>OY735240.1:36985778-37115778 GCA_963457665.1 Thysanoteuthis rhombus
ATATATATGTTTATTTATATATATGTTAATATATATATATTTTTATATACATATATATGTTTATATATATATATATGTTTATATATATATATATATGTTTATATATATATATATGTTTATATATATATATATGTTTATATATATATATATATATATATATGTTTATATATATATATATGTTTATATATATATATATATATATATATGTTTATATATATATATATGTTTATATATATATATATATATATATGTTTATATATATATATATATATATGTATGTTTATATATATATATATGTTTATATATATATATGTTTATATATATATATATATATGTTTATATATATATATATGTTTATATATATATATATGTATGTTTATATATATATATATATATATATATATATATATATACATATATATATATTTATATATTGAAGAATTGATATGTATATATAATAGGAAACAGTTATTTATATATTAAGGAATAATTGTATATATTTTAGAGATCAGTTATACATATTTTTATATATTAAAGAACTGATATATGCATATATATATATATATATATATTTATATATTACGAAACAGTTATAAATATATTAAGGAATAAATATATATATATCTGAGAATAGTTACATATATATAAATAAATTCCATACATTCAAATATTTTCGTGTATTTAGAACTGGTTTAGACTATTGCACTAAAGCTGTCGGTTGGGGATCAATTTTTTTTTAAGCAGAAATGGCTGAAGTTGTAGCCAGTTTCAGGGTACTTTTTATAGTTTGAGGTATGCTTAAGTTGTACTCTGGTCCAAAAGCCACCTTGTCAAATTTCAGCTCAATCCAAATGTAACTTCATAGTAAAAAAACTACAAAAGGTGCTGAGCCCACTTGCAAAACGAGTTGTTTGTTTAGATCATTGCTTCGGTACAATTAATCGAAAGACTGTGGACCATCTATATGTTTAAATAAACATATCTCTTACAAATTTCTATTTTCTCAACCGTTTTTGATCTTTTATTTTTAGTTATTTCACTCATATGCCAGTATACGACAACGATGGTGACCTTTACAGTCAAACACATGTGAGTAAAAGATTTTTTTCTCATACCTGTCTGTTTTCATCTATCAATCTATGTACAGGTATACCTTGAATTGTGCTGTTAAATAGTTCCAGAATTTTCAAGATCCCCAAAACTGCACTGTTTGAGATTAAAATGTAAATTTAGGCTAAATTGGCTTCCAAGTTTGCTTGCGGCTGTGTTCATACTTGTTTTTTGAAAATTCGATATTTTCAGTGATTACCCTACAAAAGGCAAGACACGTAATTTGTTCACCCCTTTTTCTAATGTTTTAACTGATCACCACCAACACCTCATGCTGCCTAAAGAAGTTGGTCACATGATTTTTTTTTTTTCTATCGATTGACTAACCAGACCTGTATCTTTTTACAGACATTCCGCGGCGCTTACTGGAGAGGCAAAGACTGTAATGATTCCAACGCTAAGATACACCCGGGTATCAAGTGAGTCTCTTTAATCTATTAAAAAAAAAATGTGCTGATTGGTATCTTTGTTGTTTAACATGTTTTGACCAAATTCAGGTAATAATTGCCAAAGATAGTGGGCCTCAGAAATAATGGCCCTGGTAGAAAAGGGTTCCAGTAATAATGGCACCAGAATCATGGTCCCAGTGATAATTGTCGCTGTAAGGATGGCTCCAGTAATGATGGCCACTGTGAGGACGGCACCAGTAATGATGGCCACTATGAGGACGGCACCAGTAATGATGGCCACTGTGAGGACGGCACCAGTAATGATGGCCACTGTGAGGACGGCACCAGTAATGACGGCCACTGTGAGGACGGCACCAGTAATGACATCCACTGTGAGGACGGCCCCAGTAATGACGGCCACTGTGAGGACGGTTCCAGTAATGACTGCCACTGTGAGTACGGCTCCAGTAATGACTGCCACTGTGAGGACGGCACCAGTAATGATGGCCACTGTGAGGAAGGCTCCAGTAATGATGGCCACTGTGAGGACGGCTCCAGTTATGATGGCCACTGTGAGGACGGCACCAGTAATGATGGCCACTGTGAAACGGCTCCAGTAATGATGGCCACTGTAAGTACGGCTCCAGTAATGATGGCCACTGTGAGGACGGCACCAGTAATGATGGCCACTGTGAGGACGGCACCAGTAATGATGGCCACTGTGAGGACGGCACCAGTAATGATGGCCACTGTGAGGACAGCTCCAGTAATGATGGCCACTGTGAGGACGGCTCCATTAATGATGGCCACTGTGAGGACGGCTCCAGTAATGACTGCCACTGTGAGGACGGCTCCCGTAATGATGGCCACTGTGAATGTCCACCAGTAATCGTGATTCCAGTTATAATGGCACCAGTAATGATGGCCATTATAAAAATGGCACCAGTATTTATGACTCAAGTAAAAATGGCCTTAGTAATAATGACCCCAGTAATAATTGTCCCAGTAATAATGGCCAAGGTAAAAATTGCAAAAAAGTAGGAAACTTAACTACTTCTGCCACTATGCAGGACTTCATTTTTCAATAAAAACAAAGGAAAGGTTAGGTAGTTTAATTAGAGGTAAGGACAAGAGGAGGCAAATAATAGTGTTAAGTAGTTTAATAGGAGGTTAGGAAGAGAGAGAACAGAAAAGAAATTAATGAGGGTCAATAGAATGGTTGGAAGAGAGAGATAAGAAAGTTAAGTTACTAATGGAATATGAAGATTTTGACACTAATCCATGTTTGTATATCACTTCGATAAAGTCATGGTCAGGCAATAACACTTGGTAGGGATAAGGGAGAGAATGAGATGATTCAAAGGGTGAAAGAAAAGCAGAGGCATGAAATAGTTGATAAATTTAGTTGTCAACACAAGTGGGATTTCCACAGGCTCACCTTATCTTTTATAATAATAAATACTTCTTTACTGGGCTGGTCAAAATCATTGCTGTAATATGAGGTGATGGAAAAAGTGTTATCAATCAAATATTGAATCCAGGTAATGCTATAATCAATACTTACCTGGATACAGGTAATTCCTTATTTACCTGGCCTCTGGCTAATTAACTATTGGTCATAAATCAATTAAGAACACAAGTGAATAAGAGCAGAATCTACATTGAAATGATTTGATCACTGTATGTTTATTAACATAACAAAGCAAAAATGGCACATCATAGTGCAATTTCTGTTGGCTCATTACCATTATAATACTCTAATGTGTAGGATAAAGTAATTTCCATTCCCATCAGGTCACCGGTTTCCAAGTAATTTTCAATTAAATATAAATTGATAAAGCAGATGCGTATCCAAGAGAGATAACCCAAGGTTGGGTAATTGCCAATTACAAAGTCATTTCCAAATGAGAAAATGATAGGAAATAAGCAAGGAAGAATCTTTGATCTGTCTGCATTGTTCTCTGTCAACCATAGTGGCATACATGTGACAATACTTTAATTATAATCAATATGTATAAAGTTCAGTGATAATAAGCATTTACAGTTAATTGTATTATAAATTATATAAATAGCAAGTGATCTGACATTGAATGGCTTTCAAGTATGTATTTTTTTGATATTTTTCCAACCTTGTATATATCCTTGTTTTTTCATAATTTTGCTTTTTGCTCAACTGGGTTATTTTTTTGTTGTTGTTTCTTTTATACAGTGCAATCAACTCTGATATTCACATCGATTCAAACTGCAATGGGATCTACGTAAGTACACTTTTATTTAACATACCCTTCAGCACTTTTTAAATCCAGAGGGATTAAGTGCCTTATCCAATGTTAGTTCTTATTAAATTCTCTCTTTGCTTCCTACCTCTTATGAGTCCTTTTGATTCTCTGGTGGGTCCTTTTGATTCTCTGGCAAGTCCTTTTGATTCTCTCATTGCTTTTTCAGCCATTTTAAGTCTTTATTTTAAACATGTCATGTTTTAATGCTTCCAACTTTTACAATTTTAACATCAATAAGCCATTTTGACATATTCTTTATTTTACTGGTCTTAAATTACTCCCTTTTTACAAACCTTTTGGTGTGAAAAGTAATTGAAAGGCCTTGCCTGGGGTGGCCAGACACATTCATATGGATGGCCTCCATTTTGTTTCTATTGTAATATCTATAAAGAAAAAGAGATCGATAGAGACTTTCGTTCTCTACAGATATTACATTTTACATGCAGAGGGTCGTAAAATGAATTGGCCGAAACGTTGTGTTCACATCAAAGACAGGGGAAAGAAAAAGTTGATATGATAATGACTCTCCTCGGAGTTATAGATGATATCTGTACCACACATGAATGAATCATTATAGCCTGCAAATGTACCAGAATTGATTATCTAAAATTAATTTTCAAAAAAAGGTCTTTTAAAAATACCAGCACAAGATTTGGGCATTGTTGGTCCTAAAATGACCATAAAAATTCCAGAAAGCACTTTTTTGAAAAAATAAAACAAGCAATTTTAGATATATGAAAAAGAGGGTATTGATACAGAAAGTCAAATTGTGTCTGTTGTTAGTTTTCATTAAGAAAGCTATGCTTAATGTAGAATCAAGACTAACTACATAGATATGAATAACAATAGTCATGTATTTTCATAAATTTTGTATTTAAAAATCATGCTATGCTATACTTGCAAAAACATATCTAGTCTGTACCTGCTCAATGACTTCTGTGCTCCAAAATATCACGTATATTGACTTGGAGACTTTCATTTAGGGCTTGGCACGTTTAGATTCTATGCCTAATAACCAGGCCAAAGCTAGGTCCTTCTAAACATCATTTACTATAAAACAGCCACAAAAAAAAAACTAAATAGATGATGTGAAATGAATCCCTGATGCAAACACCAAAACAAATTGGAAAAAAGACAATGATTTTAAAGTCTGAAGATACGTACAATGCTGGATATACTTTGTGTGGAATTGTCTCTAAGTTCTAAGAAGTAGTGGTATAGTGAACACAACATGTAATTTGGACATGATGTACAACGAACAAGTTGTATGATGTAGTGGAACTGCAAGGGGAAAGAATGGTACTTTTTTAAAAAGTAAAGCTTAAAAACTTTCAATTTCAAAATTCAAAGAAACAATCCACCAGAATGCAGCGATATACATTATAATATATATATATATATATTTATATATACCAATAAATCATAAAGTAAAGTAGACAACTCGTCCCCATGTCCATCATCCCAAAAACTTCCCATTACCAGCTTTTACCTTCAAACATACCCAAGCACATTATAAATTAAACATCAAGATTAATATTATCCACTAGAGCTACAAAAGGCACCAACAGGGGCAATAAAACCCAATGCTAAGATACCTAGGTCAAAATAGAAATTACTCCCAGACCACTACTAAGCATCCTTGCAGGAATGACCCCATATGGAGTTCAAACCCCTTTGACAAAATGAACATCCCCATACCACCCACTACCACACTCACAACATTCTCACCCAATTCCCAATAAATAGACCAAAAAAAACATAGACAATCATTCCCCTGAAGAGGCCCAGAGAGGGCAGAAACATGAGTTAGTTTGTGTAGAGAATCCACAACCTACTATTTATTTCCAGCTCTACTCTAAAACAACTCAACTCCATGAGTAAAATGTTGTATGTATTGAGCACTCTATGAAATAAACCTGTTACATTTCAGAAGTGGCTTTATATTATTGATATATAATTATATTATGTTATGCTGCTAGCCTGATTTGTACCACATATACTGTGTATGTATGTATGTATATATATATATATATATATATATATATTAATAATTGAATAATTGTGTCATCTACGGACAGCTGTTTCGTTGTATTACAACTCTTCAGTGTGGCTATAGACTATCCACTATCCCATCCCTGGCCTTTGGACTCGTCCTTGGGCTCTTTTATTATTACTCAGCCCAACTGCGGGGGATCCGTTGCGCTGGGGCAGCACTGCTCCATTGCACTTAACGGAGCAGGTCCCTAAGTGGATGCTTTTGTGGCGGAGGTTGCTTTGGTTGCTTAGCATTTTTGGACGGATGGTTCCAATTCTTCCCACGTCAACCCTCGACCTTGTGTCACATTTTACTGTAGAGGAATAACGAATAAACACCCCATCCACAACCACGAGGTAGGATTGAAACCTTTGCTTCAGACCCAGAGGCACTAGGGAACTGGATGGTCAGTAAGGCTGAATTTAAGCGATATATTTATTTTGCTTATATTCCCCATCCACCAGAGTGCTCTGTTCCTATGGAAGAGCATTGCATAAGCTTACAATGAACGGGTTACCTCATTTAAAGAGAGCTCAACCCTGAATAGATATATATCAAATTACGAAATTCCTCGCTCAGCTTCAGGAATTCCATAGTGTAAAAACTTGAGAAACCGTCCCTGAGGCCACAAAAGTATGAATCAATTCTTGTAAAGCAATGTTTCTGTTCTGATTTTCCTAGGGTAAAGATTCTCAAGGCCGTCCTTACGAAGATCTTTTTTGCAAAAATACCACCCAGAGAGGTTTTGCTGTCATTGGAGATTCTGTAGCTGCCCATTTACATCTTCCAGAAGATTGGTTTGATGCCAAAAAGATTTCAAAGGTAAGAGAGTTTTCTGGAATCAAACCAAATGTTGTCTGATGGTTATTATAATCAAACTCTCAAACTGGAGTCGACTTTATTTCTCTACCGTAACAACAATGAGGACAATTCTCACAAAAATTAGGGGTATAAATCGATACATAAAATTGACATTTCCTCCTATCGTGATTTGAACTCTCTACCAAATCATTGCCTGGAGATTTTCTTACCGATAAAGCTAAATTTATCATACAGATATGCATGGGCTTCTGTCATTTTAATAAATAGACACATTTATATAAATAAAGTACATTTTTGTATATTCTTATTTATCATAGGTACTTTGTAAAAGTTGTAGTAATCTTATGTCAGGATTGAAGTTGGGGTGGAGTTCAACTGTGTAAAGTCTTTTTTTAAATGTTTTCATCGCAAAAGCCAAGTAATCCAACATATACATATATCTAATTACACTCTTTGTTTCATTGCACTACGTTTAAAGCTAATATTTTACTCTGATATACACAATGTCGACCTGTCACTATTGATTATTTTATGTTATACTTCTGTATGACTTTCAAAATTTATCTAATTATGCCTGGTCTCCTCAGTTCTGCAAATGACATCTAGGGATCCACATTGTGAGCCATGATGTCCAGCAGTTGCCTGACATTCTTGCAACATGGCCAGCCCATTGCAATTTGAGTTTTCCAACAGATTTTATGCTAACTCTAACCTTTGTCTTTCTCTAATATGGTGAGCAGTCTTTCCATATGAGGTTGAGCATAATTCTCTCCTGTGCATGTTGTGTAGTTCTCAGCTTGAAAGGTCAATCTTTTGGTTAGGTTTTATGTTTCAGTTCCGTATGTGACTGTCAGGGGGATGACTTGGTTGTAGACTCTTCTTTATAGGACAATTGAGATTTTCTTGTTCTGGCAAGATCAACCTTCAAGAACAGAGAAGAAAATAAGCTTACGTGACAAACTTGATGAATTCAGAGAATGGTCTTTATAATAAAGAGGTCTGCAGAGTTCTGGAAAAGGTCTATTTCCAATGACTGACACTAAAAGGCTTATGATGATGATGATGATGAGGATGATGATAACAAAATTTATTTTAGCAAGCAATACAAATGCTATTGCTGCTATCATTGTGTATATGTTTGTCACATTGTCATACTAAACCGAAATGTGTAAAATCAAGAGACAAACAACAATTCTATCACCTGATGTAGATCTTGATAGACTGGAGCCGTACAAATTAGCTAGGGAGATAAAATAAGTGAGTATTTCAAGCCTGAATACTAAAAAGAAGAATATACAACCAATGCATCCTCCCGATAGTCACTTTTGGAGCTGAAACACGGAACCTAACCAAGAGACAGACCTGCCGACGGAGAACCATGCAGCGTGCACATGAAAGAATCATGCTCAACCTCACATGGAGAGATCACAAGACAGCACAGTATATCAGGAAGAAAACGGAGGTCCAAGACATCATAGAATCTATCAAAAATCTTAGATGGCAATGGGCAGGCTATGTTGCAAGAATGAAAGACAATGGACATCATGACTTACAACATGAATCCCCAGAGATCACATGCAAAACCAAGGCCGACAGAATACAAGATGGAGAGATGAACTAGACACATTCAGAAAATACTGACTCCGTGACGCCCATGATAGAGAAATGTGGTGAATCCTGGAGAAAGGTCAATGTCCAACGATGGACATTAAAAGACTGATGATGATGAAGCCTGAAACTTCAAGGTATACAAAAGGGAAGGCAGGTTATAGATTTATAGAAATATAGGCAAATGTTTTTATTTGGTGTGGTTCTATGTAGCATCTGGAGAACAAATAAAGAGAGTAGTGTTCAGGACGATGGTTGGGCACATGGGAGACATCTTGATGTCTTGTGGTCTGCAACCACCAGGAATCTGGTCTGCCCAAGACAGCAATCATCACTCTCTTACAGGGGATTCTTGGTGTCTCCGCCCACATCCATCTACACTTTTTGATGTATCCGCTCACCCAAATGTGGCATCTTCCAGTAAAAACACCTGTTGTTTTTCCGGCTTTCCATCCAGGAAAGCGGAAGCAGCATGTCCTTTTGTCAACATCGTAAGGATGTTCTTCGTCAACACCTGTCATCGATGTGTCCCAAGGATGCTTTCCTGCATTTATACATCCTGTTTATCGTTATCAGTGGACGGACACTGGGTATAAGCTTTCACTATTCATTATCAGTATCAGTCTATCAGATAGGTGGAGAGAAGTGGATATCAAGGCAGCTGAAGTTACAGCAGCATAGTACTTATTTCTGCAACGCACCAAGAGATTTTCCGCGACATACTAGAGCATCGCAATCCACTGTCTGGAAAACTCAGCACTACACTAACTGCATATTTTTTTTTCAGAAAGATATGTTATCTGAAATCATAGAGCACATTTCTAAGCAACTTACAGATGGATTTTTAAAAAAGCTTACAGTGCTAGCCAAAAATCAAATAGATATTTAAACATCTTTTCACTGCAAATTTAAAAGCACATAAAACACTGAAGCTAAATTAACTAAAACACAAATAGTAAAAATGACATATGTTATCTGAAATCATAGAGCACATTTCTAAGCAACTTACGGATGGATTTTTAAAAAAGCTTACAGTGCTAGCCAAAAATCAGTTAGATATTTAAACATCTTTTCACTGCAAATTTAAAAGCACATAAAATACCAAAGCTAAATTAACTGAAACACAAATACTAAAAATGACATATGTTATCTGAAATCATACAGCACATTTCTAAGCAACTTACGGATGGATTTTTAAAAAAGCTTACAGTGCTAGCCAAAAATCAATTAGATATTTAAACATCTTTTCACTGCAAATTTAAAAGCACATAAAATACCAAAGCTAAATTAACTAAAACACAAATACTAAAAATGACATATGTTATCTGAAATCATAGAGCACATTTCTAAGCAACTTACAGATGGATTTTTAAAAAAGCTTACAGTGCTAGCCAAAAATCAGTTAGATATTTAAACATCTTTTCACTGCAAATTTAAAAGCACATAAAACACCAAAGCTAAATTAACTAAAACACAAATACTAAAAATGACATATGTTATCTGAAATCATAGAGCACATTTCTAAGCAACTTACGGATGGATTTTTAAAAAAGCTTACAGTGCTAGCCAAAAATCAATTAGATATTTAAACATCTTTTCACTGCAAATTCAAAAGCACATAAAACACCGAAGCTAAATTAACTAAAACACAAATACTAAAAATGACATATGTTATCTGAAATCATAGAGCACATTTCTAAGCAACTTACAGATGGATTTTTAAAAAAGCTTACAGTGCTAGCCAAAAATCAAATAGATATTTAAACATCTTTTCACTGCAAATTTAAAAGCACATAAAACACTGAAACTAAATTAACTAAAACACAAATAGTAAAAATGACATATGTTATCTGAAATCATAGAGCACATTTCTAAGCAACTTACGGATGGATTTTTAAAAAACCTTACAGTGCTAGCCAAAAATCAATTAGATATTTAAACATCTTTTCACTGCAAATTTAAAAGCACATAAAATACCAAAGCTAAATTAACTAAAACACAAATACTAAAAATGACATATGTTATCTGAAATCATAGAGCACATTTCTAAGCAACTTACAGATGGATTTTTAAAAAAGCTTACAGTGCTAGCCAAAAATCAGTTAGATATTTAAACATCTTTTCACTGCAAATTTAAAAGCACATAAAACACTGAAGCTAAATTAACTAAAACACAAATACTAAAAATGACATTGTTTCTGCTTCTGCTCAGTAACTTATGGTTTGAATTAACCAAAAGATCCAAATTCTGTACGTAGCCGAAATGTTATCCGTCATTTTTGACGGGTTCTATGCTATTTACAATATGAACATGAGAGAGGGCATATATGTTATTCATTTGTTTGGTTGTATTTCATTCTCAGGCTGCTTTCAAGAATGTGCTTTTGGAAGTTGAAAATGAATTTGACTGGCCTCAGTTATCAAGTGCAACGGGTGAGATATATTTCATTAAATTATCCATTTTTCTACAATAAAAATGATTATCAAAGAATTTTTATCATAAAAGTCATTTACCAATGCTATTTACAATTATAAAGATCACTGGTAATGTTATTTCTATAGTAAAAAGCATTGGCCAATGCAATTTCTATAATGAAAGGCATTGGCCGATGCAATTTCTGCAATGAAAGGCATTGGCCGATGCAATTTCTACAATGAAAGGCATTGGCCGATGCAATTTCTACAATGAAAGGCATTGGCCGATGCAATTTCTACAGTGAAAGGCATTGGCCGATGTAATTTCTATAATAAAAGGCATTGGCCGATGCAATTTCTACAGTGAAAGGCATTGGCCGATGCAATTTCTATAATAAAAAGCATTGGCCAATGCAATTTCTACAATGAAAGGCATTGGCCGATGCAATTTCTACAATGAAAGGCATTGGCTGATGTAATTTCTATAATAAAAGGCATTGGCCGATGCAATTTCTACAGTGAAAGGCATTGGCCGATGCAATTTCTTGATTTCAAATGATAACTTCTATAATAAGATCATTGATTATGCATATCTGTAATAAAATAAATCTGCTTCTTTTTCTGTGGTGTACAAGATTATCATCTTTCCCTCTTTTGTTCAGGTTTCATGAATAGCAGCTGGAGCACAATAAAACATCCAACGGATTCCATTTATAATCGTCTTTGGAAGAGAAACCGCTGCATCCACAGAGACTTCCAGAACATTGGCATCAATGGTAAGACTTGTGTAGCTCAGTTAACGAAGCAGTATATGTATTCACTCATGTTTGTCTGTCTTTCTACTCAATATCTCCAAAAGGTCTCAATGAATTTCAGTGACATTTTGTGGAATAGTGGGTCATTGGTTAGAGAATAATTGATTAAATTTGTGAGCACATAAAGGAATTCTTTTGATCGAGAGATATATTTTCATACACTCCTATCACCCATAGATGACTACAACCCTAGCGTTTTTTTATAAAAAAATTGATATTCTTGTAAACTCAACATTGCAGGATTTTATATCAAATGAAACATTACACAATCAAAACTTATATCATTAGGTATCATTATTTTTGTAAAATGAGTACATTGCGGAGAAAGGTTTATCTTGAGATAGATTGGTCATAAATTATATCATCTGATTTGATTGTGTTATGTCGTACAAGAAATGACAAAATCCTGCTATGTTTGATTTAAAAGAAAATTGACTTTCTATTTTCTGGTAGAGGTGTACTGATTTTTCAGCCGGCAATGTATTCATATGAACAGACTAAGATACTTAGATATAAACAGATAGATATGAACAAACAGATGGATAGGAAGAGACCAAGGTAGACAAAAACACAGTGGAAAGAGTACATTCCGGCTGATTGCTGCTATGACCTCTCATGCAATGCCAACTCGTTACCTGAAGATTACCACAGGGGTACAATGGAAGGAACGTGTCCAATAGGTGGAAGATGAGGACCACAGTAAAAAAAACTACACATAAGAGAAAAATCAGTTGTTATTTTCTTAGTGTCAAAATATCAACAAAATAAATTCATTCCTGTGATATGACTTGGCCATTACAATTTGAGTTTTTAATGGATTCTATAATTTCACTCCAAAATCTCAGATGAAACCAGGGAAAATCATGTGCAACAATCATGTTGAGAACAAGAACATAACTGTCAAGATAGAAGATGCAAAACTCGACAAGTTAGACCACTACATCTACGTGGGGACAACAAATCTCCAAGAGATCCTCAGAAGAGGAGGAAATCAAGCAAAGAATCACTCTACGATGGCAAGCCATCGGCAGAGCAAGCTCAACTTTCAAAAGCCCGACGATCACAATGATCCTAAAAAGAAAGAATATACAACCATTGTATCCATCGGATAGTCACTTATGGGGCTGAAACATGAAAACTTAACCAAGAGACAGACTTGCAAACTGAGAAGCATGCAACGCACACAGGAGAGAATCAGAATCAACCTTACATGGAGAGATCAGAAGACAGCAAAATAAATCAGAAAGAAAACAGGAGTCCAAGACATCACAGAATCTATTAAAAAAACTCAAATAGCAATGGGCAGGCCATGTTGCAAGAATGACAAACAACCAATGGACATCAAGACTTACAACATGGATCCTGAGAAATCAAATGCGAAACCAAGGCTGACAGAATACAAGATGGAGAGATGAACTAGACACATTCAGAAAATACTGGCTCCGTGACGCTCATGATAAAGAAATGTGGCAAATCCTGACGGGCGTTAAAAAACTGATGATGATGATAGTAGAACAAGGTAATAAGGTATGAACAGGTGGATTGATGGATAGGTAGATATGAACAGGCTGAGATAGATATGTATGAGCAGACTGAGATAGACCATGATGATTGAGATACCAAGATAAGGAGATATGAACAAATCATGATATATAAATTATGAAAAAGTGATATCTAGATATAAACATATATAGATATGAACAGACTTGGGTAGATAGATGTGATAGGTATAAACAGACCAGAATGATTAGACTGATATACATATAAATATATGGAGAGACCGAGATAGATGATGAACCGACGGATATAGTCTGTTCATATCTATCCATCTATCTGAGAGAGATATGAAGAGACAAAAAGAGAGATAACAATAGACTGGAATAGATGTATATGAATAAATCGGGGTGAATAGACAGAGATAGATATGAACGGACCATGACGGACAGATATGAACAGACCATGACGGACAGATATGAACGGACCATGACGGACAGATATGAACGGACCATGACGGACAGATATGAACTGGCCATGATGGATAGATAGATATGAACAGACCATGATGGATAGATAGATATGAACGGACCATGATGGATACATATGAACGGACCATGATGGATACATATGAACGGACCATGATGGATACATATGAACTGACCATGACGGACATATATGAACTGACCATGACGGATAGATAGATATGAACTGGCCATGATGGATAGATAGATATGAACTGGCCATGATGGATAGATAGATATGAACAGACCATGATGGATAGATAGATATGAACAGACCATGATGGATAGATAGATATGAACAGACCATGATGGATAGATAGATATGAACGGACCATGATGGATAGATAGATATGAACGGACCATGATGGATAGATAGATATGAACGGACCATGATGGATAGATACATATGAACGGACCATGATGGATAGATACATATGAACGGACCATGATGGATAGATAGATATGAACGGACCATGATGGATACATATGAACGGACCATGATGGATACATATGAACGGACCATATTAAATTGATTGATAGATACAAACTGACCATGTTAAATAGATTGATAGATATGAACTGACCATGATGGATATATATGAACTGACCATGATCGATAGATAGATATGTCCTGACCATGTTAGATAGATACAAACTGATCATGATAGATAGATGGATAGATATGAACTGACCATATTAGATAGATAGATGGACAGACCGTGATAGATGGATATGAACGATCATGGATTATGTACAGGTGATAGATAGATAATTACATATGAACAAACAGGGACAGATGGATATGAACTGACAAGATAGACCAAAGATGTATTGATTAGAATAGATAATGAAAGGTAGATATAAATAGACTGAAATAGATCAAAATAGATATGTGCATACTGAGATAGATATGAATAGAACTTCACTGGTATAAATGTCAGCCATTGTATAGTAGTTTTTCTTCTCGGGAAACAATAAATCAGCTAATTTTAAGAAATAACTTCTTGAAATACAAAAACCTAGATTTTTAAACCCTTTTTTCTTTTCTTTTTTCAGGGGCTTCAAGTTTCTCCCAATTGAAATTTGTAAAAAGGTACAAAATTGATTTCATATATATTTCAAATCACTTGATTTTTATTCCTAAAAAGATGATAAATATTTAATTAAGAAATAAAGAATATGTCCGAATTTTCTTTTTAAAAGGCCTGTGGCACCTGTTCCAAATAACGACAGATTTTTAGCATCAGCTACATCTAGCTTGATCTAGAAATTAACCTTACCTGAAAGTAGACAGTGGAAAGAGCACATTCCGGCTGATCGCTGCTATGACCTCTCATGCAATGCCCATTTGATACCTGAAGATTACCGCAGGGTACAATTGAAGGAACGTGTCCCATAGATGGAAGATGAGGACCACAGTAAAGAAACTACGCATAAGAGAAAAATCAGTTGTTATTTTCTTAGTGTCAAAATATCAACAAAATAAACTCATTCCTGTGACATGACTTGGCCATTGCAATTTGAGTTTTTAATGGATTCTATAGTTTCACTCCAAAATCTCAGACGAAACCAGGGAAAATCATGTGCAACAATCATATTGAGAATAAGAACGTAACTGTCAAGATAGAAGATGCAAAACTCGGCAAGGTAGACCTCTACATCCACTTCGGGACAACAAATCTCCAAGAGATCCTCAGAAGAGGAGGAAATCAAGCGAAGAATCAGTCTAGGATGGCAAGTTATTGGCATTCGTTGTCCTTGATCCACGATTTTTTTGATTTTTTAATTTTTTTTTCGAGCTCTGTATTCTTGGTATGACTGATGGAAACCATCCACCAAAACTGTCAACCTAGGTTTCTTCAGTTGTTGAGTGAATCTTGTTAGTTATGTCTTGGATGTGAAATCTATCAAGTTCTTTCTTTTAATCAACCAAAACTTTCATCATCAGTTTCTGAGTTGGTCTGGCTGGCTACATATGTATATACACATGATGAGTAGCTAAAGGGCTGAAATTTTGAATGGTTACTCCTCATTATGTCCACAAAAAGCTTCTTTTTTTTTTTTGAAAATTCCCCGCCCCCAAATTATCAATGCTAAATTGAACCGTTTTTTTTACCCCTTTTCCCAATCTTCTAATTGATCATCCCTAACATTGTATTGAACTTATACAGGGGTGGCGTCAGGCCTGGCAGTGCCCCATTGCAAATTCAATAGTTCGCAACCTCCACAAAAGCAAAAGACTTAAACAGTGCATTTCGATGCCCCCCTGCACTTGTGGGGTCTGCAGGTCACACATGCTGTCTCTGACTTGTAATAATAAAACACTGCTGCTGAAATATTATTTAAATCTCTTTTTTTCCATTTGTTAGTTTGTCTCGAAACCAAAAAATGGATCATGCAATGCTTGTCAATTATGCATTGGTTGGAAATGATGTTTGCAGCTGGTAAGTATGCTTGCTTTAATTCTTGACCCTTGACAATCCCTTTCTTCCCGATTTTCAATATATTTCAATTGTAAAATCATTAACGATACTTTCAGATATTCATTTTGCCTGTTTCATCATCATCAGTCTTTCAATGTCAGTCGTTGGACATAGACCTTCCCCAGGATTCGCCATAATTCTCTATCATGGGCGTCGTAGAGCCAGTATTTTCTGAATTTGTCTAGTTCATCTCATTTGACTACTCTTTCATCATCAGTCTTTTAACGTCGGTCATTGGACATAGACCTTCCCCAGGATTTGCCACACTTCTCTATCATAGGCGTCGGAGAGCCAGTATTTTCTGAATTTAGCTAGCTCGTCTCTCCATCTAATATTCTGCTGGCTTCAATTGCGCATGTGATTTCGGGGGGTCCATGTCATGAGTCGCAATGTCCATCGGTTGTCCATCATTCTTGCAACATGACCAGCCCGCTGCAATTTGCGATTATCAATGGATTCTATGATGTCTCTGACTCTTGTCTTTTCCTGGATGTACTGTGCTGTTTTGTGGTCTCTCCATGTGAGGCCTAGCATAATACTTTGATGTGCACATTGCATGGTTCTCAATTTGCGGATCTGTCTCTTGGTTAGGTTATGCCTGTTTAGGCATCTCCAACTCTATACAATATTTACACATCTACTTCAAAACAAATACAAAATTCATAAAAACATATTCAATGAACATGAATACAAACAGCATCTATAATTTAACGTGATTCACAGATCAGACTCTCCTAAGAATCTCATCTGACTGGTTACAAAAACGTCTTTGTAACCTCAGGCTTTTTCCATAATTTCTTAATTTATCTCAATCATTTATAAAACTCTGTACACTATTACTATTTCTAACATTTAACTAGTTAAATTATTTAAAAAATATACTACTCTATTAGAAAAAAAATCTAATTGCTTAATAGATTCAGTTTTTAAAATCTCTCTTGTCAACAGATTTCCAGTTTGAGGAGAAATATTATAGAATAGTCAACCATGTATTTAAAGCAAAAAAGTCGGCCTACACATGAGCTTCAGTAAAACAAAAATCATGTGCAACAATCATATTGAGAATAAGAACATAAGTATCAAGATAGAAAATGTAGAACTCGGCAAGGTAGACCTCTACATCTACCCAGGACAACAAAGAATCACTCTAGAATGGCAAGCCTTAGCCAGGTCAAGCTCAACTTTCAAAAACCAGTTGATCCTAATAATCATAAAAAGAAGAGTATACAACCAATGCATCCTGTCGATAGTCACTTATGGAGCTGAAACATAGAACCTAACCAAGAGACAGACCTGCAAACTGAGAAGCATGCTCAACCTCACTTGGAGAGATAGCAAGACAGCACAGTATATCAGGAAGAAAACAGGAGTCCGAGACATCATAGAAACTGTTAGAAAACTTAAATGGCAATGGGCAGGCTATATTGCACGAATGAAAGACAACTGATGGACATCACGACTCACAGCATGGATCCCAAGAGATTACATGCGAAACCGAGGCCAACAGTATACAAGATGGAGAGATGAAGTAGATAAATTTTTAAAATACTGGATCCGAGACGCCCATGATAGAAAATTGTGGCAAATCCTGGAGAAGGTCTATGTCCAACGACTGACATTAAGACTGATGATGATGATAATGTATTATTCTGAATGTCTTGATTAAAAACCACTCATTTTTCTTGGGGGCAAAATTGTTAAACCCAAAGACCCTAATCTTTCTTTTTAACCCTGATTATTTATTCTGTTAATCAGTTAGTTTGATTTCTTTTTGTTGTACGATATAGATTTTCGGTACGTTTGCATACTTACAAAATCCCAAATGTCCACTGAGAACGCAATATCTGTCAGTTGATAATCTATCATAAAGGAAATACATTCTTCCATTTCAGGCACCACGACATTTTGAAATATATGACCACCCCAGAGCAAATGTTTCGGAACACAATGGATATTCTGAAATATTTGGTAAGGTTGCAAATTAACATCAATTGTCACTTTTCTTTATTTGTAGGTTGTTTTCTGTCACACTAAAGCAAAATTCAACAAGTGGCTGTCTATTTTGGAAAGGGTAACTTGGGAACCACACAACATATTCCCATAATGTTTGTATAAATTGGCAACCGATCAGGCATGCAGCCAGCACTGTTCAAACGGCAACTGCTGATTACAGCTCCCCCCCTGCCCACTTTAGCTTACATGCAGTGTGTAGTTCTGCAAAAGGCTAAAATGGGGGTCAGAAGAATGTGTCGCACCAGTCTGTTATTTATGTTATTTATGGATAAACGATCATCTTTTATGGGAATTTTACGAGTTACTAATTTGATTACTATTTTTGTCATTTTATAAGAAACAGTCAACCAAAACTATCAATATAGGTTTCTTCAGTTTTTAAGTTGGTCTGGCTGGCTGTGTCTGAGCTCGAGGACTGAAAATTTAAGCATTATGTCTTGAAAACTAATTTTTTTTTTTTTTTTTTGAAAATTCCTCCCTTGAAATTGTTTTCATTAAAGGGTTCAGTTTGCAATGTAAGTTTTTGCTAAATTGACCCTTTAGTTTGTGTTCAGAACCAGTCATGCCTGTTTTTCGAAAATTCGGACTTTTTATTTAGAAGGCATTTGCATTCATTCATAATGTACGTATTACATCAATATTTCACCCCATCAATAATTGCGTTGAAATAACAACCCCGATTAAAAGTGAAATTAACTAAAATTCTCAGCAGCAACAGCCTTCTAGTGCCTACTGTTGGATATAGACCTTTCCCAAGATTCGCTAGACCTCTCAATCATGGGTGTCGCCAAGCCATCTTATTTTTTTGTCAACCACACTTTCATATATTATCTCTGGGGATTCATATGACGAGACATGATCTTTCCATGATTCTCTTTTGTACATGTTGCGTGGTTCTCAGTTTGAGGCTGAATCTTTTGGTTATGTTCCATGTTTCAGCTCCATAGGTGACTTTTTTATAGGACTAATGAGATTCCTTCATAACAGCACTAATTTCCTTCTGGGAGCTTCTGCAGTCAAGTTGATGTCAGACGCTTCGCTCTCTGCTTTTCTCTGGAATACATTAGCAAAGCCAAGAGACGAGGTCTGATGATTTGGCATCCCAGGAACACCATTCACTTTTCCTTGGCATGTGCCCTGGGAGGGACACTCCAGTGTCTGTAGAAACAGAATGAATGCCATTCATTATCCAGCATTGGATACCATGTTGATTGCCAGACTATTTTGACTCTCAATTCCTTCCCACTGAGCAGAGACCCATACTGAGTGGAATAAACCATTCTATACCTTGTTGGACTTGAAATATCATTGGTGCATGTTTGGTGACTATAAATGTTTGAAGACTCGGCGAATACCTCAAAAATTCATGATTAAATCCCTAAAATAATGAAAACCTCATGCTTTTCCTCCCTTGGCTGCTAAAAGTCCACCATTGTCCATTGACAATTAACATATTTTATCATGGTTTATATATATATATATATATATATATATATATATATATATTTATTTATTTATTATTATTATTTTTTTTTTTTTTTTTTTTTTTTTTTTTTTTGTCAATTTTTTTCAGGACACCATTTTACCCAAGGGAAGTTTCATCGTTATGAGTGGGCTTGTTGACGGCAGAATTCTCTACGAAAGTATGCACAGCCGAATCCATCCGTTTGGAAGGACTCGCAACGATATCACTTACGAAGCTTACTATGATTATTTCAACTGCATGGAGGTGAGATATTGTTCTGAATCCAGATCTTTTTCTGGAAATTAACTTTTCCTGTTTTAAAATGGCCTCCATTTAAGATATGGTTAGTATTTTTAGTGTTTACGGTGAGGGTTAGTATTTTTTAGGGTTAGTTTTTTTTAATTTAAAATTTGTCATCAGTATCTGTTATTTGGTAGCTTGAATGACAGCCATTTTTAAAATAGAAAAGTAAAAATTGACCCCTTTTTGAGGAGGACATCATCATACAAGTAATCTTATCAGAGCCCTGTTACTATGTGGATATTACTAAAACACTAAATGTTATCAGAGCACTCCTAAGTAATGATATATATATATATATATATATATATATATATATATATATATAGTAGAATGTGGATTCACTACACAAACTCATCTATGTTTCTGCCCTGTCTGGGCCTCTTCAGGCGAATGATTAGGTATATTTTAGATTCTTGTTTGGGGAAATAGGCGGAATTTTTGTGGGTGTTATTAAGTGTGTGGAGTTTTTTCCTTTTGTTTTTTTGGTTTGTTAAATTAGTTATATGTGTTTTTTCTGGTGGTTCAGACGACATAAGGACTCTGAACTTTTCCAACTCCAAAATGAAGTAAAGCAAGAGGATACTCACTCAACCAAACTCTTTACAGCCTGCCCCGAAATGATCTTTCGAAACATGGACTGGGAAAATAGAGGGATCAAAATAGACGGCAAATATCTGAGCAACCTCAGGTTTGCAGACAACAACGTCCTTTTCGCAGAGAACGTATACCACCTCCAACTTATGCTAGATGAACTAAACGGAGAAAGCAAAAGATTCAGCCTACACATGGACTTCAGTAAAACAAAAGTCATGTGCAACAATCACATCGAGAATAAGGACATAACTGTTGAAATCGAAGATGCAAAACTGGGGAAAATAGACCACTACGTCTACCTAGGACAACAAATCTCCATGAGACCCTCAAAAGAGGAGGCAATCAAGCGAAGAATCACTCTAGGATGGCAAGCCTTTGGCAGAGCAAACTCAACTTTCAAAAGTCAGACGATCCCAATAATCCTAAAAAGAAGAGTATACAACCAATGCTTCCTCCCAATAGCCACTTATGGAGCTGAAACATGGAACCAAACCAAGAGACGGACTCACAAACTGAGAAGCATGCAACACACGCAGGAGAGAATCATGCTCAACATTCCATGGACAGATCACAAGACAACACAGTATATCAGGAAGAAAACGAGAGTCAGAGACATCATAGAATCTATTAGAAAACTTAAATTGCAATGGGCAGGTCATGTTGCAAGAATGAAAGACAACCGATGGACATTACGACTCACAACATGGATCCCCAAAGATCACATGAGAAACCGAGGCCAACAGAATACAAGATGGAGAGATGAACTGGACAGATTCAGAAAATACTGGCTCAACGATGCCCATGATAAAGAAGTGTGGCGAATCCTTGGTAAGGTCCATGTCCAACGACGGACATTAAAAGACTGAAGATGAAGATAAATTACATGTGTGGGGGGTATGGTATGAGTGTTGGAGTTATCAGTAAGTGGATGCTGATGCTGTGTATACTCCATAGGAATGTCTTATTTTTAATTCGAAATCATTTGATTTATTTCCTCTGCTAGGATCCTTTATGGCCATGGTTGATTGTATGATTCTTAATTACCTTTGACAGGGGAAAGTAGACAATGTTAATTAGGTTGTTCTTTGAGATGGTTTTGTGGATAATATATCTAAATTACTTTTAGTGTACTCATGTATGGGTTATTGAGTAATATTTGTTAATTAAAATTTTGAGCAATGCCGGCATTTTAATACTAATTTATTTTTTCTGTTTAATATAATGAAGTAAATCCATCATATATCGGACATCACATTATATCATGTGTTATATTGCATATCTGATTTGTAATACATGTACAATATATATATATATATATATATATATATATATATATATGTATAACCTGTCATCACAGTTAATAATTGAACAACCGTAGCATCAAATTTCGAGGTCATGTAAAAAAAATTGAATTGAAGAATAAATATGGTCAGAATGAATTCTGTTTGTGACATCAGTTGCATTTTCCACTGAAAACCTCTAAAACAACTCATCAAAATAAGACCCAAAAAAGGTTGTAAAGAAACTACTTTTTTTTTTTTTTTTTTTTTTCCAAAAATTAAAAAAGTATAAATTTTTTTTTTCTTTGAAGGGTTCTAGAGAAATAAAAGTGCTTCATCTCTTAAGAGACAACCCCTAAATATGTCAGCTGATGATGATGTCCCGGTTTCTGTTGCATGAATTGGCTTAGTGATTCTTGCAAGTTTCAAGTCTGGTCGAGACCAGGACTTTACATCTACAAGTTTTTTTCATGACTACCCCTGTGGCTGAATGCGAGTCGACCAGAAGGGTACCTCCACCCTAATCACATAGCTGAGAAGGTACTCATTTAGCAGCTGAGTGCACAGGGAAATTTGCACTAATGAGGAGTTTTCCACCCTCTATGCTCATACCGGGAATTGAACCCAATATCTTCTGCGTGTGGGGAAGACATGCTAGTGATTACACTATTTGAGCGCACTGATGACTATCTTTGAGTCTGTCGACAAAACTGGATGGCCAGGAGTGCTGGAGCATATAAACAAACAAACAATCATACAAACACACGCACATATAAGAAAGGATAGAAGCCTTCAACCCTCTTTGATGGCTATGGTTGTTGAATGTTAAACACGTGTTATTTCTGGGTGTGATTCTATGGCAGAAATCATCAGCTTTATAATTTCTATGGTAGAATTGGCAAATTGTATTTTCTTTTTCTTTTCTGCATTAATCTATATCAGTTTTTTTTTCTTGTCTTTTTAGCTAAGTATGTGTTCTGGTTGGTTATCATCGAACAAGACGCGCAGGGAAATTACTCAACAAGTAAGTGACATTTGCTTCATCTTTTGAGCACTTTAGAACAGTGGTAGATTAACAACTTACCTGAGTAAGTTTAAGGTTAAGGGCCTTGACAGGAGTGGAGTTTTGAGTAAGTTTACAATAGTCAGGATTGTTCTATGGTAAAATCATTCGAAACTCTTTTTCAAAAGATTATTATTCCATGTGTTTGGATAAATGTATTAAGCTTAAAATATTAATTAGTGAAAGACTCTACAAAAAAAAGTGTAGACTGACGAAATATATTGGAAGTTTGTCTTTTGTTTTACAGTAACAAAATAATTTATGAAGATTTTCTTTGTGGTTGACAGTCTCCGAAATAATTATAATTTTAAGGTATCTATTCAAATAAACACATGAATGTACATTTTAATGTTTCTGTATGTTATGAAATAAAACCAGTACTTAGATTTAACTCAAATCGACTTTGAAATATAACAATAAAGAAGACAAATAAGAAGTATGTATAATTCTGTAGAACAGTGATTTTGAAGCTGGGGTTTGCAGACCACTGAAGGTCCATAAAATAATGCTTGGGGGTCCACAATAATGTTCCTTGGGAATCTGATCCAGGTTGCCAATTTAGATGTGATTTTTCAATATTTTGATTCTGGAGGTCACCTTCCCCCTCCAACGAATACAAGTGGGAGATTTAAATTTTGACTCTTGAACTCATTTAACGCTTGCAACCGCTTATATTGGCAGTGGAACTCTTCTATGAATATAATTTGAAATAATAGAACTCCTCTGTGAATTGAAAAGAAAAGAAAATTTTGAATTCCCATAATGGTCAAAGGGGGATAGTTTTAATCGGGGAATCATTTCCTTTGATAATGAAAGTCATTTCATGTTTTTAGATGTTAGATGCTTTTCGGACGGTCAATCAGTTGGTTCCAGTTACATTTGCTATTATAGATGAGTGCGTGACATCATTAAAGAACATCTCTGATCAATGGATGACATATTTGTTTGTTTTTCATAGTGTTGCCAAGTATCATTTATTAATTGCTAAAACTGGCTTAGAGATTGGATAAAATCGATTGAACTTTTCAATTTTCAGCTAACTTTGTGTCTAAAAATATTATTTATACTCATTTAAAACCCACTTAAGAAATATAATAACCATACACTGATACTCCAGGACTATTTATTGGTGAAAATTGTACACTTACTTAAATTCAAACTTACTAATTGTGTTTTAGTAGCCAGATTTTCTGGTGAAGCCTCCTCACCTTCCTCTTCCTCCTGCCATTTCTGCTACAATTAATGCTCTGGTTTGTGAATTAAAGGGTTAAAAATCATGCTTAAAACCTGCATAATGATCGTTTTTTTTTCCTCATTTTACAGCGAGCAGACCAACTCAGTGATGTCCTGAAAAAAATTGCCAAGAACCACAATAATTTCAAAAACTTCCGTCTGCATTTCATTGAAAAAATCTTTCACAAATGTAAGTTAAATTCTATTTCATGCCAAACTAATTGAAACCTCATACATATCAAATCACCGTGGCCCCACAAAGGAACCACCTGACCAGCCATCCAAGTGGACAACAAATTGTTTTCTCACTGCTCATCTGCTTGAAATTCACTTACGTACACCACCAAGCGCTATTTGAAAATGGTGTTTTTCTTTTTCAAAAAAGGGCTTGGGGGGGGGGGTCTCTATCGTCATTTTGGACCGACAATGCCCCAAATTTGTGCTGGTACATTCCAGATCATTTCAGGTAAAAGATTCATTGTTTTAGATAATTAGTTCTGGTACATGTGTGTGCTACGGTGATTCATTCAATCACATCAAACATTATACAGAGAATTTTTCAGATAAAAACTCAGATAATTACTGAGCCAGACAGCATATATATATATATATATATATATATATATATATATATCAGCTGTCGATGGATGACTCAGTTATTAATTATTATTATAATTAATGCTCCTTTCTTCGAGGTTGAGCACTCTCTAAGTCAGGCAACTCTTTCATTATTAGCTGTACAACAATGCTCTTCCAAGTCTGGAATGGAGCACTCTGATGGATGGGGAATCGTGCATAAGTAAATATATCGCTTAAATTCGGTCCTACTGATTGTCCAATTCTGCGTAGAGCAGGGCTAAAATGCCAGCTTCTGGGTCTGAAGCAAAGGTTTCTATCCTACTGGATGGGATATTGGATAGTCTATAGCCACACTGAAGAGTTGTAATATAACGAAACAGCAGTCTGTAAATGACTCAATTATAAATCATTATATATATGTGTATATATATTACATGCTGCTGCAAAAAACAACAGCTCTGTCACCAAAATTAGTTGATGATTCATGGTTTCAGGACAAAAACATCATTACCACTTACATATAGAGCACCCCAGCAGAAACTTATGATACCAGAAGACTCTGTTGATACTCTATCACAGTATGGGAGTGCCATACTGCTCAAATGGGGCTAGAGGGCTGTAATTTTAAGTATTTACTCTTTTTTGCTTTTTCTTAATCCCCCCCAGGAATAACTTATCAGTTTTCAATTTGCAATCTAAGTTTATGCTAAATAGATCCCTTAGTTTGTATCCGGCAGCATTCGCACTCGTGTTTTAAAAATTTAGACTTTTAAGGGATATTATAGGAGACGAGAAAAATAACTAATTCAATGATCTTCCCTTTTTCCAATTTCTTTATTGATCACCCCAAAGCCAGTATGCTGCCAAAAAACACTGATCAAGTGATAGTTTTTATCTATTGATCGTCTAAAACTTTTTTTCCCCTATATTGTAGTGATTGCATATTGGCAAAAACAAGGTGGAAGTGCCTGGCAACTTATTGAACCTGTAGATGCTTTCCATAACAACCAGGTAAGTTTACGTACGGAATTTCTGATTCATGGGAAGATAATAAGATCGCCAACCAATACATCATTCTTAAATAACTTTTTTGTTAGTAAGTATCAGAACTGAAGAGAAGAGTATACAACTAATGCATCCTCCTGATAGTCACTTATGGAGTTGAAACATGGAACCTAACCAAGAGACAAGCCTGCAAACTGAGAAGCATGCAAAGTGTGCATGAGAGAATCATGCTCAACTTTACATGGAGAGATCACAAGACAGCACAGTATATAAGGAAGAAAACAGGGGTTTGAAACGACATAGAATCTATTAAAAAAAACTTATATGGCAATGGGCAGGCCATGTTGTGAGAATGACAGACAACCGATAGACATCATGACTCACAACATGGATCCCCAGAGATCACATGCAAAACCGAGTCCGACAGAATACAAGATGGAGAGATGAACTAGACAAATTCAGAAAATACTGGCTCTACGACGCCTATGATAGAGAAATGTGGCGGATCCTGGGGGAAGGTCTATGCCCAACGACGGACGTTAAAAGACTGATGATGATGACTAGAACTGAATATTTTTACATAATCCCAATTACAAACCCTAAACATTAACTCTTGCGGTGACTATAATATATAGATAGTTAATAAATAATCTAGTAACACACACACTCAGCCATTCTCCAATAGCAAATATCTTTGTATCAACATCGACCCATGAATGAAAATTGATATTACTACATCAGTTGTATGAATGAATTTCTTTTTGATTAAGTCAGTTGCCTCCCTTAGCGCAGCAGAAGACATCTGCACATTGTTAATTATTATTCGTGGATAAATAATGAAATAAAAAAATTTATTTATTCATTTGCAGCTTGGTCAGGCAATTGTAACGAAAATTACCTGGGATACCATGGAGAAGGAATTCCCTGAAATTCTCGGACAAGTCAACCCGAACAATGAGAAAATTGAACAAATATTCGGTAATCAAGGAGGCTATTGAATACGACACAACAGTCCACGTGAACATAATACCCAAATTATCAACTGGCAAAAATAAATCGCAAATACAAAACTAGAGAGCACTCACAGTGCATACCTCTGCCGATATCATATGCTCACTAAAAACAGAATAACAAACAGTTCATATACAGGATGTCCCGAAAGTAATGCCCAATTTATCCCAACAGTGATGCAAGTTCTAAGGGAGGTAACTTATTATTGTAATGCCAAAAATTTTCATTATAAAAGCTGTTTATGCAAATTAGAATATTTAATTATCTGTTTTGTCCATTTCCTGTTGAAACTTAGAACTCCTAATGAATTGGTCCTTGTGAAATAGATTACCAGAGCTATAAATAAATAGGGTTTTAATAAAATGTGATAGTCTGTTGTTATAACACCAAATATTGCTTGAAAATTTTAATGTGTCAAAGGAACACAATGTGGGAGACTAAAAAAGAGTCATAGTATTAGTGGCTTAAAGAAAGAATCATTTATTGAGTGAGTCTCTCTTTCTCCTAACTGTAGCCAATTTTAGGACCACCAGACAGGAAGAGGGATGCACAGTTGCTATATATTTGGATACGTTTATGACAAAAAAACATTGTAATACTGTCGGCACACACTAAAGAGAATCTACTAAAAAATATTATCACAACAAAGTAAAAATAGCTCAAAATTAAATTATAGTCAAACCAAAAAGTTAATGACCAAATGCTTTTTTTAAAAGCCAAAATTGTCAAATTTAGCCATACTTTAAAACAGGTTGAATCAGGTTGAGACTTTAAATTTGAAATACTTGAATTATTAAAAATAAATTACCTAATGAAATAGCTTGAGGTACTTCATGAATTCTGTGTATATATATATAACCCTGTCATTTACGGGTCAATGCTAGTTATTAGTAAAATAGATTTTTAATTGATTGGGTGAGACATTTTTCTTTATTTTGCTTATAGCTTGCTTATCTGAATAATTAGCAAGGGTCTCTAATTTTGGGCCCACGGGCATGATGAACATTACATTAAGTAGTTACTTCCCTTGGGACAGGTATTACAGTTGGGCTAAATCGGGCAACATTATCTGGCAAATATAACTAGCAATGACACTTACGAGAGAACAAAAAAAAAAAATACGCTTCCAACTTTTGTTCAGTCAATCAAATCTCTTCTTCCAATCAGTGATATTGTCAACACATTTCAGCGGATCCATTCTTCACCCCGTTGGGTGTATAAATCCGAAAAAAGAGGCAAACCTCTTTTTTTTCCTGCACACAATCAAACTGGACAAACCTTTCCCCCCACCATCCACTGCTCTAGGGGTTGTGCGATAGGTCTCTGGCCTGTCTTCCTCCTCCCTCTAGGGGGGGGGGGGGTCCGAGAGAAGATAGTTATTGCCATCTGCAGGATATCATTTGTAAATGGCCATCTCCAAAACCCCTGGTAAAAATGTAGGTCATTCAAAACAGTGACTGACTGCTGCTTACTGCTGGTCTCAGACCTGCGGCTTGATAAATTTCAGATGGAAAAAAACTCAAGAAATAAAAATATGTAAACAAAAATCTCAGGATAATGGTAGCTGTTTTATACCATTTTATCACTTTTGAAGCTAGATCTAGCTGCTTTTTGGTGTAATGAAGAGAACTCCTGCATCTATTGTCTTAATTTCAAGCCTGTTTCAGAAGAAAAGGTTTAATTTCCAGGCTTACATCAGAACCGGTACAAACACACTGTTTAAACATCTTGTGCGACAACACACACACACACACACATATGTATGTGTGTGTGGTAAGAAATATATGGTCCAACAGAATGATTATAAATTGTGTTATATTATTTAGAAACTCTTGTTTGGAAGTTTTTATATAATATAACACAAATTATTATCATTCTGTCAAGTCATATACATCCATTTTTGACATATAATTGTCGAATCAAAATAGAAACAAATAGACCAAGAATGAACAAGAGGGGAATTTGGGATGAAAACAGTTATTTGGGCCTTTGTATTTCCGGCAGCTATTTAGCTCAATGGTAAGAGCAACGCTACACTGAAGCAGCTACCCTATTGGTCGCAGTTTTGATTTCTGTAACATGCCCATTTTTTTAAAAGTTTATTCTATTTACGTTGTCTAGTTCGAGTGATACATCAACCATTATCTGATGGCTTTATTTTGTGCTGCTCAATACATTCAACTTAAAATATTAAGTTGGTTCAGAGTAGAGCTTGAAATATAATGGAATGAGGATTCGCTACACAAACACCTTTCTGTTTCTATCCTGTTTGGGCTTCTTCAGGCAAATCACCTGAAGTGGCCCAAACAGGACAGAAACTTGTTTGTGTAGCGAATCCTCATACCATTTATCATTTTATACATATATATATATCTCATAAACACACACTAAATCTAAAAAATGTATGTGCCTTCATTCGTGTAAATACATGTGTATATAAATATACTGATATATTTTTATAAATTGTTTGATCTTGTGAGCAAATGTGTGTGTGTATACATATGTGTGTGTTTATTTCATATGCACATAATATAAACAAGCATGTATGCCTTTATATGCATAGATATGTGCGTGTATATAAGATGAATATATGGATATATATATACTCACGTGTGTATGCACATACCAACTATAAACAAGTGTATATATACATTTATGTACAGATATATATTCTTATAATTGCTTGATCAAATCTGTCCGTGTGTGTGTTGGTTTTTCACTTTTTCATCGTACTTAAAACTAATCTCAGTAAAACCCTAGGGCTTTAGTATATTTCTTGCTAACATTGTTAAATATTTTTTCGTTTGAGGAATTGTATATTAACCTATTTTCTATTGATTTTGGGTTCTTTTTTATGATCGGATTTCATGTTAACATAGGGAACTTCAGAAGTTAGTGTGTGCTATTATTTTGGTTAAAAGTCATATCTGAAAAAAATATCAGTCTTTTATGCTGGCCTTAATTTCAACAGTAAAATTCATTTTTTTTTCAATTCATTATATTATTTGAAACTGTTCAGAATGACCTGCTATTACTGCAAAGAAAATGGGTCACTTGGCCTCAACAGAATAAATAGAATAAACAATAGGGCTGTGGCAGGGATTGAACCAGCAACCTATTAGCTAGCCACCTTAATGTAGTATTATTCTTTCTATTGCATTAAACAGCCTGGCAGAAAGGTAAAGGTCCAAATTACTGCTTCGTTTCCTCATTCCCATTTTTGAGGCCTTTGCGTTTCAGCCAGGATGTTTCATTCAATGGCAAGAGCAACACTACAGAAAGTGGCTCCCTAATCTGTCACAGATTTGGATCCCTTGACCAGCCCTATTTTCTTCTATTGTTTTTTTTCTTTTTATGCTGTCTAGGCCAAGTGACACATTCTCTGTTTAATGACAAGAAGACATTTCAAGTAGAGTTTCAAATAATATGATGCATTCACAATTATTGTCAGATTATACATCCATGATTGTTATAAATGCTTTTTGAAAATCTGATTGTAATATATTTTTCTCAATCATTTAACAATAAAAAAATTATTTTTGAAATCTTAAAAGCAGTGTTATTTTTTTATTTTTTTTTTTTTATGTGGCAATACGACTTGAGTTCCCATGGCTGAATTGCTTAAGGCATTGTTTACATAAGAATCCTAGAATGTTTTGATAAAAATAAAATAAGGAAAAAAAAATACTTAAAATTAATAAAATGAATTTATTTACAAATGAGGCTGAAATTTCTGGATTATAAGAGGTTAGTGTCGGTCCCCAAAGGATCATTAGCTGTAAACCCTGTGACCATCTGCTGTAAGAGGTAGGGGATAAATTTGGTTTTCTCATCCAGCAGTTTCCTCTTTTTATAGTGACGTTCTGAAAGAAAAAAAAAATGAGTGTTTTGAAACTATTTAGTAGATTCATTCATAGTCCACATCTTGATTGCAAAAAACTAAAATACTTATTTGGCAGATTCATCCATTGTCTATATCTTAATTGCAAACAACTACAATATACTATCGGATTTTTTTTTTTTTAACAGCATGGCAGCCATTAAGTTGAAAGTGATGAACAGCATCCTCATCTTTTTCAACTTGGGAAATGTGATTGTATTCCTACGTTTTCTGTCCTTAATTTTTTTACAATTCAAATTCTTTCAGATCTTCGCAAAGTCCTTAATACTATGATTGGACATTAATTATCCCCTTTATCTAATCTTCCAAATATTGGGCATATAGTCAGTTCTATTGCCTGACTCATAAGAATTCTGGCTTGACTGAAGTTGACTAATTCCCTGACAAAGTCCTAAGATCGCTTGCCTGTCCTTCTTGCCATACCTTTGCTAAAATCACCAGACCAATTGTGGTTCTTAAGTCAATGGGAAGGGTTAGCATGAATGAGCAACCTTGTCATCAATAAACCTTTTTGTTCCAGTTCAATTGTCTTTATTTCATCAATTGGAACATTCATTGTGTCTGAGATATCTTCACTGGGCACAGGTGCTGGTCACAATCAAAACATTTGTCAGCGAACCTTTGTGGATTTTCTTATCACAGTATGGGCACAAAGGTCTGGCACGAGTTGGAAGTGACCGAATGACCCAGAGGTAGTGATGTTTCAAGGCAAGGGTCCCAATTGAGCTCTTTTAACCCTCTACCACTATCCTATCATATTCTCATGTTTTTTCTTCCTCCATCTTTAACAATTCAATACGATTATAACAATGCGATCAGTGACAGTCGTAAATGTGATTGGTCATTGAACGAGTAAGTTTCTAACTGAGGAGAACACCTGTAAATGATGCCACAACTCACCTGTGTAGGCCTGAAGGTCACGGCATTGTTGCTTTGTCAACAAACGGTCAGACGGCAGACTGGTGTCTAGTATCTTTTGTAAAATAAACTGGCCGACATCACTGTAAAGGGTATTGGTATTCCATTTGATCAGGTAGTTCACGATTGTTTCTGAAAGTAAGAAATACATATGTTAATCATCATGTGTGGATTGAACAATGTGCAGCTGTCCTCTATCAAGCTTAGGCATGTAACAGACTTATTAAAATAGTATTTCTTTCATGTTCTAAAACAGACTAAAAAGTTATACAAATTTGTTTGTGCTCTAGAGAAAGCTATTCTCCAAGCCTGCTGCAATGCAAATCTCAATTATCTACCAATATAAATAGCAATATCTCTCTCTCTATATATATATATATATATTTCATATATGCCATAACTTTTTACAGCATTGGAAAACTAGTTATTCATAACTAGTATATCTGTGCTGTCATACAATATATAAAATATATGGATACACAAATCATTTTATACAGGTAGATAATAGAAAAATAAATTATGCAAGGGACACAACTCTTCTATATTATCCTTGAACCAGTTACGTCTTTCTAGTAACAATCTTTATTTAATTGATCTGGGGTAATAGGACAGAAAAAAAATATAAATACACATGTATTTTTATAACAGATTTTTGGTTTGTATTTCTTTCATCTTCATTTTGGTTGCTTTTTATCAAAACTTCCATGATCATTAAAAGCATAGTAGTAAAAGCCTCCGAGACTCGAACTCTCATCCCTTTACGGTTTGTTTAAAAGTAGAAGATGATGGTGTTGAAGGAAATGGAAAAGAGGATGATTCCAGAGAATAACGAAGAAAAGAATGAATGAAGGAAGATGTTGGTTATTTATTGTTTGCTGTAAGCAATGACACAGCTCGTTGCCAAAAGTATCAAACTGGAAAAAGTCACCGCAGCAAATCACCGATTGGGAAAGTCACAATTGTGCAATGGCTAACAAACACGAAGCCCCGATCTGCATGTGCAAAAAAACTGTTTGTTGCAAAAATGGTCTGGAGAAAATCTCACACATGCACAAACAGCATAATCCATGACTTGAGACGTTATTCTTCACAACCCACCCACCCAGCGCTAATGTCTGGGGGCTTTTATCCTAGAGTGGGCAGAAGAGCTGTGGTTAAAAGGGCAGCTACTTGTTTTCCTGGTTTCTGTTCCCATCACACGTAACGTGTGTCACTGGTTACAAGACATACCACTCAGGGATGGTGAGGGCAGCTCTGGATTAAACTTCCATTTTCATTACGGAGGGAAATGAGGAAATAAATAAAGTAAGAATGGGGAAAATAAGAAAGGGGAGCAAAGAAGGAAATAAAGACTGAAAAAATAAAGGAAGAAAGAATGAAGCAGAAAAAGAAGGAATGAAGCAGAAAAATAAGGAAAGGAAGGAAAAGAAAGAATGAAGGAGAAAAGGAAGGAAAAAATGAAGGAAGAAATAAAGGAGAAGGAGAAAAGGAATGAATGAAGGAGAAAAGGAAGGAAAGAATGAATGACGAAGGAAAGAATGAATGACGAAGGAAAGAATGAATGAAGGAGAAAAGGAAGGAAAGAAAGAAAACTTACTTTTCCTGGTCTCGGACAAGTTACTCATCAATGTGAGAAGTTTACTGTCATCCTCAAGGGAAAGTAAATCTACAAAGAAAAAAAATTCGACATCATGAACAGGACAATTACAGTTAAAAGAAGAAATCAACTCTTGCAAGCATACTCAAAGGAAATGGACAGTCAATTTTTCTAATACACTTCTTCAGACCTTCCCTCATACTTGTACTCATGATACTTGCTCAAAATAAACTGACCCCCACTGGTACAAGCTATCTTACTATTCTAGGCTCTCCCACTATTACTCGGCCCAGCTGTGGAGGATCCATTGCCCTGGGGCAGCACTGTCCCATTGCACTTAAAGATAAAGGTTGGGATGATCCTTACACTTTCATGACTGCGGTTGCTTGGCAACCAAAGTTGCATTGGCTGGAGCTATTTTTGATGGGTCGCTCCTTTTTCCCAATGTAAAGCCCCGACCTTGTGTCGCATTTTGCTCTAGTGGGAGAGTAAATAAAGAGATGCTATTCTAGGATTTATTGTCTGAAAGTAAGAAATGCCAATGCCTCGTCCACACATAATAATTACCAATGTGCTGATATCTTCTCACGGACACAACAGATGTAGGCAAAGAGAATTCCATTCATGTTCTAATGACATAATAAAAATGCTGGATTTAAAGAACAAAAAAAAAATCTTTCAGATTAAAAATCCGTTTGTAGTCAACAGACGGCTATTCTCCACAGTGATCCAAATTTCAATTACATACTTTTATATACACTGCTCACATGTTAAGGATTCCTATTTTCACAAAAAGCACAATGACCCTTACTACCCAGAGATCCATTACTGGTCCCTACCTATCAACATATTAATGGTGCGACTAACATTTGAGGTACAAACAACACTAAATGTTTATAGTCATTACAGTTCATTGTATTCTTGTTTGAACTTTTTCAATTTACATTTATTTAGCAGAGTTCCCAACCAACACTTGCCTTTGCCTGGAAAAGTATGCAGTACTAGTGTTACCGATGGAAAAGTATGCAGTATAGGTATTTGCCGACAACAAAGTATTAACAGAAAAGTACTAGTATTTATGGACAAAAAAGCAATGATGGAAAAGTACACAGTACTAGTGTTACCGATGGAAAGGTACACAGCACTAGTATTCACTGACAACATAGTATTAATAGAAAAGTACACAGTACTAGTAATTACTGACAAAAAAAGTATTATTGGAAAAGTACTAGTATTTACAACAAAAAAAGCATAAGTGGAAAAGTATGCAGTACTAATGTTAGTGATGGAAAAGTACGCAGTACTAGTGTTACCGATAAAAAGTATGCAGTACTGGTATTTGCTAATGGAAAAGTATGCAATACTAGTATTTGCCGAAGGAAAAGTACGCAATACTTGTATTTGCCGAAGGAAAAGTACGCAATACTTGTATTTGCCGACAACAAAGCATTAATGGAAAAGTACTAAGCAATAGTAATTACTAACAAAAAAAGTATTAATAGAAAAGTATTAGTATCTATCAACAAAAAAATATTCATGGAAAAGTATGTAGTGCTGGAATTTACAAACAGAGAGGCAGTATTGTCTAGTGACATAAAAACCTTACAGGCCATTTATTTACCCTACCATGGAATTCTGATGAATCAGAAAATGGCAGCACACATCCATCCATATTTTGCCTTCTTCCTCAAAAGTTGAAAATGAAAAAAAATTACCTTTGAAGATTTTGTAGACATTGTGTGGCTTATCCAAGTCAAGTGCCAAATGTAATGCTCGCTTCAAATTCCCAGACTTGAGGGCGTTGCTAAGTGACTGCTCTCTGCAAAAAACAAACACAAGACACACTATTGAACAGAAAATAAATGACAACTGATAATTTTATGGCACATTGATTAATATATAATAGTCATATTTTTAATCAAATACCTGATATTCTGATACTGCTTATAAATATGGTACGTTGATTCCTACACAGTGGTCATAGAGAGCTAAATAAGGATTTCAAAGAAGATTCTATAAAATGGTGTTATGTAATAGGTGTATGGAAGGCAGAAGGCCAGTAGTTTTGGAGTTTCCCTCATGCATTGTAAAATGTAAGCACATGTTTAATGCTTTTATGTGTGTGTGTATTTCTATTCTGTTTGCCTATGCTGGACAAAAAGAAAGAAAGAAAACAGGTCAGAGCATTTGACCAGAAGAGGTTAAGGAGTTGAACTATGGTAAGACCACCCGGGCCAGTCAAGATTGATGATGCTTTCAACTTGCTGGGTCCCAGGAATGTCAGATATGTTTCATTTTGGAGTGACAGGTTGATAAGGGGTTGGCTGCTCTGTGTGTGACTAAGTCAGTGTGTAGGTATGTTAAGTGACACTCAGATAAATATATGTGTGAGCATCTGTGTGTGTTCGTGTTGGGGGAATGATAAAGACATGCATTTTAGATATACTAAGAGATAGAGTAGTCAAAAATGGATTTGTAATAGGAATTAGTTGGGAGTTTGGTTGTTAACCTCCAAAGGTTGGACATAGGATATTGCTGCACTCAGATTTTTACTATTTGTTCTTATGCAAAAATGAAAAACAAACTACATTCTCATGCTGCAAGAATTAACCAACACTATCTGATCTTTTGGAAAGAATAACCCAAGCATGATCTTGAAAAGAGGATCAGATGAAAGATTATTTTCATAACCAGACTCCTCATTCTTATATGAAAGCGGTTGTTTCTCTTCGCACTATCAGGAGCAGCATTTCCTACGGAGATTTGTCACCTTGTTTTCAGCAACCAGTTCGAACACATCGGGCTCTCTACATTATCGAAGATGCATCGACACATACGCTAGTGCCGATTCAAAGTAAGTAACAACATTGGAGATCTACAACACAGCTGACATGTAAGTGGTTGGTGACCCCTTTGAGATGCGCAAAACAAGGATATCAAGTAGATACTTATAGGCTTTTATCACATTACCAAGGTTCTGATTCTGAATGTCATTTTGACATATTGACTCCTCTATGATGGTTATACCCATGATGACAAAAGAGGATTTTTCACAGCACTATTGAATATTTAGGTGTAAAAAGGCTTGACTTACTTGCAAATATAATCCTCTTGCTCTTCCAGATCTTGCATTTTGTCTCTGTCTGTAACATCCTGAAAGAATTCATTTGACATTGTAGAAATGAAATTGAAAAATTACCACTCTAAAAATGTAACAGCTAAAAACACAATATACAAACTTCAGCTAAACTCTACGGTTATTTTCCAAAAGGCTCTAACAGCCAAATTTTTTATTTGAATAATAATCACTCAACCTGTTTAATCATATTATCAAATCACTGTGGCTCCTAAAATGGCCTGCCTGACCAACCATCCCAATAAACTACAGATTTTTTACTCATGTTTGTCTGTGAGCCTCTTATAGTCACATACTTGGAGCTACAACCTTGAAAATTTCCATGGGTACACCACTAGGCACCATCTACAAAAAGGTTTTTTCAATTGTTTATTTGGGTATCTATGGTTATCGTGGACCAACAATGCCCAAATCTTATGCTGGTATATTTTAGATAGATTTAGATAAAATATCTATTTTCTTTTTAGATAATTAATTCTGGTACACTTGTGGCTACAGTGATTTATTCTGTCAGGTACAGATACTATATTGTATTATCAGACCTTACTTATATACTGATTTAATTAGACCAGTGCTTTCATCTTCTTTGTTATAATAGTCATAACGTTTCGATTTGCACCTGGCCTTCTTCAGGTGTCGGTCATAGTTGGTCATCGGCTTGCCATTTCCACTGAATATATCGCTTGCATTATCAAAAAAACAATCATATATGCTGGTTCATCGCAAGGATGAATTAACGAGAAGATATTCACTGATAAGATATACAGTTCGGTATAGACAGTGGAATGAGAACAATTTACCCCCCATGGATTGGATAAACAGTTCAGTTTAGAATTCTCTGAATGTTACCAATTATGACAGACACCCCAAGAAGGTTGGAGGCTACAACCAAGAGAAGGACCCTAATCCAAGTAAATCAGGGTATAATAATGATAATTCCTCAACTCAGAAAGTAAGGCAACAATTCGTGATTTTTTATTTGAATAATTAAAAAATAAAGGATAATATCTGGTGCAATCTGAGGTACTTTATGTCTTCTAATATAAATATATATATATATATACATGCAAATATATGATAATAAATTGCGTTATACTATACTGAAATCTCATTTGAGATTATCTCCAAGATATCGATTCCCTAATAACATTAATACTGACTGTTTGACTACCAAACAAGCTGAAAATTTGTGTATAAAGGTATCTTGACCCCAAGGTGGACATAAGATATATCGGAATGGCCTCTGGTAACCTCAATAGGTTGATTTTTGGCATTTTCAAATCTGACAGAAAGTTGCACCCTAAAGGCAGCAAATTTGAGCACTAGTGTAAGTTGACCCCGAGATGAACAGAGAATAGGTGGTGCTGACCTCTAAAGATCTACTTGAAGTCGATTTTGACAATTTCAAAAAAGGTTAATTTTGACATTTACAAAAAAAGGTTAATTTTGACATTTACAAAACTAATGGAGATAACTGACCGCTATGAGCTCAAAATTTGTGTACTAGGCCAACTTGACCCTAAAATAAAAATAGGATAGGTGGTGCTGCCATCAGTTGACCTCTAAATGTCAATTTAAGTTCAAGTCAAATTTGGCATTATCAAAAAAGGTTAATTTTAGCGATCTCAACCCACTTGAAGAGTTGCAATCCCTACTTAGAGAAGTGTTTAAATTTATGACATGAAGTATTGATTACTTTTTCCTCTGGCAATGTCTGGTTAGTATATATATATATATATATGTACATATATATATATATGTTGCTTTGACAAAATGTTATCATCTACAGATAACAGGTATGTATCTATGTTTCCATCAATACGATTTTCGTAAACCTAAGCTGTATCACCAAGTATAAAGAATTTGAGATAAGTAGGGGATGATTTATAAGCAAGAAAAAATGAATAAATAAAAACCTTAAACCTTACCTGCCAGAATCGAATAAGAGAATCAGATCCCCCAGACACAACTTGCTTGCCATCTTTACTGACATCAATAGCCCAGGCGTGTTGGCTATGACCCTCCAGGTGACTCTGAAGGGTCTGTGTGAGTAAGTCCCAGATATTCAGAAAGCCATCACTTGTCCTAAAAAGAAAAAATTTTTTTAAAAAATGAATCAGAGTGAAAAGATGAAGTGTCCAGGGTAACGATAATCCTGGAGTCTATCGCGTTTTCTGCTTGGTTAAAGTTTGTTCAAGCGTTTGATGAACGGAAAAACTAAATTAGGAAAATAAAATCTGGGACACTTGTCGCCTCAGTCAGTTCATTGTATGTGGTTTGTTCGGACTAAATTCCATATCTTTGTTGTATGTTTTACTTTATATACAATGTTTCAGCTGTGTACACTCCAGCCTTCCTCAGTAAGCTGTTGCATTCTGGTATATCGCTTAATTGTGTTTTGGGGGAGCACGCACACCCTCTTTCAAACATAACATTTGCTGTTTGTGTTTCTGTAAGATTATCTGCTGACCTCTCAACCTTGAACTTAGCAAGCACCCTCATCTCTCTGGCCATGTTTATAGAATCTCAAGTTCATTGCTTGTTCCTTCCTGACCAATGGTTCCCAGAAGCTATCAATATCAATACTAGGTCTGCTGATAGAATCATCTGTACCGTCTTATTCACCAATGCTATTATTATCTATTATTTTAGTCTCATTCTGTAAAGGTGGGTGTATCTCCACATGTTACAGCAGTCAAATCTCTCGATTTCTTTGGAACAAAGTAGAAATCCCACATTGCAAAGGTGTGGGTTGTGGCTAACCTGTTTGTTACCAAGTATATTCTTTGTAACTAAAGAAAATAGCGAGTCTTCATTTCATGTTTAAAATGGATTCATTTTCATACAAATCAAATCATATGTACAACAATATTTAAATGTGTTGAAATAAAATATTTCAATTATCAAAATGGGTATGAAATATCATAGAACACAACACCACTTTACATTCATTAAATACACATCTACTCTCTAGCCATTTTGCATTTAGTAAAAAAAAGAATAAATCCCACATTGCAAAGTTGTGGGTTGTGGCTAACCTGTTTGCAACCAAGTATAGTTTTTGTAACTATGGACCAGGTTTTCCTCAAAAAAGAAAAAAAAAATGAAAATAGCAAGTCTTCATTTCATATTTAAAATGGTTTCATTTTTATACAAATCAAGAAATATGGTTTTGCTATGCTGCAAAAGAATAACACTATCTTAAGGCAAGTTATCTTATCTGTGTCACTGGACTGATGACTCTCTAAGACAAGCCGAGAGCTGAGAAAACTCTTTTTTCTTAAAGCTGGTTCAACATTCAAAACAAAAAATCCATTTCAGGGTTTGTGAAACAGAGAGAGGAATATAATTGACAAACTTACCCACTGAGAACTTGACGACCGTTGTTTATGAGTACAAGTTTCATAACAGGCATTTCATGCTCTAAAACCTAAAGAAAAAAAATTTAAAAAGATTAAAAAAGATATTGAAAACAATGATAAAAACATGCTTCAGGGGCTGAACTGGAGATTTGGGGGCCCACAGAGTTTGGCTCCTTGAAGGGCCCCTCCTCCAACATTTAGTGAGATTTGTAACTATATAATGTCTGTAGAAATACAGCAGGTGAATTACTATTCATATAAAGATTTGGTAACCATTTTGTTAAATTTCACCAAAAAATTTCAAATTGTTTCCGAGCATGATCTCCAAACTGACCATTTTTACGACACGTCAGAAAAATAAGTCTACTTCGAGAGATGAGAACCAGACAGGAGGGGATTGTGATTTCCAGGGGTTGTTTTTGTTTGTCCATTGGTCAATGTATATCACATTGCTTATGCATGTACACAGTCCAACGGATCAACTTATATCAATTCAGTCTTGTTAATAACCATCTATATGAGTATTCTATTGAGTCGAACACCTTTTTGAAGGCGATAAATGCTACAGCGAGTGGTAGTTTTTTGCAGACGACATTGCCCTTTTCGCAGAGAACCTACACGACTTCCAACAAATGCTAGATGAACTAAATGAAGAGAGCAAGAAAGTCGGCCTACACGTGTTCAGCAAGATGAAGATCATGTGCAACAACCACATCGGAGATAAAAATACTAAGATCAAAATCGAGGACACTGAACTGGAGGAAGTAGATCACTACATCTACCTAGGACAACAAATCTCCATGAAATCCTCAAAAGAAGAAATCAAGCGAAAGATCACACTAGGATGACAAGCCTTTGGCAGAGCTAGCTCAACCTTCAAAAATAATAAGATCCCATTAATCCTAAAGAGAAGGGTGTATAACCAATGCATCCTCCCAATAGTCACTTATGGAGCTGAAACATGGCATTTAACCAAGAGACGGACCTGTAAATTGAGAACCATGCAACGTGCACATGAAAGAATTATGCTGGGCCTCACATGGAGAGACCACAAGACAGCACAGTACATCTGGAAAAAGACAAGAGTCAGGGACATCATAGAATACTTAAAAAATCTCAAATGGCAGTGGGCTGGCCATGTTGCAAGAATGGCCAATAATCGATGGACATGGATCCCCCAACATCATATGCGGAACCGAGGCCGGCAGAATATTAGATGGAGAGATGAGCTAGACAAATTCAAAAAGTACTGGCTCCACGACATCCATGATACAGAAGTGTGGTGAATCCCGGGGAAGGTTTATGTCCAACGATGGACGTTGAAAGAATGATGATGATGATGATATGAGTATTCTGTGGGAAGATGGTTCCGGAGATGAAGTTGTCAAGTTATCTCCCTTGAATAAGAAATATTTTCAAAAACTCAATTTGTTTCTACGATATTTTTAATTTTTTTCAAATTCATTCTTGGATGAAGTATTGCAACATTATTATCAATTTTGACCGGCTGTAACTGGGCCTTTAAATTTAATCTTCAGGCCTATACTGGACCCCCCTCGAGCTAGAGGGTGCGAGTTAGATTCTCATCGTGGGCTTGCTCTTTATTTTACAATTGTAGTTTAGTTGTTGCTGTGAGATTACAGTCCAATTCAAAGTTATGATGAACATTAATTGAATATTTGGTTGTTTCTGTTAATAAATTAGTAGGATGGAATGTGTTTAGGATACATATGTTCTCATTTATGAAGGGAACAATATGAATTACTTAAGAATATTCAGAAAATAATCAAGAAAACTGTGTGAAAATATCAACAATAAGGTACTTTTTTGCATTACATAAAGGCATTGAATTTTTGAGCTCAACAAACAAATTCTTGTGCCATCTAATTAAATACATTGATTGTTGATATTTTTACACACAGGTTTCTTTGATCCCTCCATAATATCTCTCTATGATTTATTTTCTTCAATTTATAAATACGAGCACATGTTGTGTACATATCTTTGGAACCATCTTCTCAAAAGGACCTATATCTGATATTACTAGGTGCAGCTAAGCTATGATTTTCCCACCATATAGAGGCAAGTCGATTATCAATTTCATAAGACTAGAGGAAATGAAAGATTCACCACAACTTACCATGGCCACAGACTGATCCGCAATTCGCCAAATGCGGATCGACCTGTCACGAGATGCTGTCACTACACACTGAAAGAAAAGCAATAAAGAAAGATTCATTTAAACAATTTTCGACAAATAAAATCCAGAGTGAAAAACACTTATTGTTCAGTTAGTATTTTCATTGTATTTGTAATAAAATTCATGCATTTCTATAATAGGAATCATCAAAAATGCATTTCTGTAATGAAATATCATTAATCATGTATTTCTACAATTAAAATCATTGAAAATGCATTTCTGTAATCAAAATTATTGGAAATGTGTTTCCATAGTAAAAAAAAAAAAAAAAAAAAAAAAAAATCATTAGCTGCCCCCCCCCTCTTGAATAAAAATCAATGGGAATGCCTTTTTGAAATAAAAATTGTCAGAAATACATCCCTATGATAAAATATTGTTGGAAAAAAATTTCTAAGGCAAAAATCGTCAGAAATACATTTCTATAATAAAAACCGTCGGAAATTCATTTCTATAATAAAAGTCGTCGAAAATGCATTTCTATAACAAAAATTGTTGGAAATGCATTTCAATAACAATAATCGTCGGAACTGCATTTCTATAATATAAATCGTCGGAAACGCATTTCTATAATATAAATCGTCGGAAACGCATTTCTATAATATAAATCGTCGGAAACGCATTTCTATAATATAAATCGTCGGAAATACATTTCTATAATAAAAATTGTCGGAAATACATTTCTAAAATAAAAATTGTCGGAAATACATTTCTAAAATAAAAATTGTCGGAAATACATTTCTATAACAAAAATCGTCCGAAATACATTTCTATAATAAAAATAATCAGTAATACAAGTCTATATTAAAAATCATTGGCCAATGCAATTTCTATAATAATTATTAGCCTGTGTCTCATGGTTTATCTTAATGAAACAGTAAAAGACTCATCAGTAAATTGACTGATCAATTTGCCTTGATACTTACTTTATCTACCGGTGAAAACTGGACAGAGGTCAGTCCATGTTTGTGGCCTTTCAGGACTCCCTGCATCTCTAAAGTTGACACACACCAAAGCTGAATGAAGAATAAACAAACGTGTAAATTTCCCCGGGACGAATTTGTCATCACGGATGAAGCAAAAGTCAACATGTACTCCGAGAGACAAGTAGTTCAATCTGATAAAACCAGAATGAACATTAAATCTGAAGGCCCAATTGCAGCTGGATTATTCCATGCATTTCGAAATAAATAAATAAATTGATAAATAAGGGAGACTACTCTATAATTAGCATTCCATACTTATTTCCCCTGGGAAATCTATTCATTGTAGAGGTAAGCTTAAATGCCGACCACCCCAAACTATTACTATTCACCTAGAAACCATCCAGACTTTTTCATGCATTTTTAAAGCAGGCACATTTTAGGGGTACATTAATTCAAGATATTCAGTGACAATGCATTTTTTTGAGATTGCAATCAAATAAGTAAATACCAGTGTTTCCACACCAAATTTATTGTTTTGATGGCCTAATTTAACGTTGTGGAAATCGGGGTCTATGCTCAAACCACTTTATAAGTAATTCCATGTTTTTTGGGGTCTGCAGTGATCTATACACTCTGCCAAAAAAATACCCCAAACAGGAAACTTGAATATACTGAATCCTTCATCCTAAGAAACCAAAACCGGGCAGAAATATAAACCTGTTTTTGTAGCAAATCCTTATTCTATTATATATATATATATATATATATATATATATATATATATATATATATACATATATACACACACACAATGTAATTACTGTAATTAAGACAAATTAACAGTTTAAAGAAATACATACTTGAATAGATATTATTACCTACATGTATTGATTTTTGAATAAGATTTTTGTAATAAAAAGTACGTGTAACAATAAAAATGTGTGCATGAATTTTGTTAGCATGTTGCGGCTCTGAAACATCTAAAGTTTATTGGATATGCTTCTTACATGAAGCAAGTTTGGCCATCCTTGTTATAATAAATGGCTTCCTCCGTATTTATTGATATATAGAGACAGGAAGATTTATAAATGTCAGTGAAACACTTTCGAAGAAAATATATCCACCTATCGATTTTTTTGTAAAATTCTCAATTGGAGAAAACAAAACATTCAAGAGGATGAAGTAAATAGACACATTAAAACTAGGAATCACTCAGACAGCTATGCCGTTGTCATTAAAAACTGGATGAAAATCAGTTCATATATAGCTACCATGCAGAGGAGGTAGCTGTAAGAAATTCCTAGATCTACCCAAAAACTGAGTAACCCAACTGTAGCAACAATGTAGAGGAGATAGCTGTAAAAAAAAAATTCCTGGATCTGTCCCAAAACTGAGAAACCCCACAGGAGAGTGTCTGTTTACACATGTGCATTAAAATCCCGTCTGATTGGTTACCAAGTTACATCAAGACTGCAAAACTGGTTCTTGAGATATCCAAAATACATGGATATTTTTAGGACAGATGTTGTATCTTGATGAGAATATTAATCTTTCTTTATCAAAAGATGAATGAATTAAGCTCAGGACAAAAACATAAAACATACAAAAAAAATTAATCGAAAGACATAATAAAATATGATAGGTGAGCAACCAACCTTAGCCGTGTGATCTTCAGAGCCAGTCGCAACCAAACTATCATTCGGGGAGACAGCAAGACAAGTAATGGGTTTACCATGGGCATTTTTCATAAGTTTAGTTTTCAGTTGCAGAACTTCACTTGTGTCGAAGTGTCCGGGAGTCGACCAGATTTTCAACATGCAGTCAGAAGAGACACTGAACACCAATTTGGGGGAAGTCCTTCATGAAACAAAAAAGTGTAATCAGAATCAATTAGACAAAATGTAAAAGATATAATAATAAATGCTTTAACTCTTAAATTCATTGAAGAGAAGATAGCATCTAAAGTGAATTCACTAGATGGTTGAAAAGATTCTAATATTACTAGCATACTACCCATAAAAAATGACAAGGTTATTTATGTATGAATTGGCACTTTTGTCTGGGATCAGCGTATCTGAGCACTCTGCCGAATATCAAAAGGGTTGCTCCCTTGTCCTGGATCAAAATGTTGGATCTGGGCACTCAGGATCAGAGTGTTGAATCTGTGTGCTGTGCCTGGTATCTATATTACTGAATCTGTACACTCTGCTCAGGACCAGAGTGTTAGATCTATACACTCTGCGAAAAAAAACACCCCAAACAGGAAACTTGAATATACTGAATCGTTCGCCTGAAGAAACCCAAACTGGGCAGAAATATAAACCTGTTTTTGTAGCAAATCCTTATTCCATTATATATATATATATATACACACACACACAGATACATAATGCATTTTATATATGTGGATTACAGATATGCACGGAACATGGTTTAAATTATTTAAATATACAAAAACTAAACCGTCACAGGAATACTCTGTGGTAATTTTGCTATAAAAATTGTGTTGCATTCTTCCAGTTAGTGCACAAGAGGGGTACCTTAATTCAGTACCACTGGCTACAATGCATTTTTCAGCAGCATAGAGGTAACATACTGATAAACAGAATCAGACTTTTACTATTATATAAAAAACATTTGAGCAAAGAATTATACTCCAACTAATATATATTTGACTCACCTTAGAAAAGCCACTGCTTCCACAGAGAGGGTGTGTCCCTGACCAACGGCAACACAGTTTATTGACCCCTCAGACTCAGCTTGCCATAGGCGGAAACTGTTGTCCTAAAAATCAGAAAAATAACATCTATATAAGTATCGGCTTTATAGGCATATATAGGTGGGAGCACATGATAGGTGCCCAATGAGTCATTTTTATGAAAAGTCAAGAAAATCGGATTCAAAGTTGGACAGACTTTTGCTTGCAATATTTTTATTTTTAGAGCAACAGTGCTGAAATTTTTTACTTTTAAATTTTGAAGTTAGTAAACTCAACATTATGGGTCAGATGCATATTACAATGAATTTTATATGAATACATCAGGTTATTTGAACATAATCACTCATTTTGTTTTTATTAAAACTGGTGAATATCATGTCAATTTTTGTGTAAGTTTCACCCCTGATATTTTTGTTATTTTTACGGTTAGGATCTATTTTTGATATGAAGCTTTAGTTCTGAATTTTGATAAACATAACAATGTTCCTGTTAGTACTTATAACATGAATGAACAAAACATGGGAACTTTTGTTTTTTTTGCTTGTAGGAAAAAAAAAAGACAAATCTCACTTTATACATTGAAACTTTATAAGTACTCAAGAATCAATAATGAAATATGCATCAAAATCATGATTCAAAGCTCAAAATAAAAATAAAAAACGAGAATTGTAGCTTTGAAAATAATGAAAATATTTCAAACGAAAGTTTGTTACTCTTTGAATCCAATTTTCCTAACATTTTAAAAATGGCTCGTTGGGCACTTATCATGTACTGTCACTCATATACTCTTTTTATGAAGTGTAAGAGATAATTTTTTTTTGTCCATTTTTTAAAGGAACAAAACAACACCGATTCTCTCAAAGACTTGACAGTTAACTGCTTCGAGGCTGTTAATAGCATAAATATATGTTTACATCTTGTAAATTCCACCTGAGTTTTTATTAAAAAGTGACTGAACTTGCTCAAGTGAAATAGTCCATTGTTTTAGATAGTAGGTAAGAGTATTTTATGAGAAAATTATAAATTCTACCTTATTTTTCTTATATATCATGAACAAAGAAACAAAGAGAAAAAGTCGTATTGTTCATAATATAAATATGAATTAATGAAACTCTATTTCGACTGACGTAGAGAAAAAAAAAATTAACAATTACATTAAAGAGTAAATTATTTAGTACAACAAATTTTTTCTTTCAAATTAAGAAAGATTTTTGTTCAGCAATCCTATCAAACCGTTACTCTCTACATTTTCTGTCAAGGGGGCTAAGATTTTGTGCATTTGGTAACTTTGAAAGCTTGTGACTTCTGTGTCTATTCATGCATGACTGAAATTGTCAGGACAACACAACCATGAAATTCAAACAATCTATCATACTGTGATCGGAGTCGCAGGCAGTGGCAGGACAAACCATTTGTTAGGTGAGCAAAGTCACTGACAGAGTAATAAAGGTTGAAATTCTCAACAAAGCCACCACACATAACTCACCTTTGAACAACTGGCCATCAGTCGAGGGTTAGAGGGAGACACCTCCAGGCCGACCACAATATCCGTGTGACCACGAAGGATCTGACAACCCCACGTGATTATCGTGTAGATGATGATGTGAGCGGAGTTGTTGGCCACTGCCAAAAACTCCTCCGAACCACCGAAAAATTTTACCTCAAGGACATCATCGAAAAAACCACAAAACTGCAAGAAAAACCAAAAAGACACAAAAAGAAATTAATTTCAGGTACATCAACATCTACATGGGTCATATAGTATTCAGGTATATAATTAGACATGACTTTGAAGAAAAGTCGTGGTTCGTTAGTCATTGCTCTATGACTGGTACACTAACATACAACAGACAATGAAAAGCTTATCGTCTTTAAGAAGATATACGTACTTGTTTTTGACACTTCAAACTTGTAATATCATGAAGTGAAATGATAAAGTTGTTTCCGACGACAACCAAGCTAGAATCGGCATCATCTTCGGGGTTCACACTACCGGGAACATCACAGATCTGTAGAATGCCATTATCATGTTGACCACAAGCCTCTGTGAGAATGGCTGTACCTTTAACACTATCCCAGACTTTCAAAATTCCTGAAAATGAATTAAATAAAAATAGAAAATAGAAAAATTATATACAAGAATTGAAAAAGGTGAAACTTCAAAGATGGTGAAATGTTCTATCCTTTTTTATGCATGGGTTTGTTTGTGTGTTCTAGCGCTCCTGGCCATACCATTTTGTCTGCAGACTGGAAAATTAGCATCAGTACTCTACTAAATTGCTTCTAAAAATGATCGGGTTTTTTTTAGGAAAAAAAAAAAAGAAAAGCCTTTTTGACCTTTTTCAGGCCCTATTCAGACGAATTTAAAAACACCCAGTTTCTCCAGGATCCAGATGTTTCTAGAGTTTTTTTTATTCTATTTTAGATGTTCCCAGTGGGAAACGCAGATGATGTCATGAATAGATTTTCTCACCATATTGTGTCTTCGATAAAATTTTTTTTTTCATGACTTCAAATTTTGACGTTACGATTGTACGGTTATTGACTGTGATGAGAGTTTTAAAACATTTTTAAATAATTGTACAAAAAAAAAATAATAGATTATGAAAAAACTGACAAGATATTTTTTTTGAATTTGGCAGAAAAATTTTTTGAAATACAGATTAATCATCTCTGACAAATAAAACATTTTATTCTTCATGATATGGTTGGACTATTTCCCTCATCTATAAATTCACTTGTTCACAACTTTTTGGCTGTGCATCTCTTGACATTTCTCGGATGTTCCTGGCTCCAGGATGCAGATCCACTTCCTGGAACACGTGCTCATATTGGATTAGACACGTCATATCTTTTTTTTATACAAATATTCCTCAATATCTGTATTGTGTTTTGGTGCCAAATTTCAAGAGGCTTCCTTTCCATTATGTGACCTGTTAACTTTTCCAGAAATGGCCTTTTTGATAAGAGGTTCTCAAATGCTATTTATATCGATGCTGGATCAGCTGATTGGTTCAACTGAACGAAGCATGCGTGCTGCTTATTTCAGCCAACATATTCAACGGTAATTCTCTATCTATAATTTGAACTTGAACCCATAAGGGCCTGTATTCACTCTGCTCCCTCAGGGAGGCAACTCAGAATTTGACACCAAAACACAATACTAATGTATAATAATAACAATATATATATATATATATACACACACACATAATATATATGGTAAAGATCAGGTTAGCAATATAGCATGATATAAAGCATCATCTGATACGTGATGGATTTATTTCATAGAGAGCTCGATACATTCAACTTTATACTTCAAAAGTCAAGTTGTTTTAGAGTAGAGCTGGAAATATATAATAAGATGCGGATTTGCTAAACAAACAAGTGTATATTTCTGCCCTCCCTCGGCCTCATCAGGTGAATGATTGTCTGCGTTTGGCCATTGCCAAATATCAAGGTCAAGATAGAAACATCCCTCAGAAAACAATTAAGTATATTTTCAGAGATAACTCCTATACCTAGCTCACACCCTTTGATTTGTAACTTACAACCACCAACAAAAATATTCCCGCTACTAAAAACAATAAAACAAAATGAATAACTCCTCCCACTTACAGCAACATCCACAAAATTCTCACCAAATTCCCTGAACTAGATTCTAAAAACATAGACAATCATTCGCCTGATGAGGCCCAGAGAGGGCAGAAACATAAACTTGTTTGTGTAGCGAATCCACATCCTATTATATATACATATATATTTTAAAAAACTGATTTAACTTGTCTATTCCAGTATGAGCATGCATTCTAGGAAGTGACTCCACATTCTAGAATGAGGAACACCCAATGAAGGCCAGGGTGTACACAGTCGAAATGTTTTGAATAAATTAACATACAGACGAAGAGAACAGTCTGACTAAATCATACACAATGATTAATACACCTATCTAACAAAATTCAAACAAGAAGATTTTAACCCCACCCCACCGATATTTGAATAAAATGTGATCCAGAATTTCATAATGGTAATGATTTTTGAATTAGATATGATTTAATAAATGCATAGTTAATAAAATATGATCTTTCATTAGGGCTAAAGGTGACACTTAGGCCTTCCACAGAAGCTAGCCGAGAAGCCCTACCATGAGACGGAGTTTCAGCAAGTAAAAAGGATTTTATGAACGTGAAAAGATTTAGCAGAAAAACGGATGTAAAATGCCACATTAAAAATCGACATTGTAAAAATCAAGAAACACGACATGAAATTTCTTACCTCGAGATCCTGCCGTAATAAAACAATAACCGGCAGCATCGGGAAAATATTTTGTAACCAACAACAAAGTTTCAATGGGCTGAAATTAGAAAGTAAAAGAAATAAAAATAACAACAGCATCCATCTTCGTTCTGATCATTCATGTATTTCAATCACAAACTCTATCATGTTGAAGCTTATTTCCATATTTCAGCCAATGTCAATACTTCAGCCACCAATCCATCAGATTGATTTGTGAATTTTATCATTTTTCAGCCAGTAACAACATCAAATTTGGGCAGAATTTCATCATACCTCAGCCATAGATTCCATCATATTTCAGCCACAAACTTCTCCAAATTTAAGTAAAAATTCTCATTCTGCTGCATATTCCATTATATTAGTACATACTTGTATATAGTGACCAGATATGGGTCAGTCCTTCTATCTAGGATCAGAGTATAGTATCTGTGTTTTGTCTAGGATTAAAGTGGCACTCCCCAGCACTTCTGTCTAAGTTCATTGTGTAGTATCTGTGCACACATTGAAGAGCATTACACACAAAATATATATATATATATATTTATATATTTATATATACACACACACTGTGATTTTTACTACAGAAATTGCATTGATCAAATATTTTCATTATAAAAATTGCACAGGCCAATGAAATAACATTAGGAATGATCTTTGATGTAGAAATTGCAATAGAAATGATCTTTACTGTAGTAATAGCATTGGCCATTGAGTTTTACTATAGAGATAGCATTGACCTATCATTAATTTTCACCATAGAAATCACATAAGCCAATGATGTTTACAATGGAAATTGCGTTGGCCTAAGTTCTTTACTAGAGAAATTGCATGGGTCGAAGTTTTTCATTATAGAAATTGCATTTGCAAATGATGTTTACTATAGAAATTGCACTGGCTGAAGTTTTTTACAACAGAAATTACAATTAAAAATGATTTGACTAACCTCATAAACAGCAACTGTTTTTTGAACAGACAGTTTTTCTGCACTCCACAAAGTAACAATGCTATCTCTTCCAGCGCTGCAATAAAAAGACAAGAGGAATTAATAAAAAGAGAAAAAGAGTTAGTTACTCAATGGAAATCGTCACATGATCAACGCCTTTGGCAGAATGCCGTATTTAGGGTGATCAAGTGAAAAATCAGAGTTATGAACAGTAAATGTTACTTCTCTCACATTTTGTAGGATAGTGATCACTGGAAAGTCTGAATTTTCATAAAACAAGTGTGAATGTTTCCAGACACAAACCAAGTCATCAATTAAGCAGAAACTTACACTTCAAATTGAACCCTCACTAAAATCTATTTAGGAAAAGAATTTGCAAAAAACAAGCAAAAAAAAAGTTCTTTGCAGAGGTTATAAGGAGTAAATTTTAAAGTTTCAACCCTCCAGGGTCATCAGTACACACACATAACCGATTTGAAGAATGAAGAAACCTACTGAAACAGTTTTGGTCGACAATCTCCAAGAGGTACAGATTAAATATCCTTTATCTGAAATACCCGAGACCATTATTGTTTTTTATTTCAGATCTGGGAAAAGATATGAGATAAACATTAACACTTTCTCTTTTTCTCATTCTCTGTTACTTATAGGGATATCTGCAGACTTTTTTTTAACATTTTCAACGATGCCTCTGCACAGATGAGAGAATAAGCAAAAAATACAGAGATTAATATATGAAGGTCTGACAGTGAAAATAATTTGCTTTGATTGGAACTTCTTTCATCTTTCCTTGTTTGTAATGCAAAAAAAGTTTTAGGTTGCTAAAGAGTTACACAAAAATAACTAAGCATTTACAGTAGTCAGAATGAGTTAAATGCCTTGGAAATGGGCCTTGTCTCTTGCCTTTGAATCATACTACAGTGAAGTCAGGTGTGGAATTTTCCTCTAGTGACATCATGCAGGCTTTTTAAGTTTTGGGTTTCAGGATTTCTGATGAGGAGTACTTAACCCACACAACAAAATTCAATTTGAAACCAATTGATAAAAAAACAAGAATATTTAATTATAAGCAAGCCTGGCTGCTGTGGGGCAAAACTCTAAACCCTATTCCTATTGAAGATGATTACTGTAAATTTTGTTTTGTATATACAATAAATAATCATAAAAATACATTTTCTAATACAAATGTATATATTCATTAGATCAAAATAAGCCCTTGTGTACCTGTAAGATAGATTTTGTAGATATGTACAACTTGTCAGTTTGGCTCAGCTGATAAGAGAGCCACCTACAGATCACTTGGCCGTGATTTCAAATGAAGATATGAAATGTTAATGCTATAAACATACTAATTAGAATGAAATAAGCCCTTGTGTATTTCCAACTTAGATTTTGGTAGATATATATGACTTGACAATTTAGCAGTGGGGAATGTTAATTTTTACTACACTAAACTTGATGAGAGTTGTTCTTGTTATGGTAGATAAACAAAGTTAACTACAGACTTGGACTGGAATTTGACAATGGAAATCGTGTGTTCACGTCTGGTTATTATTTCAAGCCCGGTGCTTACCTGATGAGAGTTTTGTTATCTTCAGAGAGAATCATGTCTGTTACGGCACTGGAATGGTGGTTGGAGGTTTGAATCACAGACTTCTTGCGGAGATCAAACAAACAGATCTCACCATTATCGGTGCCAGAGAAAAGGCGCACATCATTCTTCCCAAACGGCTGAAAGAGAAGTGCGCTGGAAATGAAAAAAAAAAAAAAAGAATTTTAAAAATTGGATTGGTTTTAGATCCTTGTCCTAATGGTACAGAATTTTTAGAAATTATTTATCAGGTCCTGAACACGGGTGACTGCAGGCCTGCACAGAGCTGGTAATAGGCTCAGTGATGAAAATAATGGCATATGTTCGGGTATGTGTTTGTACTGTGGATGTGAAGTGATCCGACAGAATGTAAATGGAAATGACAATTGGAAGGTGAAAAGGAAAAGTCAAGAGATACATGTTACATCTCCAAATTTTTTTTTTATAATTCTAGTTCGATGCATTTCAACAGGGGCCAGCCATCTTTTTCAGAGAAAAATATTTACGGTGGTTTCACAGAGAAAAATATGCAGTTCAAATTTTGATGCTGAAGAGGAAAATGAATATTTCTATATTTGGTAGTTTGATAGGCCATGTTGCAAGAATGAAAGACAACAGATGGACATCACAATTCAGAAGCAGACTTTTTTCTTCATCTTAACAACTGATATTCATTTCTTTGAAGCCATGTTTTTCCCATGTGTGTATACAAGCTAATCCAATGAATTCTGATTTGCATTTGCTTAGGTAACATAACCTAGACAGAAAGGAAAAAGCTTTCTCGATTACCAGTTGCAGCAAAACAATCGAACTGATTATGCAGACTGTGATAATACAACAACAATATGGAGCTGAAATTGGGGATACCTAGTTATTATTATCATTATAATTATTTACTTTTTTTTTACTGAATAGACAACAGTCATCAGAAGACGGTTCTCTGGTATCTTCAAAGCTGAATTCTGTCAAACACCAAACCAAATGAGGAGAAGGAAATTCTGTCACATCAATCTTCCACAATGGGGAGGACCTGCCTCACAGGATTATTCATATATTTCCAACAACTGACCACACAAAAATGAGTCACATGAAAACATTTTTTTAGAAGGGGTTTAAGGGAGCATCAAAGGTGCACATTATACAACAATATTTGCGTACTTTGAACATGAATTTTCACTGAAGCGGGTTACCTGCAGTACAGGTTACGTACCAGAAATATGGTATGTGTTTATTGAATTCAACTTTATTTGGAAATAATGATGAACTTATGGATCACACTTAATATAAATATCTGGTGGGGATTTCTCAAAAGATAAGTGAATTACATTAGAATCGATAGATGGAAATCAGATCATTATTACTGGTGTGAGCAGGAACACAAACCCAACATTATTATTCAAAAAATCTAAAACTTTTTACTCAAAAATCTCCCCTTAGGTCTATTGAATATACACACCAAATTTGGTTGGGCTGCTCCAATGTTTAGGTGGTATCTTCAGCATGACAGGCAAACAAACAATGGACACCACTGGATTATATATATACAGACATGGGTACATTATTCAGGAAGAATAAAAAAAAATCTATTCAATATACTCACGTAATTACACCTGCACCTCGCTTGAAGCTGTGAGTGCAGTACCTGTAATCAGTGTCCCAGACCTTTATAGAGGAGTCTGTCCCACCTGTAGCTAGAAGGTTCCCTGCCTCATTAAATTTCATGCACCGGATGTGATTTAAATGTAAAGACTGAAACAAAAAAACAAAAAAAGCAGATGAACTTTAGGTAGGTCAGTGATAACCACAAAGATTTAGCAACAAAAAAAAGTCATATGAAAAAAAAATCTCTCATGGCATGTTAAGGGAAGATAGCCGAATTGAACAACCATAGCCATCAAAGATGGCAAAGGCTTCCATCTTTTTTGTGTATGCATGTGTTTGGTTAAGTGTTCCAGTTCTCCTGGCTATACTATTTTGTCTACAGGCTTGAAAATTAGCATCAGTATTCCACAGGACCCCCTTCTAAAAAAATTTTTTTTTGGAGGGGAGCCTTTTTGGCTTTTTTCAGGCTGAATTCAGACAGATTTAATAATAACACCTAGATTCTCCAGGATCCAGATGTTTCTCGAGGTTTTTTTTTTACTCTATTATAAATGTTTCCCAGTGGAAAATGCAGGTGATGTCATAAATAGAATTTATTCTCACCATATTGATTCTTTGAAGGAATTTTTTTACATGACTTCAAATTTTGATGCTATGGTTGTACTATTATTGACTGTGATGCTAGTTTCAAAACATTTTTAAACAATTGTACAAAAAAAACAAAAAAACATTACAATCTTCATGATATGGTCGGATTACACCAGAATTGAACAAGTGTAGCCATCAAAGATGGTTCAATCCTTTGTTACGGGTGAATGGGTTTGTTTGTGTATTCCAGTGCTCCTAGCAATACCGATTTGTTTACAGACTAGAAAATTGGCATCCACTAAACACCTTCAAAAGAAAAAAAAAAAAAAAAAAAAAAAAGTTTGGGTTATTTTTGGTGGAGGGAGAGCCTTTTTGACCTTCTTTGGGCCTCATTTTAACAGGTTTATCAATAACATCTAGATTCTCTGGGATACAGATGTTAATGACGTATCCATATTCTATTTTAGATGTTTTCCAGTGGAAATAACATCTACATTCTCCTAAATCTAGATGTTTCTAGATGTTTTTCACTATTTTAGATGTTTTCTAATGGATATAACATTGTGGAGAATGTAGATGTTTCTAGATGTTTTTTTCACTATTTTAGATGTTTTCTAATGGATATAACATTGTGGAGAATCTAGATGTTTCTAGATAGTTTTCACTATTTTAGATGTTTTCTAATGGATATAACATTGTGGAGAATCTAGATGTTTTTCACTATTTTAGATGTTTTCTAATGGATATAACATTGTGGAGAATGTAGATGTTTCTAGATGTTTTTCACTATTTTAGATGTTTTCTAATGGATATAACATTGTGGAGAATCTAGATGTTTTTCACTATTTTAGATGTTTTCTAATGGATATAACATTGTGGAGAATCTAGATGTTTCTAGATAGTTTTCACTATTTTAGATGTTTTCTAATGGATATAACATTGTGGAGAATGTAGATGTTTCTAGATGTTTTTCACTATTTTAGATGTTTTCTAATGGATATAACATTGTGGAGAATCTAGATGTTTTTCACTATTTTAGATGTTTTCTAATGGATATAACATTGTGGAGAATCTAGATGTTTCTAGATAGTTTTCACTATTTTAGATGTTTTCTAATGGATATAACATTGTGGAGAATGTAGATGTTTCTAGATGTTTTTCACTATTTTAGATGTTTTCTAATGGATATAACATTGTGGAGAATGTAGATGTTTCTAGATGTTTTTCACTATTTTAGATGTTTTCTAACGGATATAACATTGTGGAGAATCTAGATGTTTCTAGATAGTTTTCACTATTTTAGATGTTTTCTAATGGATATAACATTGTGGAGAATCTAGATGTTTCTAGATAGTTTTCACTATTTTAGATGTTTTCTAATGGATATAACATTGTGGAGAATGTAGATGTTTCTAGATGTTTTTTTCACTATTTTAGATGTTTTCTAATGGATATAACATTGTGGAGAATCTAGATGTTTCTAGATAGTTTTCACTATTTTAGATGTTTTCTAATGGATATAACATTGTGGAGAATGTAGATGTTTCTAGATGTTTTTCACTATTTTAGATGTTTTCTAATGGATATAACATTGTGGAGAATCTAGATGTTTTTCACTATTTTAGATGTTTTCTAATGGATATAACATTGTGGAGAATCTAGATGTTTCTAGATAGTTTTCACTATTTTAGATGTTTTCTAATGGATATAACATTGTGGAGAATGTAGATGTTTCTAGATGTTTTTCACTATTTTAGATGTTTTCTAATGGATATAACATTGTGGAGAATCTAGATGTTTCTAGATAGTTTTCACTATTTTAGATGTTTTCTAATGGATATAACATTGTGGAGAATGTAGATGTTTCTAGATGTTTTTCACTATTTTAGATGTTTTCTAATGGATATAACATTGTGGAGAATGTAGATGTTTCTAGATGTTTTTCACTATTTTAGATGTTTTCTAATGGATATAACATTGTGGAGAATCTAGATGTTTTTCACTATTTTAGATGTTTTCTAATGGATATAACATTGTGGAGAATCTAGATGTTTCTAGATAGTTTTCACTATTTTAGATGTTTTCTAATGGATATAACATTGTGGAGAATGTAGATGTTTCTAGATGTTTTTCACTATTTTAGATGTTTTCTAATGGATATAACATTGTGGAGAATGTAGATGTTTCTAGATGTTTTTCACTATTTTAGATGTTTTCTAATGGATATAACATTGTGGAGAATGTAGATGTTTCTAGATGTTTTTCACTATTTTAGATGTTTTCTAATGGATATAACATTGTGGAGAATGTAGATGTTTCTAGATGTTTTTCACTATTTTAGATGTTTTCTAATGGATATAACATTGTGGAGAATGTAGATGTTTCTAGATGTTTTTCACTATTTTAGATGTTTTCTAATGGATATAACATTGTGGAGAATCTAGATGTTTTTCACTATTTTAGATGTTTTCTAATGGATATAACATTGTGGAGAATCTAGATGTTTCTAGATAGTTTTCACTATTTTAGATGTTTTCTAATGGATATAACATTGTGGAGAATGTAGATGTTTCTAGATGTTTTTCACTATTTTAGATGTTTTCTAATGGATATAACATTGTGGAGAATGTAGATGTTTCTAGATGTTTTTCACTATTTTAGATGTTTTCTAATGGATATAACATTGTGGAGAATGTAGATGTTTCTAGATGTTTTTCACTATTTTAGATGTTTTCTAATGGATATAACATTGTGGAGAATGTAGATGTTTCTAGATGTTTTTCACTATTTTAGATGTTTTCTAATGGATATAACATTGTGGAGAATCTAGATGTTTCTAGATGTTTTCCACTATTTTAGATGTTTTCTAATGGATATAACATTGCTGAGAATGTAGATGTTTCTAGATGTTTTCCAATGGATATAACATTGTGGAGAATGTAGATGTTTCTAGATGTTTTCCAATGGATATAACATTGTGGAGAATGTAGATGTTTCTAGATGTTTTTCACTATTTTAGATGTTTTCTAATGGATATAACATTGTGGAGAATGTAGATGTTTCTAGATGTTTTTTTCACTATTTTAGATGTTTTCTAATGGATATAACATTGTGGAGAATGTAGATGTTTCTAGATGTTTTTCACTATTTTAGATGTTTTCTAATGGATATAACATTGTGGAGAATGTAGATGTTTCTAGATGTTTTTCACTATTTTAGATGTTTTCTAATGGATATAACATTGTGGAGAATCTAGATGTTTTTCACTATTTTAGATGTTTTCTAATGGATATAACATTGTGGAGAATCTAGATGTTTCTAGATAGTTTTCACTATTTTAGATGTTTTCTAATGGATATAACATTGTGGAGAATGTAGATGTTTCTAGATGTTTTTCACTATTTTAGATGTTTTCTAATGGATATAACATTGTGGAGAATGTAGATGTTTCTAGATGTTTTTCACTATTTTAGATGTTTTCTAATGGATATAACATTGTGGAGAATCTAGATGTTTTTCACTATTTTAGATGTTTTCTAATGGATATAACATTGTGGAGAATCTAGATGTTTCTAGATAGTTTTCACTATTTTAGATGTTTTCTAATGGATATAACATTGTGGAGAATGTAGATGTTTCTAGATGTTTTTCACTATTTTAGATGTTTTCTAATGGATATAACATTGTGGAGAATGTAGATGTTTCTAGATGTTTTTCACTATTTTAGATGTTTTCTAATGGATATAACATTGTGGAGAATGTAGATGTTTCTAGATAGTTTTCACTATTTTAGATGTTTTCTAATGGATATAACATTGTGGAGAATGTAGATGTTTCTAGATGTTTTTCACTATTTTAGATGTTTTCTAATGGATATAACATTGTGGAGAATGTAGATGTTTCTAGATGTTTTTCACTATTTTAGATGTTTTCTAATGGATATAACATTGTGGAGAATGTAGATGTTTCTAGATGTTTTTCACTATTTTAGATGTTTTCTAATGGATATAACATTGTGGAGAATGTAGATGTTTCTAGATGTTTTTCACTATTTTAGATGTTTTCTAATGGATATAACATTGTGGAGAATGTAGATGTTTCTAGATGTTTTTCACTATTTTAGATGTTTTCTAATGGATATAACATTGTGGAGAATCTAGATGTTTCTAGATGTTTTCCACTATTTTAGATGTTTTCTAATGGATATAACATTGCTGAGAATGTAGATGTTTCTAGATGTTTTCCAATGGATATAACATTGTGGAGAATGTAGATGTTTCTAGATGTTTTCCAATGGATATAACATTGTGGAGAATGTAGATGTTTCTAGATGTTTTTCACTATTTTAGATGTTTTCTAATGGATATAACATTGTGGAGAATGTAGATGTTTCTAGATGTTTTTTTCACTATTTTAGATGTTTTCTAATGGATATAACATTGTGGAGAATCTAGATGTTTCTAGATGTTTTCCAATGGATATAACATTGTGGAGAATGTAGATGTTTCTAGATGTTTTCCAATGGATATAACATTGTGGAGAATGTAGATGTTTCTAAATGTTTTCCAATGGATATAACATTGTGGAGAATGTAGATGTTTCTAGATGTTTTTCACTATTTTAGATGTTTTCTAATGGATATAATAACATTGTGGAGAATCTAGATGTTTCTAGATGTTTTCCAATGGATATAACATTGTGGAGAATGTAGATGTTTTCTAGATGTTTTTCACTATTTTAGATGTTTTCTAATGGATATAATAACATTGTGGAGAATCTAGATGTTTCTAGATGTTTTCCAATGGATATAACATTGTGGAGAATGTAGATGTTTCTAGATGTTTTTCACTATTTTAGATGTTTTCTAATGGATATAATAACATTGTGGAGAATCTAGATGTTTCTAGATGTTTTCCAATGGATATAACATTGTGGAGAATCTAGATGTTTCCAGATGTTTTTCACTATTTTAGATGTTTTCTAATGGATATAACATTGTGGAGAATCTAGATGTTTCTAGATGTTTTTCACTATTTTAGATGTTTTCTAATGGATATAACATTGTGGAGAATCTAGATGTTTCCAGATGTTTTTCACTATTTTAGATGTTTTCTAATGGATATAATAACATTGTGGAGAATCTAGATGTTTTTCACTATTTTAGATGTTTTCTAATGGATATAACATTGTGGAGAATGTAGATATTTCTAGATGTTTTTCAGAGGATAACGCCAATAATGTTGTAAATAAAATCTATTCTCAACATATTTAACCTTCGATGGGATTTTTACTCAACTTTAAATTTTGATGCTATGGCATTTCAATTATTGACTGTGACGGCAAGTTTGTTTATATTTAGTGCTTTTATGGCCAGATCTAAATTCATAATCTGTTGGAAACCTTTTCAACTGTTGAATTCATAAAATTTTTGAAGGGAAATATCTCCTGATTGAAATAACCCCCCTTTGACCATTGGGCAAAATTTTTTCACGTTTTCTATTCAGTTCAAAGAAGATTTTCATCATTTTTTTTTCTAAGTTGTTATAATGTAACCAGCATTTAGCTGACAACGGATCCTATATAAGCAGAGGAAGAATTCATTAAGGAAAATCTCAATGTCATTAACAAGGGAAATAACCCCTGCTTAAATTATACCCCTTTGACCATCGGATGAAAAAAAAAAAAAAAAGCAACTTTTCTATTCAATTCACTGAGGAGGTCCATTATTTTTTATTCTATTCATTGAAGAGTTCTACTATCAATACAAGAGATTACAGGTGGACGATAAATTAGAAAGTTAAAGACTTACCCTCCAACTCTGACCATTGAGTTCTTTAGTCTTTAGGTTAAATAACTGCAAATGAAGACTTGTGTCTGCCACAACTAATTTCTAAAAAAAAAAAAAATTAAGAATATGAAGTATTAAAGATATGTTAATGAAAAATATTTTAACTTCTTTCAATGTGATAGTACATATTCAGTACACAAACGAAAAAAAGTACACGTATATCATTTTTAGTGGATAATATGGAAAATAGTAGTATTTAAATCAAGTTGATTTTACTAACATGTTTCGTCAAATAGTTCGGTTAAAGTAGTAATTTTAAACAAAACGATATTGGATAGTTAGTTTTTTCTATTAAATAATGTCATGGAATATCATACTGCGAGAACACAAATGGTAAATGTTATAAATTATAAAGGGAACAGCAGATCTTTTAAAATTACAACTTTGACAAAGCTATACTTTATATATATATATATATATATATATATATATAATGATATATAATGATAATATATTTAATTCACACTCACACAACGCACACCACTGATGATGGGAGAAATCCCGAAACATGTATGGACTATTGACATATAAGGATTAATAAACCTTACCACCAAAAACTTCACTCCAGAGTCTGTCTCACTCTCTAAAGTACACATTATATATATATATATATATATATATATATATCGAGAAATGGATATATATGATCCAGCAGAATGATTATGAATTGTGTTAAATTATGTAAAAACTTTTATTTGAAATTATCTTCCATCATTACATGATTAATGTATCACTTGGCCAAGACAAAACTGCTTGGACAACCATTTCATTAAATCTGATCACAAAAAAATAAGAAACAACAAATTCGAATCGGATAAGTCGTGACCTTCAACACGGTCATGAGGACTCACCTGTCCATCAGGTGAGATCTGAATACACGTCACACTTGATTCACCCTGCAATAATAAAACAAATAATAAGTGAAAACAGACCTGAAAATTTTAAACATCTAAAAAAGTAAAATGAAAACATTAAAGAAACAGGTCTGGTTAATCACTCAATAGAAACAAAAAATTGGGAAAAACAGTTGATCCAGGAAAAAGTTTCTCCTCTCACCTTTTGTTGGGCAGTGATCACTAAAACGGTCTGAATTTTCAAAAAATAAGCCTGAATGTCGCCAGATACGAACCAAGAGATCAATTTACCAAAAACTTACATTGCAAATTGAATCTCACCACTAAAATCCTATTTACAGGTCTGGGTAGTCAATAGAAACTATCACAAAACTAACATCTTATTGTGCTGGGGATGATCAATAAAAAAAATTGGAAAAATGGTTGATCGATGAATAAGTTACTTTTCTCATATTTTGTTGGGTAGTTATCACTAAAATAAGTGTGAATGTTGCCCGACACAAACTAAGCAAAGACCTAAATTACAAATTGGACCCCGCCACTAAAAAAAAAAAAGGGGGGGGGGGAAATATTTTTTTTTTTAGACATAAGTAATAAATGTTTAAAATTTTCAGTTTTTCAGCACAGTTGGTGTGGCCAATGCATATGACATATATACTCATACATCTCCAGCTAGATGAACTTAGAAAGTGAAGAGACCTATGTTGACAGTTATTGTTGACTGTTTCAAAAAAAAAAAAAAAAAAAAAAAAAAAAGGACAGTTATAAGTCCCTAATCCAGCAACATTATGACCTCCCAATCTGGACCACAGAAAATGTCAGAAACATAAATTACTTTTTCATACTATCACATAATAGATTGTAGTAATTTATTAATATCTTAATGGTTTTTTTCAATAATTTGGAAGATAGAACAATACACTGAATCACCATAGCCACAATCACTGACCCAACCAAACAACAAAAACAACAGGGGGGCTAGATATTATTCCCTCTTCACTTACCTGTTTCAGTGCCCCTGGTCACATTTTTGGCACAGGGCTTTGAAAATTTAAATGTGTAGACCAGTAGCCACCTTCTAAAAATGGGGTTTTCATTTTTTTTTCACCTTTTTGGCTGCTGATTATATTAGCCCCACAAAATAATAAATTACCAGAATTGATCTAAGGAGATAAATCCTAGTAAGTAGCGTGTTCACTGCTTAAGCACAAAAACAAGGTAAGTACACAGTTGGATTGTTAACAAAACGCGGAAATAAGAACAAATGAATAGGTTAACAACAGTGATGAATTTTAATTCAGGAGTGAATTAAAATAAACGAGGACTAGAGTTTCTGCCGACACAAATATGTCGGAGGGATCTACCAGGATAAGAATGGAGAGATAGGAAGAATGAAGGGAAAGGAATGTCACTAATAAAATGCGAGATAGAGTCTGTAGAATGTCCGTCAGTTTGGTCATCCAAGTTGTAGCCAATATAATGTTATCTTTCGAAGTCCGACCTAACTACGATGAGAGTGCTTAACTTGGATAGGATGTGTTCTGTGAGATAAAAGAAGAATGGACTATTTTTTATATAAGATGATGCGTGTGTAAAAAGTAAGTGTGTGTAAAATCTATGTAAATTATCCTAACTAAAGAGAGGGAGAGAGAAGAATGAGCTTACCTCGAGGCCGTCAGAATACAGAGAGAGAGAGAGAGATAGTTTTACAGCCACAGTTTAAATACCGTAAATACGATAATCAGTTATCTTATTGGTAGTTCTGGGTGACGTCAAGGAAGAAGCAACAACAAATTTACCATTTCTACAGAGATGTGGGGGATAGCAAGTAAATCCCTGTCAAGGGCAGATAACTCCATACATGTATAATTTTCTTCTGCTGGAAAAAAGGTGGGCACTACAACCTGTTTTTAGGGTGGTGTTCTATTTACAATAAGAATCCGTCATGAAATGGACACATTTATTTCACCACTGCCAAAACGTAGCATTTATGACAAGTGTTTGTGGAAAAGCTCAGTTGGAATGTTTTATTAAATCAATGCTCAGATGTAGGAGATTCTTGTTTTGATCAAATTAGAATTATAGAAATGGAAAAAAAAAAAAAACCTCTGGAAGAAAAAAAAAAATCAATGTCAACACCTTGACATAACACGTATTATTATATAGTTTTGACCAAAAATTTACACCCCCCACCAAAATCAATTTTGGGGCCTGGATTCTACATTTGATCTCTAGATTCTCACTGACTAAATCACAAATGCAAGTGTTTTTAAGAATGCAAGGTTTCGTAACCAATACTTGAGCCAGAGTGATACAGGAATATCTCGAATAGCGCAATTTTTCATGTAAGATGATTAAAATATTGCTGAACCAATCGATATAACCAAGCATAAGCCACTGCTTAATCACATTGAATCATAAGATCTTGAACAATGTGGTTCTGAACAGTACAGAAAATTTTGGAACGAATGAATCACACAAATCAAGGCATACCTGTACATCTTACACTTGAAACGTTACTTACCAGAGGAATTGTCCACATGGTTTTACCAGTGTTTCTGCATACCATATTCACCTGTGATTTGTAGGTGCAAACAAGGTGTTCATTTGTTACCTGTGATTTAAAGAAAAGTAAAGAAAAGGACAGATTTGATTAGTTACCAAATAGAAGCTGTCATGTGACCAACACCTTTGTCATCATTAGTATATTTACTATTTTGAACAAAGGATAATTTATGCACTCAATTCAGGTCATATACAGGTTTTTAGATTATTGTCTAGATAATCTACCTTCCTCCAGCGGTTAAGAGAGGCTTATGAAAAAAAAGTAACTTTCGGCTTATAGGACATAAGATGAATTTCCAAAAATTATTTCAGAAAATACAGAACTTTATCAAAATCAGTTATGAGGGTAATCTTTGTTTTGACATACACTAACCCATGACAGTGTTTAACCAGCATAGAAAGGCTCCAAAAGTTATATAGTTTGGTATACCATATACACTGTTGACATCCCTTGATAAATTCCTGATGGCCGAGTTAATGAAGATGAGTTTAATTTCCTTATTGCATTAAGTACTGATGAATAAATTGTACTGATGAATAAATTGTTTAATTATACTTTTCGATGAAAAATTATATTCTGAAGAATGTAGATGTATTTAATAAACTCATCAGAATGAGAACAAAAGAAATGTCAAAAAGGCCTTTTTTCCAAAAATAAAAATTTCTGGAAGGGGCCTAGAGAAGCACTGATGCCAATTTTCAAGTCTGTAGACAAAATGGTATTGCCAAGAGCATTTTTCCAGAGCCTATGTATGGCTTTTGGAGTCTCTCTATGCTGATCAAACACTGTCATATGCACAAGCAAAGGTTACTGTCATTTGATTAGAATTGTATTCTGTGGGATTAAGTGTGAACAAATGAGTTCAGTAAAAATGTATGTATGAAATACATCATCAAGTTTACTTACCGAGATTTTTCCACTGTTATAAAATGGTCCATATTCAGAGGAAACCTCTAGACTGAAAGAAAAAAAAGAGGAAATATTTACAAAGACGTATACATCATAAATCTTATAAACACACATACATATATATATATGTACCCTTAAATTTGGTTGTCTGTAACAATGATTTTCTGCACAAATGATCCAAATAGTTCGCTTTGGCAGGCCTGCCTAAAGTCATGGGGGGATAGGCAGAAAGGTTCTTTGATGAGAGAGTGATCAGACAAGAAAGAAAAGGCCAGGCTGATGAAATAAATGGCTTTAGGCCTACCTGACGGTCATGAGAGGGAGTAAAAAATAGAGATCAGGCCTTTTTTTTTACCCGAATTATTCAATAAAAAAAATCAACGGTTTTGCTCAACATTCAGTTCAATTTACATCACATTTTTCATGAAATTTTTTTTAAAAACATTTATTGTCAACAATCTTTTTCTTTTTGAAAATTCATCTAAATAAGGTTTCTGACTTCAGTCAACAACATATTTCAAAAAAAAAAAAAAAAAAAAAAAAAAAACGATATTTTTTTCCAAGTCTTCAGGAAGTTTTTTTTTTTTTCATTTACACTTCAACTATAACGGTAAACAAGACCATTATTTGTAAGACATATTGTTTTGGTTGGAAAGAAATTGTTTTTTAAATTTCATGTAATCAGAATCTTTAACACAAGCCACATCCATGTCAGAATCCAATTACACAAACAGCCAGTCACGAGACTGAAAACACTCAATTTTTCGACTCCTGCCCACCTGGTTGGGTTATGTAAGATGACATTAAGCAAAGAATATGTTTTATTTCTGTATTGTCAGATGTTCAGTTATTTTTCCACAGGCAACGTCAGGATTCCCCGACAGTATATATATGTATTTGAGAAACGGACATATTTGGTCTGACAGAATGAATTATCATTTCTATTAATATTCGGACCATCCTCATCTTGGTTGTTTTTCATACAACGTTTCGGCCGTTGTACTCTACAGCCTTCATCAGGTATCATCTGGTAGGTGTGGGGAAGTAACGAACCGAACCCTTTATTTTAACCGACAGGGTTATATTGACCGCACTCCCCTCTTAGCATTAGTAGTATTATTATCGTCTCACACTGGGATTGAACCTGGAACCATCAGATTACTTGGTTAAAAAAACAACCAAGATGAGGATAGTCCGAATATTAATAGAAATAATGATAATACCTCATCTCAAAAATTCAGAGGTATACTAACCAAGATGAGGATAGTCCGAATAATAATAGAAATAATAATAATACCTCATCTCAAAAATTCAGAGATATACTAACCAAGATGAGGATAGTCCGAATAATAATAGAAATAATAAAAATACCTCATCTCAAAAATTCAGAGATATACTAACCAAGATGAGGATGGTCCGAATATTAATAGAAATGATAATAATACCTCATCTCAAAAATTTAGAGATATACTAGAATGAATTATAGAGAAACTTATATGATATGATCTCCTGTAGCCAGAGGGTTCAATTGAGACAATGTAAATAGAATAAACAATTAGAGAAAATATGGCTGCTGCAGGAATCGAACCTACCAAATAGACTGAGAATAAACGAGATGAGAATTTTGGTTGAAAGCAGTTATTTGGGCCTTTGTATTACCAGCGGCTGTTTAGCTCAATGGTAAGAGCATCACTGTGATGAAACAGCTACCCTAATAGTGACAGGTTCAATTCCTGCAGCAGCCCCATTTTCTTCAATTGTTTATTCTATTTACATTGTCTAAATGGAGTTGTATATTAACCATGTGGCTAAAGGAAATCTCCTCAAATAAGTTTCAATATAACACAATTTATGATTTATATAAATACATATATATATATACATATATATATACATCACACGGTATAAATCACGGATGCAATATAACATAATATAATACAATATCCAATGTCTGATTGGTTTATTTCATTAAGTGCTCGTTACATTTTTAGTGTCGGGGGGCCAGATTTAAGGCTGCTAGATGTATCAGCCCCCTTAAATATAAATAACCAGAATTGATCTAAGAAGATAAATCCTGGGAAGCAGCGTGTTTGTTGCTTAAGCACAAAAACAAGGATAGTACCCAGTTAGTTGGATTGTTTACAAAACGTGGAAATAAAAACAAACAAAGAAGTTAACAACAGTGCCAGGTTTGATTCGTGAGTGAATTAAAATCAACAAGGACTGGAGTTTCTGCCGACACGAATATGTGGAGGGATCTACCAGGATAAAAGATGTAGAGATAGGAAAGATGAAGGGAAAGGAATGTCACTAAGTAAGTGTGAGATAGAGTCTACAGAATGTCCGTCAGTTTGGTCATCCTAGTTGTAGCCACTAAAAAGTTATCTTAGGGTGTCCGACCTAACTACGATGAGAGTGCTTAATTTGGATAGGATGCGTTCTTGAGATGAATATGTGATGATGCGTGTGTAGAAAGAAAGTGTGTATAAAAACTATACTAATTATTCTAATTAAAGAGGAAAGGAGAAGAGACGAGCTTACCTCAAGGCCGTCAGAATACAGAAGGAGAGAGAGAGAGAGAGAGTTTTACCACAACAGTTTAAATATCGTAAAGATAAGAATCAGCTATCTGATTGGCAGTTCAGTGTGACATCGAAAGGGGAACAAGGAGTTTACCATGTTTACAGAGATATAGGGGTTAGAAGTTGATCCTTTCCAAAGGGCAGATAACTCCATATATGTATGATTTTCTTTAGGTGTAAAAGGTGGGCACTACACATTCAACTTGGAATGACGAGTTGGTTTAGAGTAGAGCTGGAGATACAGTAGAATGGGGATTCACTATACAAACATGTTTGTGTTTCTGCCCTATCTGGGCTTCTTCAGGTGAATGATTTGGTATATTTTAGATTCCTGAAAGCAAAATTTTTTGTGAGTGTGTCTGGGTGAGAGGAATTTTCTCTTTTGTTTTATTCAATTTGTTAGATTTATAGTTTGTGTATTTCTGCTGGTGGTTTTAAATTACAAGCTAGGAGGTATGGTATGAGTGTTAGCATTATCAGTAAGTGGTTGCTGGTTTAGTGTGTTCTCCATAGGAATGTTTTATTTTTACTTGGATATCTTGGATTTATTTCCTCATGCTAGGATCCATTTTATATGACCTTAGTGGGTTGTGTGATCATCTTGGGTTTGGTCTAATTCCTATTGTCTAAGGAAATTATGTTGATTAGATTGGCTAGGAATACTGGCGCCAATGAGCATTAGACCAGGGAGAAGGAAAGAGAGAGAATGGTCGGCCACAGACGCTGGGGCTAGAAGCGTACCCAGCTAGTGGTGCTGGAGCTAATGAGCATCGGATCATATGCGTCCAGGGGTTTTATAGGGGTCGTCGTTGGAAGTGACGTTTTGGATATTTAGCAAAAAGAGGAGTTTCATACTTAAAAGTCTAGGGGGCACTACAGTAGCATAAACTTGCCGTTTCTAATTTTAGATGTTATGATTATACTTCAGTTGTTGAAATTGAATCGATACCACACTTTGATCTTGTACTAGAGGCCGCAAAAGTACACCCCAATTTAGACCACACAATGACGAATAACTCAAATTGCAAAATTGTTTATATTTGAGCACAATTTTATCATCGAATGAGCGAGAATGTGGAACTTTACATTCGGGACCACCTTCCCTACATTGGGCCCACAAAAAAACAACGTGGTGATCGTGACACTGGTGGAGCCTCAAATCTCGGGTTTTAGCAGATTCTGAGACTTGTACAAGTGAATTGATTAGACTGTACTTACCAATTTTTTCTGGTTGCAGACATTTTCTTCCGGAATCTTTGAATAAAACTAAAATCCAACGACGAAGGTATCTTTAGACATTAAACACAAACCACATGGTCGTAGAGCGGAAGTGGATGGAAAAATATCTCAGCACCGGTGTTGTCTATTGAAGTTAAGTTTCACATTCACATCTAAAATTCGATCAAAAAACATCTAGAAACATCTAGAACGTCAGCTTTCACTGAAAATATAACTTATTTTGTTGGATATATTACTTCCTTCATTACTATGAATTGAATAAAAGTATTAGTTATTTTATAAAGAAAAATCATCTCAACAGCAATTTCTAACATCTAGACACAAGTAAAAACATCTAGATTTAGATGAAAAACATCTAAACTAGCAACACTGCCACCACCAGTGTAACCTACTTTTTTTAATTTTAAATACAAAAGTGAAGCAAAAATCTTTAAAAAAATAATCTCAATATACAGTATACATTATTAAGCCTTCAGTTACTACAAAAAAAATATGAATAATAACCCTGAAAATTTAATCAAACAAAAATCATATCAAGGTTGGAATCCAACCTTGATATAATTTTTGAATCATCCAAAACATTGATATTTTGCCAAAATAATCTAAAAAGATTCAAACCCAATTTCCCAAAATCTGAATTTACATCCAACATTCAAAAGACAATTTATCACATCTAAATGCTACCGAAATAATCTAAATTTAGATGTAAAACATCTAAATTGGCATCACTGCTCAGCAGTGCGCATGCGTTCCAGTAATTCATTTCCGCTTTGTGAACAACTTGGTGAAACTTTTTCACGGAAGTTTGAATAAAGATGACTCTCCTAGTTTTCAAGGACTCTATGCATATGATATATTTTTAATCTAATATTGAATTTTTTTTTTAATCAAATGTTTATTTAAAGTTGAAATTTTTAACTTCTGCAAGTTTTCAGAAGTGACGTAAATTTTATTTCAATCAAGGAACATTTTCCACGGCATCAACATTTCTTGAAAAATAATTTTTAAACACGTTTACAGAATTTTTTTCCGTTAATTGTGATCATATTTTGAATTTTCCTTCTTACATTAACCATATTTATCGTTATAATTGCGTTGGTTAAAAAGTTTGTTCCGTTTTGTTAGGCCATATGGTCTAAGCACCCCCCAATACACTTCGTGGCTATTTGAGTCTGGGGCATGTGCCTCGTGGTCAACACAACACTACCATCAAGAATTCCGATCATTTCTTCCACAAGAAGCACTAAAAACACGAACTTAAGAAAACAGTAAAGTTTGCAGCCGTGAACGGTCAAGATTTTATTGAGATCAATATTTGATACTGAATAGAACTAAATCCTTGAAAACGGAAATTTAACGAAGTACATACATCTAGGGCCCACTTCCGTGAAAATGGCAGGAAGTTTATGCCCAGTTTAACATCACACTTACATAATCAATAGGACTCCTCTCGTATAATCTTTTAAACATCAATCTTTTTAATCAAAACTGGAACATTTACTGAGGTAAGTAAGGTATTGTGGATTGAAAGCAAAAAATTACTGCCAAATTCTCTTTTTTCATCGAATATTCGATTTAATCAAATCTCGACCCTGGAAATGAATTCATAGGGGATTGTTTTTGGAACGTACACCGGCCACGACAACTCCGAGTTTGCGCATTATAACAATAAATTTGACCATGTGGGAAGATGAACCAGGTTAGTAAAAAGTCAACTTATTTATTTACTTTATCAGGTGTTTTTTGTACCTTTTTATTCATTAAACCATGTTTTTTTACTTTATTAACCATCAGAGAAAGGTTTAAAAGAATTTACGACCGGGCTAAAGCGAGAAATCATCCTTAATTCGTCTCTTGAATCAATTCGTATCGTTGAAAAAGTGTTTCATAATAATAACTTATGGCGTGGGCCTCGCCTTTTTCAAGATGAAAATAACTATAAATATATATTTTTTGACATTTCTTCTTTTTCTAAAAATTATGCCTATTTAATTATTTTCAGATTATGAGAATACTTTCAATAACATTTTTACAGCATAATTTTACTTCAAAAGTTATTTTAATTTTGTTATACATCCGTGTCCGGTCAAACCGGAATTAGGTTTGTAAATTTTATTATTAAAACCAATTGTTTAAGCACTTATTTATGAAACTCTAACAATTCATGTACACCTAACCTAAATCTACCAACAAATCTTTTTCAGAAATTGTTTTTTGAGGTTTTACGGGATGGTTCTATTTACTATGTAACTATTATGATGAAGTCGACACTTTCCGCCATTTTCCCGAAAGTACGGCCTAACATAAATATTTAATTCTTTTTTTAAAGTTACTTTCTTTAATACCATTAGCTCTAACTTTAACCACTCATGCTCATATTTTTTTTATGTAAAATTTCCCAGAAATTATAACATTTATATTTATATGTGCAAATAACAATTAAGACATTGTCGTAGTATTAAAAAAAGGTAACGACTTCAGTTATGAAATCAGCGACAATCTTTTGTTTCAAGTCGTAAAATTCGAGAAGTACTGGGAAACAATTCTCACTTCGTGAGATATGTGTTTGTTTTATTTTTTCTTTTTTTTTTTTTTTTTGTCAAATTTTTCTTTCTTATTTCATTATGCAAGCACACGTAGGTAGTCCTGGGGTTCCAATTTCTATTAATAAATGTAATACCATATCTTTGGCAAGTTCGTGTTATAGTTAAGTTTTGGCCGACAATTTGTTAATGAATTTCATCATTGGATTAAACTCTATTATCCAAAATAAACAATTAATTAATGCCAATTAATTTTAGTAATTAATTCCTATGTTTACGACACATACCATTCTCCTCTTTTGGGAATAATATATTGTAGATGTAGACTGTAAGCAATCTTTTGTGATTCAGTAAGAAAGAGTAGCTTCCCTTTATTTCTTCCTCGTCATTCTCTATTTTATCGGACACTGTCAAAGGTTTCGTCATTTTTCAAGTTGTTCTGGCTGGCTATGTATGCATCACGCATGCAGGCTACACCATTGGTTAAAAATATGAATATTTACTTTTTATGTCTACAAAAACTTTTAGTTTCAAGATTCCCCTTCTAAATAAGTTTTTAGTGAGTAGTTGCTTTTGTGATGTAAGTTTATGCTAAATTTTTCACTGCCTCGACAATAGGCGAGTGGAGTAACCTATTTATTGATCACCCCTTTTATTAACTAGGCATGCTACCAAAAGTTGTTGGTCATGTGCCTGTTTTTTTATTGCGTGACTAACCAGACCTGTTCTTATTGATCAGATCGAATTGACGAGAAACCAAGTGGCTTTGAATTCTGGAGGACCAAGTTAAAGAGCGCCAAATATGTCGTGGCACCAATGGTCGATCAAAGTGAACTGGCATGGAGGATGCTCAGCCGAAGATATGGTGCCCAGCTGTGTTACACGCCAATGCTCCATGCTTCTGTCTTTACCCGGAACCAAACATACAGGGAAGAATCTATGATGACCTGTGAAGAAGACCGCCCACTGATTGTACAGGTGAGTTAAAAAGTTCCACCTTCGAGCAGTCAAAAAATGGATCTTACCATTAGGACTGATTTTTGAGTAATTCCCATCTTCTTTTGGAAAGAAACTATCTTTCCTTTTTATAGGTATGAACAATATCGACACAATATCACCAGAAAATCAATACCTGAACATTTTCAAATCTAGCAAAAATCTGTATATAACCCAATTTTTTATAAAAATCTTTGATACTTATTTATTAATAATCAAATTCTTTAAAAAGTAATTTTTTATTCCAAATTTTGGAAAAAGGTTTTTATTATCATTTTATATGATTCTTACCATTCTGATGATTTATTTGGTCTATACATTGTTTTCATTGATATTTTCACATTTAACAGATAAATCCCTCAAGATATTAATTTTGTTTATCTTATTTATAAACACACTCTGGAATCGTTCTATCTTGAAATTTAAAAGTGGCTAAAATCAGTATATTATTCAATTTTTATAAAATTTTCAAAACTTATTCATTAAGTGATGAATTTTTTGAAAAAAATAATTCTTCATTCCAAATAGAAAGAAAAAAAAATTTCATATGATTCTCATCATTTTTCCATATCGTTCATACCTCTTAATGATTTTGTTAAGTTTCAATTTAAAGTATCTCGACGAAAAAAATACATGGTCCATAACAATATGAAATTCAAATCATTTATCTACAGACTTCCATAGTTCTCTACTCTGGGGGAATGGTTTGTTCCCGCAAACTATTAGTTATCAAATTGGATTACTGGAGTGAATTTATTTATTTATTTTTATTTATTTATTTTTTTTTTCAATTTGAGAGTAATCTTTGCTTTCATGTACATGAACCTATGGCAGAGTTTAACCAGCCTACAAGGCACCAAGTCTCCAAACATAATTTTTCATGAAACAATGTATTCATCAGAAGTTGAAGCAATAATGAAATTGAAAGCCGGAAACTGCTTTCAACGTGCCAAGCTGATCTTTTTTAATCAAGAACAATTATACAGGCTTTTGATTTCATTATAGCATTAATTTTTGAAGAATATATTGTTTAATTATTCTTTTTAATGAAAAAATATACTTTTTTGAGCTTTTATGTACTGTTCAATTATTGTATCTCAATAAATTGGTTTTAACTCCATGGTTTTATTTTTGTTGGTCCTTGTGCAGAATTGTCTTCTGTCAGTGAACCTGCTTAAATCATGTTGAATAACGTGGTCTATCATCTTTTCCTTGAAGTTCTGTGCCAACGACCCAAACACCCTGCTCAAGGCAGCCAAACTGGTTGAGGGGTCTTGTGATGCTATTGACATTAACCTTGGGTGCCCCCAGAAAATTGCCAAGAAGGGTCACTATGGAGCCTTTCTGCAAGACGAATGGGATTTACTTTATAAAATGGGTAAGATTTAAAATTTATTCTCTAACATCGATGCAGAGGTTTTTTTAATATTAATTTTTTTTTTTCTTTGTAAAATCCGTATTTTCTAATTGTTCATCTGCTTTCTTGATATTTATGAATAATACCTACAGTGTATCATTAAAGACTCTATTTGTGTTCGTAATGTCCTGACAAAAATTTGGGTTGCTAAACTACCTGAGCAACAAGCATTTTTTTTTTCTCTTTTTGCTGGAATGTTAACTTGCTACTCATAAAACTTGGGGAGAAAATGTTTTTGGTAAATTGAAAAAATACTTTGATATAATTAAAGTACGCAGGTTTTTGGAACCACCAACAGAAAGAATAATGAGTGGCATAACTCGAGAGTTTTTATCACACATAAATTAGGATTGAAAATAAAGTACATTTGCAGCAACTTCATATTCAACTTCTGTTACTTTTTATTATTGTTCTCTATAATTTTCAGATCCTTTTTAAACAGATAATCTAGATCTAGATATCTTTATTTCATTTAGCCCCTTTTCAATTTATTGAAGTTCATTTTTATTAACAGAGTAAGATATTTCACTTATGTTGGTCTGATTTTTACAAATTTTGATGAATAAAACTTTTTTTTGTGATTTACAAGCCAAGTTTCAGGGTTGTTTTGTTTTTGTTTTTTTCTCAAAAGTCCATGAGAGTAGCTTCACTTTATTGACGGAAAAAAACACGATAATCAAGTCCGCAAATTGGGGGTGGGGGTACTGTAGAAATAAAGAATGAACTTCTGCCAAGATTTGAACACCCATCCATTATCTTTGGGAGCCAGCACCTTACTGATGAGGCTCACCTTTTTCAAAAGAATATTGTGTTCACTCAAAACCTGTCTGAAAGAAATGATCCAACCTCGACTACTCAAAAGTTTAAACTTTGCTGAGTATTGGATGGAAACAACTTATTCACTTGCAAGTTTGAAATATCTAACATTTCTGTATCTTCCATTGTACAGTGAACCTTTGCCATCGAAAACTACAGGTCCCTGTCACCTGCAAGATCCGTATATTTGAGAACATTGAAAAAACGGTTAATTATGCACAGATGTTAGAAAGGGCTGGCTGCCAGGTAAGTGAAGAATGTATTAATAAGTAACTAGCTGAACCTGTGGAAATTCCCATGGGTGTTGACAACGAAGATAATCTATTATCTCATGCCTCTGCTCTTCTCTCACCCAATACCTGTATCTTCTCATTCTCTCCCTTATCCCTTCCAATCTTTGTTTCCGGTCTATGATTTTATCTAAATCTTATACTAACTTTGATTAATTGATGTGCAAAAAAAATTTATCTAGCTTTCTCTCTTTCTACCCTGCTCTGTAAACTAGCTTTCTTTCTTCTCTCTTCCTACCATTGCACCTAACTATCTAACTTCTCGACTTTTTGAGTAAACTACCTAACCTTTTCTCCCACTTTTTTTTTTTTTTTATTTGAATAAAATAGGGAATATTTTAGACGATTAGTAATATTCCAATTTATATAATTTATAGTGATATCTTTTGTTGAATTAGTAATATTTTTATTTATTTAGATTATAGTGAAAAGAATGTGTAATACATTTCATGAAATGATATTCTGGTCTGCTAAACAGATTTTTTCAAAATTTATAATTCTATTATGTAACAAAGGAACAAACATCTGTCGTCAGCTTTATTCAAATTTCTGTATTTTAAAGTCTCTATCTTGTAATTGGTCAGTTTTTACAAATTGACTGATCTCTATAATATACACAGATCATGACTATCATATTAATAGTATGGAGGAAATTATATAGTATCTGTTCATTCCATTGAGAAAAAAAAAAGTTTTGGACTATGTATGTCTGTAGAATGGCCCTTCTTGCATCTATTTCTATCAACTATCTGTAAATGAATATCATCCAACTTTTGAAACAATATTGGAAATTCCCTGGAGCTGCGCAATAAATTCTATAAAGCATTAAAAAGTATGTCTTTAAAGTATGAGACTTTTTATAAAATGATCATTAATGTTTATTTGACAGTTGTTGACTGTTCATGGCCGCACACGAGAACAGAAGGGTCCCCTCACTGGATTAGCCAGCTGGAAACACATCAAAGCCGTCAAGTAAGTAAATTGATACTTTGATTTAAGGTTGAACCTCTTTAATCGGGCATTCTGTGGTCCAGCATGTTTTTGATTTGCTGCCATTAGTTTGAATTGAGCTCCAGTTAGCTGCAACAAAGTGCAGAACTTCTTGTAGCCAAGTGATTGAGTGACAAAGTCCTGTAAATTTGATATATTCAACTGTATTTCAGCCATTAAGGATGTCATCCAAGAGAATAAGTGGAACTGAAGATGTAGCTTCAGATATACGTTCTTCGAAAAAAAATAATGATTTCAAGAAATTTTACTTGGTAGTAGCATAGTATAAAACAAAAAGAAAAATCTCCTCCCCCTGTCTTTTTTTTTTTTGTGTGTGTGTGCTCCCACATAAAAAAAATTTTTTCCTGGAGTGTTCAAATGTTTCAAGACAAGAAATCATAATTTCGATAAAAGTTCAAGTTTACTTATAAATCCGTATGTTTATTGTCTCGAATATAAATATTTCAAAAAATGAGAAAACACAAGTTGATTCAAAGTAAATTTTGTGTTATTTTTTTTATTTTTGCTTTGGTTTTCTTTTATCAACATAGACATTGTTATCTCTTATCCATTAACCTTTAAAGTTTTTTAAAAAAACAACGGAATTTCTCAAAAATAATTTTATTTTACACCCTGAACGTTTGAAGAACACTGATAAAACAAAGATCGTAAAATGAAATTTAGCAAATGATTAGATATAAACCAGCAAGCCTGTATGCGGGTCCTATTTCAAAAATGTAACTAATTAGAATTTTGAAAATTTCATCTGAGTTTTTTTCCTGGCTTTGCTAGGAAGAAAAAAGCCCAGATTTCTGTCTAAAGAAATGAAAATCAATTTTTCATTGATTTTCAAGTCGAATTAGAATGTATCAAAGTCAAGGTTTTTAACTCCTCCTAGATGTTTAAAATCTTACATTTTTGTCATTAACCACAATAATGATTTACTTCGAACGGAAAAATTGATTTAATTAGAAATATCTATTTAGAAATCTTCCCCAAATTAAGTAGACCCCCGAAGATTGATTTGAAGAAAATTAGAAAATTTCATAATTGACTGGATTTTTTTTTTTTTTTTTTTTTTTTTGTAAAACTTCAAATATATTAAATTACTCTTATCTTAAAGTTGGTGTCAACAGCGATTTTTAATTTGAAATGTAGATGTTGATTATTTTGGTTGCTTTTAGATGTTGGATTTAAATTCAGATTTTTTTTTCCTCAAATGAGACCAAGATTATATTATGTTTATTTTGTCAAAATCTTGATATTTTTTTCTTTTCTGTGACAGAGAAAATGTGAACATCCCGGTGTTTGCAAATGGAAATATTCAATACTTGGAGGATATTAACAGGTGTATAAAAGAAACTGGTGTGAATGGAATTATGTCTGCAGGTAAGCATCATACTATTAATATGCTTGTCACAATCTACATCTGTTATGCTCTCATTGTTTTTTTGTTTTGTCTTTTTACTGTAAATTGAATAGAAATATTATTTTAAAAATGTAAATTAAAATATTACTTATTCCTTGTTAAATATTAGGAACTATCAACATAGATTTCTTCAGTTTTCAAGTGGGTCTGCCTATCTATCTTCTGGGAGTACAGGCCACACAGTTTGTTTTTTGTTAATGGAAATTCCCTCCCAAAATAGGTTATTAGTGGGCAGGGGAGTTCAATTTGTGATGTAAGTTTACGCTAAATTGGTCCCATAGTTTGTGTCTGACAGCATTCATCCTTATTTTTTTAAATTCAGACTTTTTTTAGTGATCACTTCCTAACAAAATGCGAGAGACATAACTTATTCATTGATTGCCCCTTTTTCCAATGTTCTGAAGATCAGTCTCTTCAAAGCATGCTGCCAAAAGACATTGATCATGTGATTGTTTCTATCGGGTGACTAACCAGACTTTAATATTGTTTTTTTTTCTCAAGTTATCTTTTAATCAGGACTGAATTTTTAATCATTGCTACCCACAACAGACCAGTTTGAACACTGTTGCCAAGTTTAGGTTACATGTTTTGATATTTATATGTATCTGGCTCTTGCCCAGCCCCAACCATTCATGATAGAAAATTGAAATTTTGCACACACACCACACTCAATGAGTAGGGAAAGTTCTTTTTTTTAATTTTTTTTTAAGTAGGTTCGGTCAGGGTGTTGAATTTGCAATGCATGTTTATTCTAGATTTTTTTTTTTTTTTTCCTCATAATCATCAGTCTATAATCCAAACCATACTGGTAGCATTTTTCTCAAGGTAACTTAATTTCGCTCCCACTGCTTGACTTATGAGGTGAAAAGAAACATCTATGGGTGGCTGTGATACATAGTTTCCCTTGGAATGATAGTTTTTTTTTTTCAATTTTTTCAGAAGGAAATTTGCACAACCCTGCCTTATTTAATGGAGTTAGCCCTCCTGTGTGGAAAATGGCTGAAGAATACCTGGAATTGGTTGATAAATATCCGTGTTCCACTTCTTACATCAGGGGACACTTGTTCAAGTTGTTCCAGCACGCGTAAGTTATTGATTATCGTCTACAACAAATTGATTTAATCATTGATGCCGCGTTGAGGTTATTCACGTGTCCTGATATTCTGTATATCTATCTATGATTATTGGATGGGTAAATTATATACGACATGATGAATTGGTATTTATTTACAAACACCTCGTATGGTCATTCCTACATGTTTGATCAGAAAAATGAAAGCTGGAAGATCACTGGGTGGTGGACATATTTGTTGTAAGTTGATGGGGTAGGACCATATTTGAAGTTGTTAGGGGATGGTTTAGTCAAAACTTGGGGTGAGGGTATTTGTGTGTGTGTGTGTGCATGGGGGAATGAATGATTCGTTTATTCCAGTGTATGTATTGCCTATCTGATTTGTGTACTATTCCTCTAGTATACACAAAAGACTTATATTTATCCATCTAGACTCCACTCAGCTCTGTTCATCATAGAAATTTTGCACACACACTCTCCTCAATGAGTAGGGAAAATGTTTCTTGAAAATTTCCCCGTAAATACTTTTTTTTCTTATTGTGGGATTCAATTTACAATGAAAGTTTGTCAAATTGATCTCTGTTTTTGCGTCCAGCTGCAATCATGTTAGTTTTTGGAAAATGTGTACTTTTTAGTGATAACAGACCAGGCAGGATAAGGAAAGTAACTCATTTATTGATCACCCCATTTCCCAAATTTTAATTGATCACCCTATCAAGTGACTTACTAGACCTGTGTTTGTTTTTTGTGGGGGGGGGGTTGAAATCATGACTTTGATTTAAGCCATACTGGTAGTATTCTCATCATCCTATATGGATTGGGATAATTCATAACCCACCTTGGAATGCTAGTTTATTTTAGATTTTTCTCAGACAAAATGATTCAATTAGATTTCTCATTTCATTCTGCTGAGTTTTGTTCAATTTTGTTTTGTTGCTTCTTTCTTTTCTTTTTTTTTTCTTTTCTTTTTTCTTTCCTTTCTTTTTTTTCTTTCCTTTTTTCTTTCCTTTCTTTTTTCTTTCCTTTCTTTTTTCTTTCCTTTCTTTTTTCTTTCCTTTCTTTTTTCTTTCCTTTCTTTTTTCTTTCCTTTCTTTTTTCTTTCCTTTCTCTTTTCTTTCCTTTCTCTTTTCTTTCCCTTCTCTTTTCTTTCCCTTCTCTTTTCTTTCCTTTCTCTTTTCTTTCCTTTCTCTTTTCTTTCCTTTCTCTTTTCTTTCCTTTCTCTTTTCTTTCCTTTCTCTTTTCTTTCCTTTCTCTTTTCTTTCCCTTCTCTTTTCTTTCCCTTCTCTTTTCTTTCCCTTCTCTTTTCTTTCCCTTCTCTTTTCTTTCCCTTCTCTTTTCTTTCCCTTCTCTTTTCTTTCCCTTCTCTTTTCTTTCCTTTCTCTTTTCTTTCCTTTCTCTTTTCTTTCCTTTCTCTTTTCTTTCCTTTCTCTTTTCTTTCCTTTCTCTTTTCTTTCCTTTCTCTTTTCTTTCCTTTCTCTTTTCTTTCCTTTCTCTTTTCTTTCCTTTCTCTTTTCTTTTTCTTTCCTTTCTTTTTTCTTTCCTTTCTTTTTTCTTTCCTTTTTTCTTTCCTTTCTTTTTTCTTTCCTTTCTTTTTTCTTTCCTTTCTTTTTTTTCTTTCCTTTCTTTTTTCTTTCCTTTCTTTTTTCTTTCCTTTCTTTTTTCTTTCCTTTCTTTTTTTTCTTTCCTTTCTTTTTTCTTTCCTTTCTCTTTTCTTTCCTTTCTCTTTTCTTTCCCTTCTCTTTTCTTTCCTTTCTCTTTTCTTTCCCTTCTCTTTTCTTTCCCTTCTCTTTTCTTTCCCTTCTCTTTTCTTTCCCTTCTCTTTTCTTTCCTTTCTCTTTTCTTTCCTTTCTCTTTTCTTTTTCATCTTTCCTTTTTCTTTCCTTTCTTTTTTCAACAAACAATTGGGTCTTTAATCAGTGTGAGCACGAACACATAGCCCCCCCCCCATTATTTGTCAGTTTCAAATTACTCAAACTTTTTTGCATTCTCCAAGAGGAACGGAGCTTGGTTTCAGGCTATCATCGTACCATTCCCCAGTCTGGTGGAGCCATATCCCGGGGATCACCTCAAATATGAATAAATAACTGATATTTGTATATACACTTGGTCTCTAGATTATTTTTTTTTTCATTATAATCTTTCAAATCCTAAAAATGTTTTGCTCTTTTTCATTTGTTTCATGAGTACAAAAAGTTTGAGAAACCCTACCTTAGTTCATGGCCAAGCCTTCCAAAAAAATGTAATTTGAATTCATTGAGAACTTTTGGAGATATTGTGTAGACGGATTGATGAGTTAATGCATATATCTTTCCCAACTCAACAGAATTAACAATCGGGTATTTTTTGTGTTTTCAGAGTTCAGGTCCATGAAGATATCCGCGAAGAAGTTGCCAAGGGAAAGACTGTAGAGTGTTTCAAATCTGCCACTCGGCAACTTAAAGAGAAATGTTTGGTAAGTCAAGATTCTGAAAAGGAGATGAAAGAAAAGGCGGGCTTGTTCGCAACTGAACTATTTATTTGCTTTCTCAGACTTAGCTTCTTCCTTTTGGTGTTCAAAACTGATAATCTTCTTGAAGAAAAATTGGTACTCTTTATGGTGAATATTTGTTTTATATTCATAAATTCAATTATACTCAACTAGTTCAATTTTTCCGTGAGGTGACTGATAATGTTTGGATTCCGGGAAGGGAATGAGAAGGAAAAACGACAACTAAATCATTTGCAATCTCCGATTCAGCTTCTTCCATTCACATGTTAAAAGCAAATGTAATATGAGCTATGTAGAACCTTAGATTTGTAATAGTTCAGATAGTTTTGCCAACTTATATCCGACCATGAAATTTCACTGATTGGAAAGGATACTTGTCATGTGTCACAGTTCAAACTTCATTACAATGACGAGGGAGCTTTCGTATTTGAATTTTTTATAAAATAATTTTTTTTTTTTTTTCTTCTTAGAATATATGAACCGAAGCTATAAGAGTCTTAAGATTATAATATATATCTTTACTTATTTATTCGTAGGGTTTCAAAAACATTTCAAAATAATATGAAATTACATCATTGATATATTCTTTTAATTATTTAGACAAGATTACATACAAAAATTATATGAAAATATAATCTTGTATAAATAATTGAAGAAATGTATTATGTTACATTTCATATTGTTCACAAATGTTTTTAAAATTTTGTAAATAAACAATTAAATATATTACAATTTCTTTATATTTATTTAAAAATCTAACAAACAATATTGCTGGTTTTGAATAGTCTTTTCTTGTTCATGGTAAAGGTTCCCCTCAACAATGAGAAAATTTGTTGCAGGTGAGAATTGAACTCACAATCCTCTATGCTCAAGGGTGGCTTGCTTGACGTGGGACTTAACTTGGTGGTAATCGCCAAGTATTTTTCCCTATGATCCTCTTATGATAACATGCTGTCTATGAAAAAAAATCTCAAAGTATAGTTGTCATAAATCCAGTGAAAATACAGATTATGGCTTCGCTTTTATTGAATCTTTAATTACGGATCTGATGTTTCCAAATTGTTGTATAGTTGTTGATCTGTAGGTAAAATGCCCAGGGAATATCAAGGAGGATACTTTATGACTTCTCTATTTAACCCTTTTATTATAGATATTATTATCATGTTCTTATCGAACCCTTGAACCCACTCTCTGTTATCTCTTCTGCACCATTTTTTATTTTAACTGGTAGTAGTAATAAAAAATATAATTGGATTGATGTTATTAGATGAAGTATTGTTAATCGTTATGAATTTTCTTTGTTTGATTCTCACTTGGAACTTATTCTTTATTTTCGATCCGCACTGTTAATTTGTTCATTCACTGCTGAAGGGGAAACCAACCTGAGTCTAGTTGCAATAAAAAGCAACAACAATTAAGATGAAGGTGAATAATAGCAGAACATTAATGATGATTTACAATTCTTCATCTGATAAAATGAATAAAAACAAAACAAAATCAGATATGGTGAAGGGCTTATGCAGATAGTTTGAGGCTAATTTTTGTGGTAGAGAGAATTTCAAGCTCTTATTTACTTTGACCCCCATGAGGAAAGGATGTGACTCTAGGTCCGTTTTTCGTGGGGATACCATATGTAGAAGTGTGGGTAGGAACTTCTCAAAAATTCTCTCTAGTCCTCTCGACTATTGTCACAAGGACATAAGAGCACTGGTCTTTGGATCTCAGGATGAATTCTGGGCCCATTAGACTTGATTTCACCGAGGAGTACCATGTCTCATGGGGTGAAACCCCCATTTGATGTGATACTAGGTCTGCATCTGTCTGGTCTTAAATGGCTTAAATTCAGGTCAAGAAATCAGAACTGCGGAGATCTTGAGCTAACAAATACAAGTCAAATTTTGGGGAAGAAGCCTCTTTTTGTGATCACTTGGCCACAGTGTCTTATAGATAACAATAATCTGTTGATGACATTAGGCAAAGGATATCAAAGCTTGAACAATTTACATTCGTTTTCATAAACCACTTTACATTATGAAAAATATCGAAATGAATCCTGAAACTTTTTAATTCATTTTAAATAGTGTTTGGAACTGAATAATTCTGATAACATTAACCGAGATTGTAATACACCACTTCCTCAGTACTAAAATTTTCTTATACTAATAATATTGTTTCACTCTTACGCATTGACGACATTATAACTAATTTTGTGTTTTCATTTTGCAGCGTGATATGGAAGATAGTAAAGATGATCCAAGCATTGCACAGAAATTGGGGTTACCTCACCCTTACTGGGTCTGCCAGCCTTATGTACGACCTGAGTAAGTACCTTAATCACCTCATCCATTTGAAGGTCAATATGCCGTTAAACCAACCAGCAACCTAATCCATTTGAAATCTCTCTCCTTGGTCATTTGTGCACCAAGGTTCTGCAGCAGCCATGTTTACTACCATTGGGTCCATTCCTCCAGGCAGCACCCCTCCATTGCTCGAGCATACACAAAATACTTCATAGGGATATATTGTGTGGCTACTGAGTTATGCTGTCACTTACAAATAGATGAACGGACAGAATATTTATAGTGCTAGGCCATCCTCTCCCTGTTTGGAAGGGTTATGGTTTATGGGATAGCCTATCATAATTGTCATAGAGAATAATTTTCTGTCTGTTGTACATAACTATGGCTTCGAAGTATTTATTACTTCTCTTCAGTGTTGTCAATTTAGATATTTTAGAAAAAGTGAGAAAATATACTAATATCTAAAGATTATTCCAAATTGATGGGGAAAAAAGTTCTCGTACCTTTTCTGATGAAAAAAGATGTTGTTAATAGCAAAGCAGAAATATTCCTGATAGTATTAACAATCCGAACAGAATTTTTTGAATGGTGTTTGAGTTGGATCATTAATATTCGTACAGTTTTTAATGGGCGATTGAACTCTTCGTTGTTTGTATTGTAAACAGTGTTTCATCCAATTCATTCTTCAACCTTCTTCAGGTGTAATATCTGAATGTGGTGGTGGGAATAATGATAGTGAACAGAATATTCCAATGGTAGCTACATTACAATTTAAGATTCAGATAATATTGATTTCTTCCTCTCTCCTTTTGCAATGTAAGTTTATGCTAAATTGATCCTTTACTTTGTGTTTGGCAGCCTTCATGTTTAAGGGGGGAATCCAGACATTTTAGTGATCACTGCCCAACAGAATTTAAGAGAAGGAATTTATTTGTTGATCATCTTTTTTCCAATTTTTCCCTAATGGGCACCTCATCAAGGCATGCTGCCAAGAGATGTTGGTCATGGAACCATTTCTATTGAGTTATTAACCAGACCTGTTTTTCTATTTCATTCAAACAGCCCATCCCCTGCCAACAAGGACCCTAATGCTGCAGCCGAGAAAGCCGCCAAATTAAAGAGACCCCTCATCGAACTGTCAGTTGAAGACAGCAATTTGTCCAAGAAAAAACTCAAGAAGAAACTGAGGAATCCCGGAAAATTGTTTGATGCTGCCATGAAAATCAAATACGAACGCTGCAGCCTCTGTGCTAATCCCAAGGTATGGATCAAAGTGTAGAATCTGATCATGTGTACATTGTCATTATGTGATTTTTTTTTTTTTTTTTTCCAAATTATCAGGGTTGGGGCTTAAGAAATTATTGTAATATATAATTGATTCTTTTGTTCCTACATGCATCGTTTGGTGGAGACATGCATAAGTACAAACTGTGCATAAATACAAATATATATATATATATATATTTATATAAAGAAAGTAGATTCACGACATAAACATGTTTGGGCCTCTTCAGGCGAATGCTTATGTATGTTTTAGATCCCTATTTGAGGGAATTCTTGTGGGAGGAGTTTTTTCTTTTGTTTTATTGTTACTTTTGCAGTGTGTATGTTTAGCTGGTGGTTATAAGTTACACGTCAAGAAGTATCGACTGGGTGTAAGAGTTATCTATAAGTGGATGCTGAATCAATTCTTTCTACTATATTTCCAGCTCTACTCCAAACCAACTTTGTACTATAATTATAATAATGCTGTTAAATGATGAAATTTGTGAAATATGGGGCTATATGAACATTACATTTTATAGACGTGGATAATAGAGATTTGCATTGCAGTCAGCTTGGAGAATAGCCTTTTATACGCATCGCATTTTATATACGCCGATAATAGAGATTCACATTGTTGTTGACAACAAGTAGGTTTTTATATTTTTTTTTAATTTAATTATGTTTTCTAATTCAGTTGTTTTACTTCATCATCAGAACATGAAATTCTATCTTTACGATGTCATTATGTGGTGGCTTATTTGATAATACAATTCAATTGCATCCCTTGGTGTGGCAGAAGACATTTTTATAAATACACATTGTATATCATTATAGTTTGAAGAAATGTATTCATACCATACCCCTAAGCATCTACTTGTACAAATAAATGAAAGAACGAATGTTTATTTGATTTTCAGGGCCAGAGATGTTGCTATGCTCTCTGCAAAAATTGTTGCCGAAAGAAAACTTATGTTGAAACATTAGATTGCTCAGGTAAGACCTTTCTTTTATTTTCTTTCTTTGTAATTTCGGTGATAGTTATACATTATCAGTGTTTACGAGAGAGAGGTACAGAGTACCTGGGCCTTGGAGTCTAGAGGTGACCTGGGAGTCAAAGAAAGCTCTTTCTCTTTTTCCAAGTGAATACTGAACTTATCTGCTTTCCTTTTTTTTACTATTACAATATGAAAGGATGTTTCAATGAGATTTCTTTCTCTTAATGTAAATTGCAATGTAAGCCAAGATGTTCAAATATTCTTTCTCCCTTATTTTATTTGGGTAAGTATTACAAATCATTATTATTAATTTAATTTTTTTTTTGTTACTAACTACCTTCATCTTGATCATATTTATTTAATTTTTTTGGTTACTTTTTCTTCCAACTAAACTCAGGCTGGGTAACCTTCAGCAGTGAGTAAATGAATTAACAGCACAGATCAGAATAAAGAATTAATTCCAGGTGAGAATTGTACTCTCAAACCTGTAACCTCTAACCTGGAGGGTGGCTCACTTAAGGCATGAACGTTCTTACTACTGGAACTCTGTGGCAAGCGCCTGTCCAAATCAGATCCCTAAACTCACTCCCCATCCCAATCTCTTCTACACCATCTTTATTTATTTTTATTTTTTTTTTTTTGTAGTTCAGTTTTAGTAACTCAATTTTATTCATTTTTTTTTTTTTTTTTTTTTTTTTTTTTTTTAAGATGAAGTACTGTAAATCATTATTAGTAATTTTTTTGGTACTATTTACCTTGATCATAATTGTTGTTGCTTTTTAATTCATTTTCTCACTGCTGGAGGGAGCTCAGCCTGAGTTTAGTTGCAATAAAAATGAGTTAAGATGTTGGTAAATGGTTACAATGAATTAATAACTGAGATTTCTTTTATTTGATTCTTTTTTTTATTTATATTCATCGTGAAGTAGGCATTGGAGTATAGGGACTCAAATGCAGAAAATCAACAAGTGCTCCATTTCACCCACCTCCACCGTTATCTTCCATGCAGTTTTTGTGCCTTGAGCTAACGGTATTAAACCATAGTCCATGAAAACAGGATGACTGTTTGAGAAGGGAGGGGAACCCCAAGGAAATCTTTCCACCCTGATAAGATTCATCTCCTCGACCCTGTCCTTTTTATTTATAATACTAGTTGACCAGTATCATAAAAAAAATAACATGTCTGGATATACACATTGCATTTTATATACATGGATAATAGAAATTTGCATTGCAGTCAGCTTGGAGAATAGCCTTCTATACACATTGCATTTTATATACGAGGATAATAGAGATTTGCATTCCAATCAGCTTGCAGGGTTGGAGGAGGTCCATTTATTTTTATTTATTTTTTTTTTTTATTACTGTTTATATTTTCATTTTGCTTTGAATACAGCGTTTTTACTCTGTCATCAGAGCATAAAATTCTATTTTTACTTATTCATCGTATGTTAACCTACTTAATGATAATGAGTTGCATACTTTTGCGTGACAAACTACTCTTTCCATTAATTTTGATGATTTTTTTTATTTTTCTTTTCATTTCAGGTCATCACTTTTCGTTTAAGTCGCGTTCAAGAACCTAAAGAGAAATTTTTATTTTTATCAACTAAAATGAAAACTGTGTGTTTTGTCTGCTACAGAAGAAAAAAAAGATGGTCGTGTGTTATAAGTAGAGCCCTGTGTCTGCCGTGTGAAACGAGTAAAGGAAAATAAAATATATATACACAGAATTTCTCTTGAATTATTTTATATATGTTATACTCCGGCCTCTCAAATTCTTTCCATTTGCAAACGTTTTTTATGAGCCAAATCATCTCTCAATCCTTCACTCATTATTATTGTTATAATTCAACAAAAACTAAACATAGAAAGAAATGAAGACCTCAAAATTGTTAGAAATTACTTCATATTTATAATCTATAATAGATTTTACTATATTAAGTATTAAAAAAAAATTACTTTTTAAAAATGAATTGCTTTAATGAAACAAATATCAAATTCATTTAATTTTAAATAGTGAATAAAATCCAGCCATTTTAAAATAAGCAGCAAAAGGAATATATTTTTGTATAAAGATTTTTTTCTTACAAATTACACAATTTTTTTTTTTTTTTTTTTTTTTTTTTTTTTTTTTTTAACCTTTCAAATTTTACTGCCCCTCCCCTCCCCAAGTCCTCCTATTGGATTGCTATCAGCGGCCTCATGTTTTCCTAAATCTCCAGTCTGAAAATCTCTTTGGGTAAAAACAAGAAATTCCAGGGATCCAAATTTGAACTGGTGGGGAGGGGCTAACAGATGGGTGAATGCAATGTTTTGCCAAAATTGAAACGCAAGGACTTTATCGTGAATGTGCACCAACTGACTTAATGGCACCTACTTGCCAACTGAGTAACCCCTAAGAGAGTATGTCTGTTTATGCACAGTAAGGTCCCCTCTGATTGGTTACCAAGTTACATCAAGGCCACATAACTGTTTATTGTGATGTTTACAATGGCTGGATAATTTCCTGACAGATGTTGTTTATATGGCTAGGATCGTAATGAAATGTTCTCATTGTGGACGGGGCATCACTTGTTTCCTGTGAATGCATTTATGTATATGTATAATATATATATTTATATTTATTTATGTATGTATATATATATTTATTCATATATTGTGACCAAACAACTTTTGGTTACTTTAACTGTAACTCCTGTCTTCCATTACGTGTCACTCATAATGACTTCTTGACTTTTCAAATTTAGCTCTACCCTAACATCACTCAACTAACAATCATCTACACACTCAGGCTCTTACATCAAACCATACCAATTCATGACTCATATTAACTTACGAAACAAAACATGTGTCTGAGCTGGGTAAAAGGTTTAATTCTGATTTATTTCAAGCTCCAAAATGAATCTTGGCTATTTTCTTGAACTTACAAAGACATTGATCGGGTTGTAAAAAGGTTCCTCCTTGCATTTTCCACAATCTGTACGTAGATCATTATAAGAGAAAAGGGACTCAGCCCAAATATACTCAACCACTGTAGTAGAAATGTAATCTTATTTGTCTTATTCAATTATTATCATCCCCTAGTTCCTTTATTTTAATCACTATCAAATTGAGTCTACAGGCTATTTCTTAGTTCATCTCTTCTTCGCTTAGTTATGGTCAATTAGTCACAGCCAAGAGTCTTTGGTTGACCGACTCATGCTAGGTACATCAGATCCAACTCACTAGCTGACCAATTCTTCCTTTCATACTTGGATTAATGAACTAACTGCTCTTCTAATCTCTCTGGTTAACAAATCAAAAACAATGGATCTGTAGTCTCTACCCCTAAGTATACAGTCAGAATTAACATTTCTCTCACAAGAAGCCTAATAAAAAACACTCTAATATAATACTGCATCCCTTTTGAAAAGAGAAAACTATTAAAAACTGATCTGGTTTTCTGCAATATTGGAGTCTTCAGGACCAGTAGATAAGCAACAAAGGTCCAGTGTCTTTGATTTTTTTTTTTTTTTTTTCTTCTTCTTCTTCATCCCAGGACCAAGATCTCTTTTTCTGGGGAAAACTTGGAATCACTTATACATATGCACTTATATACCCACGTATATACATATGTTTATTTTATCACACACATGTATGCACATTTGCTTATCATATCATGAGTACACACACTTATGTTTTCAAACATCTGAATTCTCAAAACTGCTATCTCACAAAAAATACTTACGCTTTTAACTCCATGTATTCTGCAGACTATTTCTGTCATCTTAAATTTTTGCAGGACCAGGTGCCAACAAGACCCCTTCATTATGCTACGTGGCTTCAAATATTCTTATAACAGCCCTGTGGGTATCAGTTTTGTTTGCGCCAAGGCAATCCGGAGGGGGTAGTTAACACAACACCTTAGAAAGTTTGGATGATGCATCACCTAAACGTAATAACAAATGTCTGGCTAATTCATGGAATCATGCAAATGATTTGTATCTGAATTTCAAACATAATTGAACAAAATTGTAGCTTATTTGAATGTGTGTACAGTAATCTCAGTAAAAATTAGATTACTTTCAAGTAAATTTTTTCGTTTGTAGGTCGACGTGATTACTTCACAACTGGCCATTGTACAAAGTTAACATTCACCAGATATTAGTCAGCAAACAAGGCAATTTAAAGTTTTGGGGAGCAGGGGTTCTCAGATATAATTTGAAAAAAATTTTAACTTGAAGATTATTGATATTTTATCTAAAATTATTGAAGTATTTTTAGATAACTTACATCTAAATTGGCAATATAAGTAAATTAAGATAATTTACATTACTATTAAGTGTATTATTAGATTGGACAGTTTATTTCTGAAAGAATGTGATAATTATAGAGACATTTATAGAAGAATATATTTCATTCATCACTGATGTTAACGAGTAGCAAATTGAACAGCTGACCACATAAGTGGGTGTTGTGCAGGACTTGAACCTACGTCCAACAGGCGTCTTATGAGCGCTATCGTTTGTGCTGTTGGTAGAACAGATTCTTGTTAAGACTCCTTCCTGGTGGATCCAGGTTAGAGTCCCACACAACGTTCATTTTCTTCGTTCATTTACAAGATCAGCTGTTCGATTTGCTACCGGTGGCCATGAAAAAGATTCTTTTTTTCTTCTTTTTTTCTTTCTTTCTTTCTTTTTTCTTTCTTTCTTTTTTCTTTCTTTTTTCTTCTTTCTTTTTTCTTCTTTCTTTTTTTTTCTTTCTTTTTTTTCTTTCTTTGTTCTTTCTATTTTTTTCTTTCTTTATTCTTTCTATTTTTTCTTTCTTTGTTCTTTCTATTTTGTTCTTTCTTTTTTTTTCTTTCTTTCTTTTTTTTTCTTTCTTTTTTTTTCTTTCTTTTTTTTTTCTTTCTTTTTTTTTCTTTCTTTTTTTTTCTTTCTTTTTTTTTCTTTCTTTTTTTTTCTTTCTTTTTTCTTTTTTTTCTTTCTTTTTTCTTTTTTTTCTTTCTTTTTTCTTTTTTTTTCTTTCTTTTTTTTTCTTTCTTTTTTCTTTTTTTTTCTTTCTTTTTTCTTTTTTTTTCTTTCTTTTTTCTTTTTTTTTCTTTTTTTTTCTTTCTTTTTTCTTTTTTTTTCTTTCTTTTTTCTTTTTTTTTCTTTTTTTCTTTTTTCTTTTTTTTTCTTTCTATTTTTTTTTCTATTTTTTTTCTTTCTTTCTGTCTTTGTTCTTAATATTTTTTTCTTTTTTTTTTCTATTTTTCTTTTTTTTTTTTTTTTTCTAGGCGATTTTTTTTTAACAGTTGGGGGTCCCGATTTTAAGCAAATGAAATTTTGAATTGTTTTGATAAGCCGCTGTGATGAAGCATTTTAGGTCCACTTTTTTTTATCAGGGCGAAGCGAAGATCTACTCACAGAACTTATTTGGTGTGGGGGTCTGAACCACTCGCAATTTCTACCAATGAAGTTGTCTTATAGATTGTGCAATTGAGCTGAAATTTGGTACTGGAGACTTTCAGATCAAGGCACAACTTTACTATACATCAAACTATTAAAAGCGTCCTTGTGCTGGCTTCAGCTTCAGTTGTTCCCTCTTAAAATACTGATCCCTCCCTCATTTTAAGAGCCAAGACTCTAAATCAGTCTAAACCGGCTCAAAGTACGCTAAATTATAGAATATATGGAGATGATTAGAAAATATTCCCTTTAAAATTGATTATAGGTGCTAGAAATTTAATCCCTGCAAATCAGTTGACTGAGCCTCTTTGATATAAAGGGAACTGTTACTGTATAATGAAGTGTTTGATTTTATTTAATTGGTTTGAATCCCCTGTTTAGTTCAAATAAAACCTGATAGAAGAAGAGTTGGTGGGAAAGCAAAGCGATTATTTGCTCCAGACCCCATCTGATTTTAGTGTCTGCGCCTTTAGCAGTTTTATTCAACAAAATCGCCTTATAGATGGCTGGATTGAGCTGAAATTTGATGCCGGAGACTTATGTACCAAGGCGAAATTTTTGCATGCATCAAAATATAAAAAGTGCCCTTATGCTGGCTATGGCTTTAGTTATTCTTACTTAGGATCCAAAAATCATATTTCTACTGACTTGTTTCCTATCTCTGGATTATTGAGATGAGGTATTATTATTATTTCTATTGATATTCGGACCATCGTGATCTTGGTTGTGTTTCATACAACGTTTCAGCCGTTGCACTCTACGGCCTTCATCAGGTATCATCTGGTAGGTGTAGGGAAGTAACTAACCGAACCCTTTATTTATGCGACGGGGGTATATTGACCGTACTGAAGTATTGTTATATTGTCTCACACTAGGATTGAACCTAGAACCATCAGATTACTTAACAGTAATTTGTCTGATGCTGTAACCACTGCACTATTCTTGTTTCCTGTTTGCAATCTGTGAAATAAACTTGAAGATGACAAGCACTGGTGGCGTCACTCATTCTACCAGTTATTTAATCATAGCTTGTGGGAAAAATTAACTCATGCATTTCCTAAGGGCATTAATGTAAAGCGAAAACAAATTGTCTCAGCCAGAGTTGGATTTCTTTTCCCATTGTCAATGCTGTTACCCTCAACGGTCACCTCATTCCTCCAATAATAACAGCAAAAAAATGAAAAGGGCTGCGAGTAACATAACAATTAACGGCGTAGAAACTAGAATTGGTGAATCGGGGAGCTTACACGAGCTCCAAATCACTACAATACAAACAAAACAAGGTGGAGCCAAAGTTGTGACCTTTTAACTCCAAGCCTGCTAAGAGGCCAAAATTCAAGGCTCCAGGATCGTATCCTACGGACAAAGATAGTAGAAAATCAAATGTAAAAGAGAGTTTTCAAAAAGGTAATACAATGTCATTCTTTTTATGAGTGCATAGGTACTATTGTATCTATGTATGTTGAAAGCTCATCAGTTATAGGTGGTTCCTATTGTGGGCGAGGGAGAGTAGAGCTGGATTTGATTTGATTTCTGTAGCAACGAGATTGTGTAGTCGTGGAGGACAAAGGATTTTGTCTCCACGTGTTCGGATTTTCCTGCCGCGCACCTACGTCATTGGAAATGTTGAAGGAGGAAGGTGAACGATAGTCACCATGGCAGAATGGAGAACATGTGCACCAAGTGTTAATATAGACGCAGAGATTGAAAAGAGTACGAACAATTGAAATTAAGACACATAAGGATATTTGAACAAATAAAACGTACGTTTAATAAAGAGACATTTATAACAATGCAAGACTGAGAGGAAGTACATGTAAATTAGCATTAATATGATCACTCGGGAAGGGTAGAGGCCTGTTTAGTTTAGATTGTTGAATTAAATTTAAGTGGAATATAGAATATAGATATAGAATTATTATTTAAGGAAAAACGTGAGATAAGGGGTCTAATGCTATTTGGTTTATCTATCAAGTAGAGCCTATAATGATGTAGGTTTGACTTGGTTAGATAAAAAATCGGTTGGTTCAGTATGAGGTGCAAGAAGGAGCTAAAGTGGCAAAGTGATACATGCAGAGTTTGCATTCACTCACCAAAAATGAAATAAGTGAAATAATTGCAGTGTTTACATCGAGTTGCTATAAAGCTCTTGAGGGTTCTCACACTGAGGAAGATTAGTGACAAAAGACGATATAGTCACAGTCAAAAAATGGAAACTACGCTGACTGCGAGGTTAAAGTGAAAAAAAAGAGAAAGTAACTGACTGAGAAAGCTGGGGCAAATAAGCGAGTGAACACGTACATTCAGAGCTTTTATTAGATGGAGAGAGTGACGTTTCGTATCTGTAGCTGAATTTAAGGTTTCGTAGCTAAAGCTAACATTTATTTTCATATTTTGTTTTAACTAAAACTAAAGGAGCCGTTACAAGTGCTATCCAAATTCTCAAGTATAGTCCAATCCTGTTTTTAGTAACTGCTGACTAATTAAAATCCTTGTTTTAGCCAGCTTTTGTTGCTGACTGATCTTCATTTTATTAAAGGCTTCATTGTTGCTTACTGATTACTTGAACAGTGATACTACCACGGCAAGGTGGAGTTAAAGTTGTTGGTGCATAGTAGAAAATAAATAAAACACTTCCTGTAGTTCATAATTACTCTTGGAAAGAGGAAAATTTCATGATAAAGAAAATATAATAACCTACCTATGATCTATAAGAACCTGTCAACTTGAAATCTATACGTCATTTAAACAGTCCACCTTGAACAATATGTCCGGCATATGCAATCTCAGACCATTGTATATATTATCAAGTGTAAGGTATGGTTCTCAGCTGCGAAGTATATTTAGATATGCTGCAGGGGTTTTGAGGAGGGTCTATCCTCCCTTAAACAAAGACTGGGGGGCATAGGTATACATTTTGAGATTCCTGGTACTTTTATGGAGTACATTAAACTCCTTTTTTTGAACAATGCAACAAATAATATATTATTTCTATTGATATTCGGACCATCCTCATCTTGGTTATTTTCATACAACGTTTCAGCCGTTGCACTCTACGGCCTTCGTCAGGTATCATCTCGTAGATTTGGGTAGTAACAAACCGAACCCTTTATTTATCCGACGGGGGTATATTGACCTTACTCCCCTCTTAGCAATAGTAGTATTGTTATATTGTTTCACACTAGGATTGAACCTAGAACCATCAGATTATTTAACAGTAATTTGTCTGATGCTGTAACCACTGCACTATGTATCCATGTGGACACATAGCGCAGTGGTTAAATAATAATAATACCTCATCTCAAAAATTCAGAGATATACTAAATAATATGTTATTCATTAAAACTCCAGTAGTCAATTTGAAATTCTCTCCTGATTTTCAATGTGTAGAACCGTCGATCTCATTTTATTAATGTATGGCATCTTTTTCAATGACATTTTGTTTCCATGTGTAGTAATAACAAATATGCATAAAAATTTCAAAATCCTTTGAAAACTGTGATCAACAATAAACTTATGGCAACACAATTAATAAATTATGAGTTTGTTTAATCTATGAACAGTTGATTTTTCCTTAAATACTGATTGTGTGCCTTGACTATTTTAGTGCCTGGGTCACTGTGCCGTGAGATGGGAAAGGTTGGGAACCTCTACGGACAAAAGATATAAGTTAAAGATAAAAAAAGTGAATAAAAAAAATAATCGTTTACTTATATAATGGACAGTATGACTTTTTCCGTTTCTCTGTCTATAACAATGGACTTTTCCTCAAAGAAGTTATAATTTTGCTGATAAAAATATGTTTTCTACCCACCATTTAAAACAGTAGGCAATTTCACTGAAACAAGTTCAGTAGTTTCTTTTCTAAAAAAATATATAAATTCTTGCATATCTGTAATTTTTTTCACAGAGATTAATACATAAAAAAAACAATATTTCAATTATGGATGAATATGATGTCGAGATTAACTAGAATATATATATATATATATGTTCTAGAAAGCTTTACAGCTTCAAAAACTAAATCCACAAAAAACAATTTTTTCCTAAAATTTACGTCATTTCAGTCCATTATTTTTCAATAACTATTTGCGTAATTTCTTGGTGATTTTACATAGAATTAGATATTAAGGTACTATGTATGAATTTTTCTTGTTGAAGTGATCAGTTATTTACCATGTAACCATTTCGGGGATTTAAAAACAAAACGATTACAGTGACATGGCTCCCCAGCAGTGTTGAACGAACACCACCTCCCCTTAAGCTATGATTTTGATATATAACTTTATTTTATTAGTTTGGGGCAGTGTCATAATACGTGTAGTTTGTTGTTATATGTAGAATATCATCATAATGTATTCTACATGGATGTTATTCTATACTACACATTATTCAATTTTATGAAATCCATGCCCTACTTATGTTGGTTACCCCCCACCCCTAAAAAAACGGTGAGTGATCAATAAGTGTAACGTGACTCGTTTTTCATGTCACTTCTATTGAGTGTTTACCTATGTGAATGTTATATTTGTGGTGGGGAAATGGATGAGGTTTATCCGACATAATGTTGAATTTAGTAGACAATAGGGGAACTCGAAAATGAGGAAAAATGGATTGTATTTATTCGCCAAGTTAAAGTTAATTTTAAACAATAATAACCACACCTAACTCCCCTTTTTTCCTCCAAACCTTGTTATTACACTTTAGCAACTTAGCTAGAAACAGAAGAATTTGGCTAATTCTAATCATTTTCACAACAGTTTTAGCTATAAATAACAAACCATACTTGGATGCACTGGTTTCGAAAGGAGAGATTTTTTTTTTTAGATTCTGTCAAATTTTTAGGACAACGGACTTGAAAATTTGATCATTTTTTTTTTTTTTTTTTTTTTATTTTAAAGAGATGATATTCTATAAATCGTGTAATTTCCACGGGGCATTTCTGACGATTAATTTCAAAACTTAATATTGAACTAACATTAATAACTGGGAATTGAAATCCTAAAAAAGGTTAGGTTGTCAGAAGTGGGATTCGAACCCACGCCGGGAAGACCCGACTGCGACCTGAACGCAGCGCCTTAGACCGCTCGGCCATCCTGACACTTGAGGACAAAGGGTGGGATATTAAATATATGAACAGAAATTGGAGAAAACTGAAATTATTCTGAGACTTATGTAAAAAATGTATTCATATCTTAAGGACCAAAAATTTGTACCAGAAGAAGAGTGAAATCTATTCATTCACTCACGAGACAAGTGCACGAAAACTAAATGAATAGGTATAATTTATTAAAGCTCACAGTCAGTTATTTATTTTAATTGGGGGTTTCTTTGTAAATGAAACTAGGAAATATTTGAATAATTATCCATCAGGAAAATAAATTTGTAAATTTGTCACGAGTTTTTTTTTTTGTAAAAGGAAACTTATTTTCTTCCTTTTGAAGAGAAATCTATTCAAATCGACAACCGGAAGTAGAACAGGCGAAGGTGATTTGCAATAAATATTTTGCCAAATTATTATTAGTCTAAATATAAAAACCGATCATATTATATTCAGATAGATAAATATAATAGAATATATCTATAACTGAATAATGGATTTTAAAAAATTCATTGAAATAAATGATATGAAAACGAAAATAAAGTTTAGTCATTTCTAATAGCAGGCTTACAATTTTGGCAATTTTATGGCCAAATTTGGCCCTTTTCAAAAGCCTCTTTTTGGTCATTAACTTTTTTATTAGTCCACGTTCAAATTCTTGACTTATTTTATTCCCCCCCCCCCACCGGGAATTTTATTCGAAAAAATAAAAAGGAAAGTAGTTGTACTTTTAATCAAGACTTTTGTTTTCTAAGGAAATGTTGACAGTTTGGAAAAAGTCAATTTTTTTAAGGTTTCGAGGGAAGGGTTTCTATCTGCAATGTTATTGTGATGGTTAACTGGATCCCTTCTTTCTGCCAATACGAAGCAGAAATTTTGACTCTGTTCAGGTAGTATTTTCCAATTGACTTATTTTTGGTGTACACAGCTGTATTGCCAAGTGTTGTCAATTCAGATGTTATATATCTAGATCTAGATGTTTTTAGATGCGTCTAGATATCATAAATTGCAATTATATCCGCATACGATTTTCAATAAAATCAGTAATATTCTAATTCAAATTATTGTAATAAAACAAGTGATAATTTTAATGAACAGAATTATAGTTTAATTAAGTAAATATTGATGATTATAGTCACATTCGATTTTTATGAAATTCATCAACCAGATTTTAGATACTCACTGGAGAATTTAGATGTTTGCAGATATTTTTGGTCTAATTTTAGATGTAAACCTGAAAATACGGCTTTTGGCATCTTTTTGGCCAGAGAATATCTCCAACTATCTGGCACCCCTATCCCATAATTCCTTATTTTCGAACCCGGTTCTTTCCTTTTCCACTTTATCTCCATTTGGCGTCAGACGTGGTGAGTCTTGCTCTTGATCTAATTTTAAATATTTTCTGGTTTTTAAAGAGTTTTTATTTATTTTTTCAAGTTAAAAACCATTCTTGATGTTTTAATAATATTTCCTGCGCTTAGCCAGCCGGTAATATTCGTTTAACACTTTGATTTTCATCGTTTTTCACTCGTCGTGGCCTTCACTCGTCCCCCACGTGTCTTTCTGTCATGGCTTCTTTTCAAGTAAAAGTTGAGATTCCGATATGAGGAAAATTTCATGAAACTATTTGAAGAAGAAAAATATTTGGAAAATTTGTTTTGCTTTTGATGACAGGAACCTTTATTACTTTCAGAGAGGTATTGATTTAAGAAATAAAATTTGTTTTCCTACTTTAAGGCAAAGGTTTCTGTTCACGGGATGTTATAACATTTTCTCTCCAGGATGGAAGTAAGACTCCTATATATATATTCTTCTGGCTTTAATATAGTTTAAAAATCTTTTCATTTTCGCACCACCAAGTATTTAACCACGCGGAGACGACTGTTGAAACAATGACAAAAGCAGATAAATGCTTGATATTTCAAAAAAGATGTACATAGTTCAATGATTATAAAAATTAAAACTTTGAATGTCTACATGAAATTTACTAAATTCGGAAATTACTTTTTGAGCACAAAACAGGAAGAAAAAAAATCAGTTATGTTGTAAAGAAATTCTCAAGATTATTCAGAAGTCGCTATTACCAATTGTGAAAAATCTATTCCTTGCCACAAAGAATGGAAAAAACTTATCTTGGTAGTAACGAAAATTGTCCGATTTTCCATGAATTTTCTTATTAACTAATAAAGTTTAAGAATCTCCCTTATTGTAAAAGTGAGCATTTGTCTCCCTTCGTTTCGGGAGTTGTCTCCCCCTACTACTTAGGGATGTGAAAAAGCGCCAAATTGTAATAGGTGGGGATTTCTTTGTGTGTGTGTTTCTGATCCATTAGACTCTAGAGCCTCGAATGAATCCGTTAGTTTTTCAAGAAATCGATTTGTATGACAGAAATTGTACTTGGAATGTAACCGTATGGTGAACGAGACCTTTATTTTCTTTTCCTGTGAGAACGTCCCTGTCAGTGTAAAGGGTCAGATGGCATAACTCATTCGAAAGCCTTTTACAGTATTTAGGGTCAGGGTTAATTTTGAAAAGCATTTGAAAAATACTGGCATTTGCATTGAAAGAATAGGGAAATCACAGCCGCATTCTCGTATTTTCATTGATTTTTTTTTCTCTTTCTTTTCATACTAAAAAACCGACTCGTGAGGCACCTAAAATTGTATAATGGAAGCTCTGAATAGTGAATCTGGCCACAAAAATTACTTTATAATGAAATTATCAAGAAAACCTTTTGAAAAACATGGACATCATTACATGTATTTATTAGCAGTAAAAATTCATTAGAGGATAATTATTTTTCAACTTCTGTATGAGACCTGTTAGGTTGATTTTAAAGGTCATTGCGATTGCCCCCCCCCCCCCAAGGAAGAACATATGTGATCATGTGTATGCCAGTAACTTGAGCGAATTGATTCAAATAGAAAATGATGTTTTAGCTTCGAGTTATTGTGTCAATCACAGAGTTGGTCTGTCATCTCTAAACACATACTTTCGCATTAGATCAAGGATGCGGGGGTGGGGGGAACATGGTGCTACCCATTGTACCTGATCCCTTATTAACTATATTCAATTGTCTTTGCATTGTGTATCTCCGGCCTTTGTTTTTTCTAGATAACATTGATCGGTCGTAAACAATGCAACATTAAATCATGAGTTGCAAGTTGAAAAGTGTTAGTGATTTGAATTCCAATGCACAACATCTTGTCATCTCTAACAATTTATTTCGGTAGCTACCCCAGGGTGGGTGACTTGGTCAATTTATTATATTTGATGGATTCTTTTTTTTTTTTTTTTTTTTTCTTCTCTCTCTAATCTCAATTGTATTTTTATTTGGTCTATGATATTTTGATGAATTGGTTATGTTATGGTATTATTGCCTAATATAATGCCACTAAAATAGAACCCATAAAAATCCTGGCAATTTCGTCTACATTCAGCAATAGTGCACTCGAATCAAAGTTTTGCATCTCTGAATTCATCAGAAATTATTCCACTGACTTGTGAATTACGGTCATGCATTGCGTCTTTATATACCTGAGTCATTAAATGTCAAGTGGACTGATTTTGGGGAAGTGATCTACTTGACCCCTTTCAGTTTTGCTCTAACTCACCGGTAAAATTGCACCGGTTCTTCGCATTCAGAAAGTGAGTCCTGTATAATTAAAACTTGATAATTTTACTCATCCAGTCATTAAGGGCTAAAATTTTACAGGATTTCCTTTTCGAATATTCCAATCTATCCATTCTATGGCTTTCTCCAGTTGTACTATCCGAATATGATGATGGTAAACAATCCAGTGGAAGCAACACTCATTGCGGAGGTTTTCCCTCCCTTGTTCAGTCTAGATTTTCATGCCCCCTGTTGATTGGCAGAGGCCACATTAGATTAGCAGACACATGCTGCTATTTTGAATTTTTTTTCTTGGGTTTCCCGCAGCATTTCAAGTCTATAATCTGGCTTGGATCGGTCAAAACACCATTTTGATAATGCTAACAATGGGGAGTTCAATTGTCCGAGAATCTCTTTGAAGTTAATGTCAATCTTTCTGTTCAATTGGAGGATGCCAGATATGTTGTATATACTTCTGACAAAAATCTCGGGATTCAGATAGCATTCATCCTCTGTCTCTTGTGCTATAATATCGGGGGTTGGGGTTTGCTGACTTGGATGGCAGAAATACCTGCTCTTATCCAGGTCTTCTTGAATAATCTAAAAAATTAGGATCATTTGACATTGTATCAATTGCTTTTGGGAAGAGCTGACAATGTTGATCTCATTAGAAAATTGTTGTATCCAAACAATTGAGTGGAAAAAGAAATTTCAATAATAATGACAATTTAGTGCAATCTGCAGGAGGGGGGGTTTGATTCGCTTGATCGTGTAAAGTATGTAAAGGGATCTTTCAAAGCCAGGGGTCATGGGCTGTTTTTTTCCAAATTTTACCGAACTTTCGCTCATTTTATTATCATGTTTGGTTGATGTTGTCCCTGCATTGTGTATCTCCGGCCTTTGTTGTTTTATAACATTGATCGGTCGTGAACAATGCAACATTAAATCAAGAGTTGCAAGTTAAAAAGTGTGTTTGATTTGTATTCCAATGCACAACATCTTGTCATCTCTAACAATTTATATCTCTCTCCACCCCAGGGTGCACTTCTCTTGTCAGCTTGTCATCATCTTCGGGTTTTTTTTTGTTTTTTTCCTCCTCCAAATAACCCTCTGTGCCAAATTTCAGTTTTTCAAGTGCAAAGCTGGCCTTCAACAGTGGTTCTTAGCTGTTTTGTGTGATTTACTTCTTTCTTGGAATTGTTTCATTGTTTGTTGACTTCTATGATGAGTGATGACATTAAGATTATTGTGAAAGGGATAATTTATTTTGAGTTTTAGGCTTTTTTTTTTTTTTTTTTTTTAAACAATAAAGTAGTCCTGTTGAAATGTCTGTGGCAAACACTTTAATGAGAAAGAATTGGGTAAAAAAAAAAATCATGATCACATAAAGCTTTAAAGTGGGGCCTAGATCATTCAAATAGTAAAATTCTTATTACCAATTGGTAACTCAAAAATTCATCCATGGTTAAGAAGAACTGACGTGAATCATACATTCACTTGTCAGTGAATTAAACTTTACTTATGATCCCCCCCCCCCCGAAATTGTGATGATACCCTTCCCCCTTTGAGCTAGAAAAATAACCTCATCCAACTGATTATCTAAAATTATTTTTTTTTTTTTTTTTTTTTTTTTTTTTTTTTTTGTAGTGTTGCTTACCGTAACTCTTAAAGTAACCAATTCAAGATGTCCGGAGGTTTGGATGCCCTTACCATGAAGGAGGATGACGTGATGAAGTTCCTTGCTTGTGGAACTCATCTCGGAGCCACCAATGTTGATTTCCAGATGGAACAATACGTCTACAAAAGGAAACCCGACGGTAAGTTGACAGCATTTCACTGTTGATGGCTCTTGCCTTCTGGTAAGGGTCCTTCAGAAGATGAGGTTCACAATAAATGGAGAAATATTGGTGACAAAGATGTTATCAAGATTGGAGAAATGGATATTATGCCAGATCTATGGAATTTTTTTTTTTCTTCCTTTAAGTCAAGTTCATGTAATTGAAATGAAACCTTTGATCATGAAAAATAGTTTTATATTCTGGTTCATACTTTTAAAAAAAATTTTCTAATTCATTCAATTAAAACTGCGTGTGATTTATGGAAAGGAGAAAAAAGGTAAAACTAAGTATTTACATTTAGGGGGCAAAAAGTTTGATTTCACAAGTTTTTGTATGTGGGAAAATGTTATGAATCTTTGTTTCAATTTGGTGATCTTTTGATCAAATTGAAACTGAAGATTTTTAGTGGAGAAATGGAAGTTGATCGATTCGTGTATCGAATATATCTATAATTTTTATCTTAATCATCAATAATTCAATGAACTCTTTGAGGACATATTAAGTGCTAAAATCTGTTATGTAGGTATTTGCAACAGCACATCCACCTTCACTCAGAAGATATGAAAAAAAAAGGATAGAAATCTGCTGTGCCTTTATGGCCAGTGGGTGGCGGTTGTACATTGCATAATGCCAGAGTGAAATAATGTGGTTCTGTTCAGATTTCGATGTAATCTAGGAGTGAAAAGTGCAGATTCTTAGAAGAATTTTGTGCAGAAAAATTCTTGAATCCAAGATGGATGCTGCCTGATGACCTCATCATGTTCAAATTACGTGATTATGAGGGTGGAGTGAAGGTTTACTCACAAAACTTATTCGCAGTTTCTTACCACTAAGTTACCCTAGATTGCCTGCTGAAATTTGATACTGGAAACTTTGAGACTAAGGTGCAACTTCAGCATACATCTTATACTGGCTACAACTTGAGTCACTCTCACTTGGAAAATTGATCACCCTGTCTCCAACCATTTTAAGCCCGAAGGCTCTCAAACAGTTTTTACTGGGTTTGAATACGTATAACATTCCCATTAAAATCAATGCAGATCTGTTTAATCCTTAGTTATAGATGGAAAAGTTACACTTGTTGACTTATCTGAATTTTGTTAGACTGGTTGTATTAATCATTGTATGTGATAAGGTTAGACTATTATCCTCATCTGAGTTCATTAATTCATGTTTTGACCGTGTAGCCTCTGATCAACTGACTGAGCAATCGTATGAGAGAGATTTGATCATGAGAGGATTCTCAGAAGAAAGAAGGGAAAACAGATTACCCAACATGAAGTGTTGGTCGGAAGTATACAGATAATACAACTGGTGTATATGGAAAATGAATATGACATGTCCCATCAAGGATGCACTCGTGGGAAGTGATTCTACATTGTAGAGCTAACAACACCTGATAAAGCCAGGAATGTACAGAGTTGAAATAAAAGAGCTAATAGACAAGGAAAATCGTCAAACCCTATCATACATTATGACATGTTGACTGAATTGAATTAAAGTTCTTGTATCTTTTTGTCAGAATGTTGCTGTATCAGATATTTGCATATAAGGATCAATTTATAGTTTTATTTCTTGATTTTCTCTGTAGAAGTGAAACCATTCCCAGAGATTCTCTGATTTTGTTTCTCTCTTGATTCTCCAGGCACTTACATTATCAATCTTCGCAAGACATGGGAGAAACTCTTGTTGGCTGCTCGAGCTATTGCTGCTATCGAGAACCCTGCTGATGTGTGTGTCATCTCAGCCCGTCCTTATGGACAGAGGGCAGTGCTGAAGTTCGCCTCAGCCACTGGAGCCACCCCCATTGCTGGTAGATTCACCCCTGGTGCCTTCACTAACCAGATCCAGGTAAATCTTTATTTTTATATATATATATATATATATATATATATATATATATATATATATATATATATAATTTTTTTATAAAGTTGACTTGCAACTTTATAACAAGATCTTTTTATAATATATATAATCTTGTTATATTGAGACTTTATTTGAAATCTGTTGTGATTATATTTATCACTTTTTTTTGTTCGTGCGGGTGTTTTAGTTTTTTGTTCGTGCTAAAGTGAACATGGGGAGAAAAAAAGATGTTACCGTACCATGATACAATTGTAGGTTCCAGAGATCAGCAGCAATTAACTTGGACTGCTTGAAGACTAGTTTAAAATTATTTTTGAAGCAAGAAGCCGGCACTGAGACAAAGGAGACTGGATTTAGTAGTACTAGTTTGAATACCTGTCTACACCAGGTGGGGTGTTTAAGCAGTGAATTAAAAAAAAAAATTGTGGCTTTCAGACTAGTAAAAAATAATTTCTCTTAACTTTTGACCCCTTGAATAATTATACATGCACATGAAAAATAGGATATGTATATAGAATAAACAATCCCAGTTGAGCGTTATAGTTGATATATGTATATATAGTTGATATATATTTATATATTCTCAAATTTTTACTTTATATTCTTCTATTAGGTCCATTTAGTATACATGTCAAATTTAGTTGGGCTGTGCCCATGTTTAGGTGGTTTCTGTTGCATGATTGAACACTTTGACCTCATTCATGTCTACAGATTTAGTTAGGGCTTAGGAGGAAGGGTTTCAGGAAGTCTTGAAATGATATAGTAGTCTGCATTGCCTCAAATTTATTTTCTGTTCCTGTTTTCAGAAAGCTTTCCGTGAGCCCCGTCTCTTGGTTGTTACTGACCCCAGGACTGACCACCAACCTGTCAATGAAGCATCTTACGTGAACATCCCAGTCATTGCCCTGTGTAACACAGATTCACCTCTCAAGTACATTGACATTGCCATCCCATGTAACAACAAGGTAAGTCGTTTTGAGGTTTTGTTTAATGCAGGGTTGTATGGAGTTCAGACTTGAAACTTTGAATTTCGTACATGCACTCCTCTCAATAAGTAAGGAAAAAAGTTATTTTTTCAAGTTACCCTCCTGAACAAGGTTTTGGTGTGGATTTCCATTTCCAATGTAAGTTCATGCCGAATCGGTCGTTTAGTTTGTATCCGACTTTGTATTTTGAAAAGTTATATATTTTAGTGCCTAACTTATTGATCTTCCCTTCTTTCCTATTTGTTAATTGATCACCCCTAAACACGACTTGCTGCCTAAAGATATTGGTCACTAGAAGGTGAAGGGGAAAGCCCCACTTTTTCATATATACTGCATCTGTTACGCATGTAGCTATTAACGTTGTTGCAGTTATCAGTCACCATTACTCACAAACCGGCTTGAATACTGTTGCTGGGTTTGAGTTATTCATGTAATATCTATTCATCTGTGGATCTGGACTACACCTAGCTCTAACCATTCAGAGTAGACTCTCTTCAATGAGAGGTGGACCCCCCCCCCCCGAACCCTAGCCACATTTTTCAGTGGAGGGTCCAATTCACAAAATGATTTTATGCTAAATTTGAGTGATTGAAATGGACCTATATGGATGGCGAGGATTCATAAATTCCCTTGGAAAACTAATATATTCTTTAATTTCTTTGAGAAAATGTTTGGGATTTGGCTTGAGAGTGGAGGTTAGTCTTCTGTGTTTTCTCATCCTTTCAAGTATTGACCATATTCTTGAATCTGTATTATTAAAGGTAAGATGAAAGTGTGTTTTTTGTTCATTTTTATTTGAAATTCAAAGATTTTAAAAAAATATTTTTTTTGTTCTTCTCTTTTAGTCAATCCATTCCATTGGTTTGATGTGGTGGTTGTTGGCCCGTGAGGTCCTTCGTCTTCGGGGTAACATCAGTCGTGAACACCCTTGGGATGTTATGGTCGATCTCTACTTCTACAGAGATCCAGAAGAGGCTGAGAAGGAAGAACAGGCTGCCCTTGAGAAGGCTGCTGCTAAGGAAGAAGTCACTGAGGCCTGGCCAACCGGTGCCGACCTTGGAACTGCTACAGCTGACGTGACTGACTGGGCCAGCGACACGGTCCCCAGCGCTTCTGCCGTGCCCATCACATCTTACGGTACGGCCACAGAAGATTGGTCTGCTCCCGAGGCTGAATGGTCTGTTCCGACTGCTGGCGCTGCTGCTGCAGGTACCACTACCACTGCAGCAGCTGCTGGTGCCACTCCTGCAGCCGCCGGATCCATGGCCACCGAATGGGGAGGGTCTGCTGCTGAGAACTGGAGTTAAACGTTCTTGTGGTTTCCTCGTTTATAAATAAACACATCACCAAAAATATTGGCTAAGAAAATTTAAGGAAGTCTTGTTTGTTTTTATTTCATTTTTATTTGATAAAAAAAAAACCAGGGTAGGGCCCAATCTGAATGTGCATGTATTATAAGCTGACATTTCATATTATTGGGGTCACATTTTTCCTATATGACTGATTAAAAATTCTAGAGATCCTTATTTTAACCCAAATCACTACATTTGCTCGTATACAAAGTAAGAAATTCTATGTATAACATCAAGGTCAAAATTGATGGGTAACATTCTGTGCAAGGGTGAAAATAAAATATATAGTATTCGTTTTTAGCTACCAAAATTATATTTGAGATCACATTTCTCTAGTGTAATTACATCAATTATGAAAATAACAAAAGTTGGCTTGTTCAACAGTGATTTAGGCAAAAATAAGGGCTAATTTACTCTTGAGTTCGCATTTGAAAATTTTTGTTCAACAGTCATGGACTATTATTTGTCTTTCCCCCTCCTTGCCCTGGGCAATCTGGTAGGTCTTGATACAGGATTCTTTAAAGTCCTGCTGATTGGGCCAGAGATTCAATATTAATGATGAGTGAGATAAATATCGTTGATAATGGAACAATTATGGTTTGAAATATGAATATTAAGAAAAGAAAAAATATTCAGTTCATCAAATAACACATTCTCACTCAACCATACTAAGGCTATGCTAGGAAGAGCAACAGATTTAATGAGAGGTTGTGGTTCTAACAGCTAGGGTAATGAGGGTTATGCATTCTATTATTAGAATCGCTCCCTTGCTTGTCCAGCTGAGTTGACCTTTTGGTACCTTTCGCCTCTTAGTACTTACCAAACTCGGTATCTGGGATGTACTGGGCTCTTGTGCAAATCCAAGATGAGTTGAATTCCTTCCAGATCAAATGGATCACTATTAAAATACCTCTTGCTTATATGCACGTCTAAAGAGAAACTTCACTATTACAACTAAAACATATTCGTTTCCTCTCTTCTTAATAACTAATAGTGCTAAAACTAAGCTAATGATACTATTACTAACAGATGAGTTGATAAACCTCTTGATGTTCTGCAGGACACAGGTTTGTTTCCCTAATAATATTTTATTGGCAATTAAACTACAATATTATTGACTATGTCCTCCTCTCAGGTGGGTTGTAAAGCATGAAATTAAACTTATGATTGAAGAAGTCTGAGGAATTTTCCTAATGGAATGGCAACATCTGCCAGTCAGTTTATACATGAACTGACTGGAACTTAGTTTTTAATGAAATTTCTCAGCATCTTTTCTTCCATGTTTTGTTTCTGATTGTGATGAGTCTCAAACTGGCTGTCCTGGACTGACAAAATTATTTAAAAAAAACTGACAAGAAACAAGCAAGATTTTCTGTTTGTTAATTATTTCTCTTTTGACTGTTGGAATCAGAAGTCAGGTGGAGATGTTGGCACTTGGTCCTAAGTCCTATAGAGAGGCAAACAATTTGTTTTCTGTGTTGTCACTTATGAAAACTCCAAGTTGAATTGATCTTGTAACTCAAACTTTTTCAAGTGTTTGGTAACAAAAATAAGAGTTGGAATCTTTTTCTGTTCTGTGTATTTTGTTTTATTTTTTTCTTTGTGAGTGGCAAATTTTTATGTATCAGATCTCCTGTTGATGGTTTTGAACAGATCCTCACTGATTCTAGACAGGACACATATTTTCAATGAAATGTTCTTTTATTGACCTTTTTTTTATTTTATTTTATTTTATTTTTTTATTTTCTGCACTTGGGTAGACAACTGTTTGATAATGCATTTAAGGCTGGCTTAGAGCTACCAAACAATACTACACTTGGTTCTCATTACATTTATATAGACAGAAAACAGAACTGAATTCTAAGTTTGACGTCTTTCAACAATCAGCTCACTTGGAAGCTTGCACAATAACTTCTACAGTTTCTTTTCATTGTTGATAATTAAGGCCATTTTAAGTCCTTGTGAAATTGGGAATGTTTTAATTTTCCTATATTCAGCCCTAATCTCCATTTGTGGAAAGTATTAAGAAGTATAATTCATTTATCACAAATCACCAGTAAACTTGTGAGACACAGGTCTTGTCAGTTTTCAATTTGTCCTGGCTTGGTATCACACGTACAGGCCATACCAATGGAGCTGAAATTTTTTTTTTCTTGAAAATTCCTCCTAAATAGGTTTTCAGGGGAGGGGGTTTCGATTTACAATGTAATTGTATGCTAAATTGATCCCTTGGTTTGTGTCAGGCAGCACAAGAATATGTTTTTGGAAAATGAACTTTATAATGATCACTGTCCAACAACAAGCTAGAGAAGTAACTTATTCATTGTTCACTCCTCCTTTCAAATTTTTAATTGATCCTCCCTAACATGGCATGCTGCCAAAAGACGTTGGTTAGATGACAATTTCTATTGAATGATGAACCAGACCTGTTATTATTAATGATGATAATTTTTATGAACAGGGTAAGGTAATTAACTGCAAAACACTTAGAACTTCAGCCACACATTATGGTTGTTATCGGTAATGATGGATCCATCTTATAAAGAGACAACTCCCATTGGAGTATGACCAGCTGATGATGAAGTTATGGTTTCTGTTGCGTGTGTCAGCTTAGTGATCCTTGCAAGTTTCGAGTCTGGTAGAGACCAGGACTTCATACCTACAAGTTTCTAAGACCACCTCCTTGGCAGAATGTACATCCATCAAAGAGATACCTGTAATTATGCATTTTAGAGTGTGCTCAATTAGCGGCTAAGTGCACAGGGAAATTTGGTCTAATGAAGTTTCCTGCTACTCTTCACTCATACCGGGAATTGAACCTGGGACTTTCTTGGTGTGAGGCAGACATGCTAACCACTACACTATCCTCACAGACTTTCCCAAGAATAAATTTATCTATTTCACTTACCTTTTCCTCAGGTTGATGTATAGAAGTGGAGTAGGAAAAATTTTGAAACTTGGCAGGAACTTGAAAATTAACCCTGTACGTCAAAGTAAAGCCAAATCCCAATAATTATCGTTATATTTCCATTCGTTTCCATCTCCGCCTCTAATCTGTGTAGCATCAACACTTTCACAATTTTTATTCATGATTGATAAAATGAATTCAACACGTACTAAGATGAATACAATTGAAGAAATTTGTGTGAGTGTTAGTGTCCGCACTTCGATTACTCAAAAACTAGTTATTCTATGGACTTCACATTCACCAAATATATATATCCGCACCAAGTTTTTTGGATCAGTGGTTCTCAAGAAATCTAATAAAATAAATTAAAAATTACAAATTATGGTTCTTTTATCTAGAATTATAAAACTAAATTTTATGAAGTATCTGAATTAGCAATACTGAAGAGAAGTAATTGAAATACCTCAAAGCTGTAGTTTCGTACAACAGGAAATCTTTTATATGATTCTTATGGCAAACTGCTCCACTCATAAAGTCAGGCCCTGTCCAAACATATACCTTTGCAAAGGGCACTGGTGAGGACTAGAAACAAAAAAGAACTTACACTAAGTTAATAGCTTGACCATTCAGTCGATTCAATCTCCAATGAGGCTGCAAAAAATCTGCAATTATTTATATGCAGTTAAGAGCATTCAGTTTTTGGCCAATTGAACTCCTCGTGTAATTAACACAACGTTTCGTCCGATCCATTCTCCAGCTTTCATCAAGTGCATAATCCGAACTGAATGTGACGGTGGTAAACAAAATTTTTGTTCTCCGCTGGTAGCAACGCATATAACATAGGATTCAGATGTTTTTTTTAACTCTCCTCGTCTGGCCTGGATTTCCATACCTTGTCCCATCGGGTTGAAGAACCGCACTTGCCTGATGTATACATTCAATAGCCATGTTCCTGTGCTTGGAAAAAAACTCTTTAAATAGCAAAGACCCTTCTCAAAACTATAGACAGTATGGTTCAATCTAAAATGTAAAGATCTTCTGTAGGCCACTTAATGTTGACACTGAATTTCAACTCACCACTTAAGCTTCAAATGAAAAACGTTGAACTTCAATTTGAAAAAATAAATTTCTTTTCCACAAGATATAATATGAGTTTAGTTCATGTATCTTTTCACACTTATGAACAATAATCACAGAGACAGATAACTAGAAACTAAAACCAGTTCACACATTGTCAGCCATTTTGAGCAAAATGTTTTTGTACATGATTGTATGTTTTCATCCACAACAGAGAGATAATCACAGCCGTTGCTCTATTGATTGCTCATTCAAGCTAACACAAACTGTACTTCTTTTTAGTAACTCTGGCTGGAGGTAAAACCATTATAGTGTCAATTGTTTCAGCCATCTGACATTTCATAGCAGCCTTCAGGACAATCCAATATGCTTTGTATGATATCACACATTGAAAGAAATACTGAGTTATACTTAGAAGTTCAACTTTAAAATAAAGAAATTGAAGCTAAGAAGGTGAACAGGGGGTTGAGTCAATCACAATATGCTAGTTTGAGGTCACTTCCTGTTATTATGACCCTACACCAGCACGTCGAAGAATCCCAGGTAATTGTAATACAAATAAAATGCAGCACTCGCTTTATGAACTTATGGGTTAGAGGTAATGCATGCATCCACTTAAAATAGCGATGGCACAAGGACATCAGTTTTAGAGATCCCTTACAGACAATGTGCTAAATAATAGATTACCTGTAAAAAAAAAAAATAAATGGATATAATTGAATTTTGATGAAACAATTTTTTAAGGGGAGGGGAGATTGTGAACCTGTTTCAGTTGAAGAGTCCATAGTTTCAAGCAGTGGGTAGGAGATATTTTCATCAATAAAATTTTTTACACAAGAGGAAAGGCCCAGTGTTACAGACAGAAAAACAAAAAGCTCACACAGCTCATTAAATATATATACTTAACATAAGTTGGTATCAGATCATCTATAGAGGGAGATCAGGATTGAACCTACGAACAACAGATCAACAAACTAATTTTGATGGCTATGAACTACGTTGTGCACTATAAACCATTTTTTTCTATTTTCATATTATTCATTGGCCGAGGAGTTTTGCATCTGACCATGAGGGAGGGTCTAATGAAGATTGAACTCACTAATAATGGCCAACAAGTTTAGCTTGCTGGACATTGCTATATGATGTACATCCCAAACAATTTTTTTTCTTTTTCTTATACGCTCTACTTGATGAGTGGAAAAATATTTGAATTGAGACATTCTGTTTTACCTTTAGAAAAAAAAATTGAATTCGTTTACCAAAAGAGTTCAAAGTCTGAAACAGTAAGAAATATTTTCTCTGACCCTCCAGTGGAAGAGTCCAGTGTTACAACCTGTGAACCAAGAAAGTTTCTGTTTATTATCAGAGTAGACGGGTGAAGCTCATAAACTTAAAATTGGGCATTTTCACAAAGCTATTAGAACATTAATGAAATTAATTTTACTTTAGTTGCATCACTTAGCAAGACAGAAGACATCTGCACATTGCTAATTATTGAATGGGTTCAAACAAACAAAGAAAAAGAAGAAAAAGGTTAAAAATGAATGATTTTTATTTCGATATGACAAAAATGAGTTAATGAACTTTCACCATTTCTTTTGACAGCATATAAAAATGGGGAATAATAAATTCACAAAAGTTTTGGAAAATGAAACAATTGTTCATATGATGATACCATTTTGAAGAATCAACTCTAGTCTTGCTTGAAGATGTCTGGGACATGGTATAATGGGTTCTAGAGAAACTTTGAAAGGTTTAAAGGATTTCATTTTCTCACCTTTGAAGTTAAAATGGAATTAGCTGCAGAGATTTTATGAAATCAATAGTTTCACAACTTTAAGGTAGGAAGGCATTGCTATCACGTCACAAGAACTTGTGCAAACTCAAGTCCATAAAAGAAATATTTTTAAATAGCAAAAGAGAGCTCTTCGCATATCCTTCAACTTTCGTGCTGATGATAACCTTATATATGCTAATCTCAACATCTTCTAACTTGAAAATTGAATGGTAATGCAAAATTGCTTATTGGTACGAGTTATCAAATAAGGCATCCCCTACTTTGCCTTCACGAGTATTTCAGATGAACACAAGAAATTCATTCATTAAGTACAAAAGGCTCCAGTTTTGAATGCCTCAATGCTCAGTCTTGAATAACGATTAGATATGGATTTAATTTGATTTAAAAAAAAAAAAAAAAAAAAAAAAAAAAAAAAAAAAAAAAGAAAGATAAATGAATTTCTGAATGGAATAATTTTATAAAGAGAAAAAAAAATTCAGGATTGATCTGTTTTGCCTCTCACAATCTAATTTTAAATTTAATATTGAACAACCATAACCACCAAATGGTTCTATCCTCTGTGTCTTAAGAGTTCCAGTGCTCCTGACCATACTGTTTTGTCAACAGACTTGAAAATAGCCATCATTACTCCACTAGACTCCTAAAAACTCAAGGAGAAAAAATAGAATAAAAAAGTAAATGAATAAATAAAAAAATAAAAATAAAATAAAAAGCTTGTTTGGGCCTTAATGATATCTTGATTCTCCAGAATCTAAATTTTTGAAAATATATCTTGGACATGGAAAATGCCAGTGATGTCATAAATAGAATTTATTCTGACCATATTTATTCTTCACTGGAATTTTTTTTTTTTCAAGACGGTTTTTGATTTTGGATGCAACAGTTGTTCAATTATTGACTGTGACGGCAAACTTAGAAGGTTTGATTTCACAACTTTTGATCGATGAGAAAAAAAAGAAAAAATTTTTTATATCTTTGTTTTCATTAAACAAACTTTTGATCAGATCAAAACTAAGTATTTTTACTCATTTTCTGTAAAAAAGTTGAAATTTTGCCAATTTTACCAATTCGGTAAAACTCGATCAAGTTTTCCAGGTTTAGGTTAATGAAAATACAACTTCATGCTATCGCAGGCCCCACAAATGTGTGCAAAAACAGAAAACATGAAGTCACCCGAGCAAACCAACAAGGACTTGCAGCCGTTACAGCAGTGTGTACCCTAGCAATTTAAATAAGTGTTACACTGGCCTGTACACTACAAAATGCTCATGTGAACTCACATGAGTTCATGTAACGTGATAGCAATGTTTTTACCACTGTAACATACATTTCTTTTTTGTGTGTAACCCTTTTCTATGTCACCTGAAGATGAATTATTTACACAAGTGGTTGTCAACCAGGGTGATACCACCCACTGATGGGCGATTTAAACTTTCAAGTGGGTCCCAAGGTGAGGTATCATGTCCGTCTTGCTTCCACCATACAGACAATACCGAAAGCCAAGTCGCACTTATTTTCATTATTGTCTTAATACATGAGAAACGTGTTGTATATTTACTTTTTGTATGAGTTTTCGGAGCGTACAAAGTTGCTGGAAATTGAATTTAAACCTTTTTAGCCAATTTTTGCAGAGCTAGACATCTTTAGCTATTTAAAGTGGCGATTGAGAGGCTAACTGGAGTTGAAACACTGGTGGGCAATACGGAAATTTAACCCTCACTAAAATTGCTAAAGTGGCCATCAGGTTGGTGATTATCCATCTAAACTCAGCAAGGTTGGGCTTGTTACCAATTAAACGGCATCCTTTGTCTCCTGACCCGATCAATACAAAAAAGAAAAACAATCTCTGCAGCTAATTTGGCAAAAAATGGAAATCAGTCTGTGATAAAGGTAATGGACCTGAAGTGGGGTAGGGTTAGGGCAGGGCGGGGCTGTTGGTGGACCCCTGTTTGGAGTTCAGGGAAGGAGGAGGGAAAAAAAAAAAAAAAAAGAACTGTGGAAAGTGGGCTTAATGAAGATGAATCCAAGATGTTTTCTGATTGAGAGCAGAAAACTCCCCGTGAATAATGGACTTGTGGAAAAGAAGAAAAAAAAAAAAAAAAAAAAAGAAGATAAATTTACAAAGTAGGATTTTCTCTCTCTGTACAATTGTTAAAAGTGCCTTGTTTACTTCTTGTTTGTGTGTTCTGTAGAACGGGATGGCATTTTGTCAAAGTGGAAGGGGTTCAGTTTCAGGGACCCTAGGACTCCACCCTTTTCTTTTCCCTCACTTTCAGAGTCAAAAGTGGGTAGAAATCTGCTCGAGGGAAATTGTAACTGGCTATATATATATATATATACATACATACACGCATACCTCCAATTATATGTGGATATACACACACGTATATTTTGCAAGATCTGCACATTCATGAATCCATTGAACAGACAAAACATTACTGCCAAAATTCCAGAGGGGAAGGGGAAGAAAAATATTAAAAATAAAATGTAAATTGATAAAATGACTAAAAGTTATAAAATTTCTTATTCAGTATAAACTGGCTGTCCTATACTGAGAAGCAGTACAAATGAAAACAAAAACTAAAATGAGCAATTTTTTCCCCAAATGTTTTACAGTTGTAGAATTTCTAACGTTGGAACTGGAAGTCGGCTTTTGATGTCAGCACTTAGCCATAATCATTAATTAGACAAAATAAAGTTTTATTTATTGAAACATGCCCACCTGCCATGCCCTGAACTTTTCACCTGAAGACTAATTACAGGTACTTTAGGGTGCCAAATAACCATCCTCTAGCATATTAATTTTTCAACCCCTTTCTCCACTGTTAGTTAAAATATTTTTTGAAGTAATGATTAAAATAAGTTTTTCTTTATAAAAGAAAACCACTTTCTCCTTCAAGCCAAAAATCCCCTAAAATCAAGCTCGAATTTTCTAAATTTCTTAAATTTTTCTCACCATGAACATAATATTCGTCATTACTTAATCTTATGTCATTTCTGACCCCAACCCTTTTTTTGGCACCTGACAGTAAAACCTGCAATCATTGTACAAAAATTTCAAACTAAGGTTGCTATCTTTGTTTTTTCTGTTTAAGTCACCGTACCTAATGGTCTTCAGGTGTATGTTTGAGAATATTGTCTAAAACAACCAAGATGAGGACAATAGTTCCGAAAAGATCTATGTACGATGATAACACTGAGCAAATTTTTCTTTGTTCTGGGTAACAAATGTCATTTTCTGATTGATCAGGTTTAAAAAGAATAGAAAAATATCAATTATTCCCTTCAAACTTTGCTTTTGCGACCACTTTTAATCTTATTTCCAATTAGATAAAAAGAGAATTTGCACATTCTTAATAAAGCGAGAAAAACAATTCCACACAAATATCATATCCTGGTTCATAAAAGCAAAGTTTGAAGGGAATAATAGCCATTTTCTACACTTCTTACACACAAGTGCTGAATGTTTTGGTGGATAACGTGACATTCTGATAAGACAAACCCAATTTCAGTCGGAATTTCATGGTTTTAGGTCACTTTTTGTATTGCCCAATGGGATGACTTCATTTTTGGATGTGTTTTTCGGATACTTCTATCTAGTCACATCCTCCATAATATCTGGTAGAAACATAACACTCACTACCCAGGAACAAAAATTATGAGGGTAATTCCTTAACTAAAGATATCAGACACAAAAGACCCGGCAATGTTAGGATAATTCTTGATGGATTTCGGAATCATTTTCGCAACGTTTTAGAATGGAGTGAGTGAAGATAGTCAAAGTGAATCTATGGTCAGCAAGTTTTTAGCAAAATTTTCAGCTCGCAAATAACTCAAATGATATAAGGTGAGGCAAAAAAGAAGAAATGAGAGGCAAACCGCTGATTATATAGTTAATCATCCTCATACTAATGGATTACATTCTGGAGTAGTACAATACCAGAACATCATACAGGCCAAGTTTCTGTTCTATTTAATTATTACATCGTACAACATTTTTGTTCCTGAGTAATGAGTGTTATTTTCTAATTTCTTACAGGCAAAAAGTATAGAAAATGGCTATTATTCCCTCCAGACAACGTAATTGTTTCTGATGTTTCCTATACTTTTTACACCAAACAGAAAACAACACTAATTACCCTGGAACAAAAAAAGGAAAAAGTTGCAGTGTTATTCTTTTTGTCCCATGTTTGGGCCTTTGAGAGGCAAAAACGGTTTAGAGTAAGGTATCCATTTCTTAGAGAAATATTTCCCATTGCAGTTTCAAACGGCTGGTGACCAAGTCAAAGTTTCCTTTGCATGGGTCAGCGTAGTGATCATTGCAAATCACAAGTCAGGTTGAGACTGGGACTTTATACCTAAAAGTTTTTATAATCACCCCCTTGGCAGGATGCAAGCCCACTAAAGGGATAACTCCACCCTAATCACACAGCTTAGAGTGTACTCAATGAGCTGCTGAGTGCACACAGAAAGAACAAATTTGTTTCACACGTCTGCAATTTTGAAGTGAGTTCTATTAAAACAAAAAAAGTATGTTAAATATTTTTTAAGTATGAAAACGGGACGAATATATAATGCGTAATATTGTTTTTAACAGAACTCACTCGAAAATCGCAGACACGGGAAACAAATTTGACATGAGGAATCCATAAGTATTTATGATTATATATATATATATATATATATATATATATATATATATATATATACACACACACAAAAAAAAAGATTGTGAAACAATTGATTTCATGAAATCAGAAGGGATGTTAGGAAATTTCAGTTTCACAATCAGTGTGCCCCATTAATGTGACCTTGTGTCAAACTAAGCTCTAGATACGAGGTAAATCTTTCAGACAACTAACCTTACACTACTGTAGATCAAAATGGACAAGTTATAGCACAGTTTTTATGATAAAGGTGCAATACGAAACTTCATTTTCGATCTAGTCATTTGTGAAATCACAAGTTCAATGCATACAAAGAGAACTGTGAAAAAATATCAGAAGATTCTCTTCTCAGTGCTGAGTCACTGAACAATGGTACAATCTTCCAGAGGTAATAGTGGGGGCTCCAAGCTTGAGCACATTCAAAAACCACCTGGACAGACCGTGAGAGCCGTAAGGAATCATTTAAGACCATGATGTAGATCTCTACATTAGAACCTGGTACAAGAGGCCATCACCAAGGCCTTATTGAAGAAGAAACGCAAACAGGCCAGATATCATAGTGAGTTACTCCCAGTAGATACGACTGTTCAAGCGAATAAAAACATTTCTGTCAAGGAGTTTGTGAAACTCTCAAAACGTAAAGACCTTGAAATAGAAATCTGTAAAATCTGGCAACTCAGGACCAAAATAATAACTATTGTTGTTAGAGCTGTTGAACTAATCAAAAAAGAGACCAGTGAATTTGCCGACAGCATACTAAGAAAGCCCAGCATATATGAAATAAAGAAAAATAACTCTTACCACCACTGTATATATTAGAAAATTTGGGTACATGTGAATGTATGTACTACAGGTAGCATACATCACTTCATGTAGAAGTATATTTATGAAAGTGTTGTATCATTTATAGTTGTGAAAGCCCCCCCCCCCCTAAAGTTCAGACTGTCATAACTTACAAGGTTGCCAGCCTTAGGTCTTCGGTTGAGACCCGACTGGTGACTTACATAAACTGATAACAAAGACAACAACAAAATTAACACTGAAGTAGAATACTTGATATTTGCAACAATCAGCTTAATTTCGACACAGTGAGGATCGAACCCATTACAGAAGTAAAAGGTCAGCATCACAGGTATGTTGACCATTACTAAACTGACAGTGAAGTAGGGATTTCATGATATTACTGAAATATTCAGGGAATTGTTAGTTTCACAATCTTACTGTAATACATACACGCATGTATAAATGCGTATACAAGGGTAGATCAATAAGTTTTTAGTCTGATACTATGTATGTAAATACATGAACATGCATAAATTCTTGCGCATATATACATCTTTGCTTGTGCACAAACATATATATATATGTGTGTGTGTGTGTGTGCATAGATGTGTACACGTGTGTCTGCTAGTATGCATTAGAGTGAAGAGACAATTCAGAAGGCTATAACGTATACAAATGTGATTTCTTTATCAAATTAACTGCCAACCAACCAATCAAGTGGGCTATTCTTTCTATACTCTTTGCTTGTCCGAATGTGTGTGTGTATCTCTGGCCACTCCTGGTCGCATTTTTGGAGCTACAACCTTGGAAATTAGCACGAGTACACCATTACATATGATTTAAACACTTTTTTGAGACCCCCCACTGATTTTTTGGGGTCTCCTTCGTCATTTTAGATCAATAATTTTTTTTCTTTTAAAGATAAATTTAGATAAAAAGATCTACACTTTTTTTTTCTCTTTCTTACAGATAATTTTAGATAAAGAGTTCTGGTACACACACAGGCTACAGTGATTCATTCATGCGAAGCACAGATATTTAATTTGACGTTTCCGAAAAGTGATGGTTATACAAAAAGGTGTCCGTTTTATGGAACCCATGACGGACACCATTTTGTATCTCCATATCTTTTCTGAAGAAGAGCTAACAAAATGTCAAATCTCATACATAGAATTGTCTCTTCACACTAATGCAGTTGGATGAATTATGATCCATATTTATACATCAGATGTATATATAAACAAGTATATGTTTGTATATTGATGTATATATGAGTATGTGTGCGTATATGTATTAATGATCAAGGTTTTGACAGGCAGGCCAACATTTTGCCTCTGCTGGCTGGGTTAGTGAGGTGCATGCGTGTGTTATATATATATATATATATATATATATATATATATACACACCATTATGTGTGAGAGTACAAGTCTCTGGTAAGCAACAAATCAGTTACTGTACTAATTCAGCCTTCAGAGCAATTTCCGAGCAGAGAGAAAAGGGTTCAATAATTCCAGGGTCCCCAGAAATTGCCACAGCCCTACCCTTCCAATTTTCCAGCAGAGATTTTCTTAACAGTCTATCCACCCCTATTATTGCTAATAGGGTAAGTTAGAGGCATTCGAAGACACACATTTGGGTTCGGATCACACAATTGCTGTATTACTGAGAAATGCAAGATGACCCTTTGGACATTTGTTTGCATAGTGACCTTTCTCTCCGCACTGCAAAAGAAAAAAAAAAAATAATTATTAGATGTTAGAGTTGGGTTCTTCAAACTTTCACAATCACAATCCAGTTTAACTTTATTCAATCACCTTATGTCCCACTGATATATAATGATGGACCAATTTTATCCCAGGGTTATGGTACAAATAACTGGAGAAGAAGAAAAAAAAAGAAGAAAAAAAAGAAAAAAAAAAGAAGAAAAAAAAGAAAAAAAAAAGAAGAAAAAAAAGAAAAAAAAAGAAGAAAAAAAAGAAAAAAAAAGAAGAAAAAAAAGAAAAAAAAAGAAGAAAAAAAAGAAAAAAAAAGAAGAAAAAAAAAAAAAAAAGATAAAAAAAAGAAAAAAAAGAAAAAAAAAAGAAGAAAAAAAAGAAAAAAAAAAGAAAAAAAAAGAAGAAAAAAGAAGAAAAAAAGAAAAAAAAAGAAAAAAAAGAAAAAAAAAGAAAAAAAAGAAAAAAAAAAGATAAAAAAAAGAAGAAAAAAAAGAAAAAAAAAAGAAAAAAGAAAAAAGAAGAAAAAAAGAAGAAAAAAGAAGAAAAAAAGAAAAAAAAGAAAAAAAAAGAAGAAAAAAAAGAAAAAAAAAAGATAAAAAAAAGAAAAAAAAGAAAAAAGAAAAAAGAAAAAAGAAGAAAAAAAGAAGAAAAAAGAAGAAAAAAAGAAAAAAAAGAAGAAAAAAGAAGAAAAAAAGAAAAAAAAGAAAAAAAAAGAAAAAAAAAGAAAAAAAAAGAAAAAAAAGAAAAAAAAAGAAAAAAAAGAAAAAAAAAGAAAAAAAAAAGAAAAAAAAAGAAAAAAAAAGAAAAAAAAAGAAAAAAGAAAAAAGAAAAAAGAAAAAGAAAGAGACCTTGTCACATTCAAGTTAAAGTGCAACTAGTGTCCGTTTCAAAGGCATAGACGTGTGGAATGTATTGTACAAGTACAAATCGTGCCTTTCCTACTCTTTCTCTCTAAACCTTAGTCGTTGTTCAACCATCTCTGAGCTACTATTACTGTCGCTAAAAAATACCAGTCAAAAAATAATAAGATTATTCACGTAAGGATCAACACTAAGGAGACCAAGACTTTTTATTAGGGAATTTTACTTTTAATAATTCAAGTATTCTAATTTTGAACTTTCAACACAGCATTATTTAAATATATATTAATATTAAATATTTCTTTCATCCACTTAAAGACTTTTTTTTCTTTTAGTTTCTAAGATAGTGATTCTATGATGTATTATTCATGGTTAGGTCACATTTTAGTAAAACCCTTTAATGAATTGTATTTTTTAGCTACGTTAATCTATTTCATGTGGATCGATCCATCATAATAGGAAACAGATAAAACATTATATATATATATATATATATAATATATATATATACACACACACACACACACAATTATACATACTAATTTACATATATGGCATTCATATAGATAGATGGTTAAAAAAGTTTAATTATGAATGACAAAGCTAATAAGTTTATAAATAAATATATACAGGAATAAAACATGTCTGGCTAGTCACTCAATAGAAACCATCATGTACCAAGATCTTTTGGCAGCATGCCATGTTAGGGGAGATAATTGATTAATAAGTTATTGTCTTTTGTTGGGCAGTGATCACTAAAAAAGTAAAGTTCAAAAGAAACAAAACAAGCCTGAATAAAAATTGAGCACCCTCCCATGTCCACTAAAACCTACGGGGGAGGGTGTATTTTTGAAAAGCAAAGCGTTATTTTCTAGACATTAAGAGTAAATGTTTAAATTTTCAGCCTTCTAATGCCATTGGTGTGGCCTCTACTGGAATAAAAAGCAACAAAAATAAGATTGAGTAAAAGGTGTTGATCGACACCAAGTTTTATGATGAAATATCAGATAAAGATATTTTTATAGTTATGTTTACACAGTAATTTGAAAGGTTAACTTTTGTATGTTAATTTTGTATCGAATTAAAAAGCTTAGGCAAATGCATTTGGCCCTGGTTTTTATCATCATTAAATTATATGGAGTTTATTCGGATCATAATCCTAAACGGAGAAAAATCTGCCCCCCCCCATATTTTCTTCCATTATATAGGAATGCAGTTAATTTTTTGGTTTTATATTCATTGAGATGTCAAATCGGTTATTTCCAGCCTTTCCAAGGTCATTCTACTTTTGTCAATAAGATTACTATTCTTCCCTTCTTCCATTCAAGTATGTTTTGAATAAGATTATTACAGTAAAAATCACTAGATTTCAAGTTTCAGATGCTTTCATAGCCATAGCTGAAAGTTTGTGGTACTCACTACTGATTATCTATAAATCAAAATTACCTCAAAATTAATTATCAATTCTGGGAAACAAACGTCAGTCGTTTACGAAAATTAGAAATGTTACCATAGTTAATAAAATCAATAACACCCAGTGACCGAATACTAACACTATGAATTTAAAATAATTTTAATAAACAACACATGTAAGGGAAATTTTCATCTTTGGTTGCACAGTCATACCCTATTTCACATTACACATGGCCACTAACTTTGAGTCCAAACATTCACCACAACTTTCATTTTTACCTAATAGCCTCATTACCCCCTCCAAGACTTCCTAAATTACCCCCTGGGAAGGGGAGGAGAACTCAGCCCCCACTCATCCGGCTGGGATCCACTATCATAAATTTTAAAGGGTGTGGGTGGGAGAGTTCTCAAGAAAAAAAAAAAACAAAACAAAATTAATGATGAATAAAAATAATATATTATAAATGGTAAACCACTGATGATCCCAACAAGAGACAATTCAATATTCACAAAGTATAAGGGAAAGAAAACAAAGAAAAAAAAAAAAAAAAAAAACTTTTGAAGATTACATAGATCACATTGACAAATATTGAGGAATGGGTGACTGATGTGACACAAAAAAAATCTTCCAAAAAAGTTTCTTCATGTTTAAAGCAGTAAAGCTTTTTAGATACACACACACACACACACACACACACAAGAAATGGATGTATATGATTGAATATTAACTGTGTGATGACGGGAGATCATTTTAAATGTAATATGACGCAATTTACGCTTATATATATATATATATATATATTGTTTTTTTAAGAAGTGATCTTTCCGTTAAAAAGGATAAAATAAAAACAAAACAAAAAACTTGTAGAGTTGTTCCCCCTTTAGGTGAAATTGTGTACTTGGGAGTGTGAAAGACTTGTTGCTTAAATTATTAGATTGACTTGGCTTTAGCAGGGTCCTATAAACAAGCAGGGTGAGTGGTATTGGTAGGGGCGAGGAACCAGGCAGTAGTCGAGGAAATTAAACTCATAGAAAAATGCAGGAGAAAAAAAAAAAAAAAAAAAATTTATATATATATATATATATATATATATATATATAAATCAATCTTACCTTGAAGCATGTCACCTGATCAAGTGGCCGTCGGCCATCTGCTGATATGGACTGATCAACCTGGATCTGAGCAATCTGAAATGATTTAAATAAGAAAAAATACAATCATTGATATCATCATTCTGCTTGTTCTGGTAATATAAAGGAAGGTTAGGTAGTTTGATAAGAGGGTAGGAAGAGAGTGAGTGGAAAAGAAGGAATTTTACTGAGTAGGTTGGAAGATTTTTGCATATTCCATGTTTGCATAATGTTTAGATAGAAACATGGACAGAAGATTGGAATGGATAATGGAGAGAATGAGAAAACAGAGAGGATAAAAGAAGAACAGAGGATAATGGATAATCTTAATTGTCAATACCCATGGAATTTCCATGGTTTCACCTAGTCATTACATGACCCAAATTAGGCACATACAATATGATTACCCTTCCCCATAGAAATCTAAAACGCACAGTAAGTATTTACAGCATTTTGTTAGGAGAGATTCTACAAGTATATAAATGTACCAACTGCATGGCACATGGAGAGACTAACTCAAAGTCTACATGCCCTCTCATGATTTTACAAACTTGACAAGCGTCACAGCTGAGAGTGAATCTAGTTGAATTCTCAATTAAACTACTAACAAATATTTCAAAGGTTTTGAAATGTCTATAACAATTTAAAACAAGAAAAAGAACTGATTCAACTCAAAAACTGTGACGTTGTAAATACATTTTTGACACCATGTGTCTCAATTCGTTTCTGGAATAAGACTATTCGTTTCTGGAATAAGACTATTCGTTTCTGGAATAAGACTATTCGTTTCTGGAATAAGACTATTCGTTTCTGGAATAAGACTATTCGTTTCTGGAATAAGACTATTCGTTTCTGGAATAAGACTATTCGTTTCTGGAATAAGACTATTCGTTTCTGGAATAAGACTATTCGTTTCTGGAATAAGACTATTCGTTTCTGGAATAAGACTATTCGTTTCTGGAATAAGACTATTCGTTTCTGGAATAAGACTATTCGTTTCTGGAATAAGACTATTCGTTTCTGGAATAAGACTATTCGTTTCTGGAATAAGACTATTCGTTTCTGGAATAAGACTATTCGTTTCTGGAATAAGACTATTCGTTTCTGGAATAAGACTATTCGTTTCTGGAATAAGACTATTCGTTTCTGGAATAAGACTATTCGTTTCTAATCAAGTTTTCAAGCTAATCCCGATTAAAAAATCCAAAACAAAAATAATTATTACTTAAAAAATTAAAACAAAATTAAAATCCAAAATGCAATTCAGTTCATTGGTGAATGCCAAAGTTATGAATATATACAAGGAGTGAATATTTTGTTATAAACACTGGTTAGTCTCTCTCCCTTTCTCATAGTTTTCATTTTTTTGATCTTGAAAATTGATCTAAAAAAGAAATAACATAACGTAAAAAAGAATCCTCCCTCTTTGCTCACTCTCTATATCGTAACTTTCAACGCTATGAAGCGATTACGAAAAACAAACACTATTTCTTTAACACTGTCTTTGGGTTATTTGATTCCTTAAAAATGCTGTTAACAGATTTGAAAATTGGTCTTGACAAGAAATTTTCCCCATCCTAAGAACCGTTGATGGTAAAAAAAAAAAAGGCTTTATAGCAGTCCATTCATGAGTGGGATGTTCTTAACTCTGGGTATCAAAATATATTTGAGAATACCCCCACGGTCCCCCATAAGCTTTATGAATTATAGTTCACCCACTGCCTTCCTATTGACATGAGACAATAACAAAGATACATTTGTACACATACCTTTTACTTGAGTACAATACAATCTCAAATATATATTTGACTCCTACTTTTAGGAGCTAAAACTCAGATATACATGTAGGTCATTATTAATCTTTTTTTTACACTTTAGGACAATGATACCCACCAACTTTGATCTTAATTTTTTAAAATCTTAAACTTCTGGCATTTTTCACAAATCGTTTGAGGGAACCCCTCAAGGACTGAAGCTACACCCTCTTCTCTAGTTATGCTACTTTCCTCAATAGAAAATTCAGAATTGGACCAATTACAAGACTTACCTGTTGGTTTCTCATTTTGTCAAACGCCTGAAATGGAGAAAAAAAAATGAAAATTAATTATCACAGAAAAGCATTTTGGGTGAGTCAACTGAAAAGTTCAATCATTCTTTGAATTGTGGGTGGGTTTCAAATTAAAAATGGAGTCCATAATGTTGATCATCAAAGCAGTTCAATTGAATTGAAATAAATTTCTTGAAAAAATTCATCATGCACATTCGAGTTGATAGGAGTATTTCTAGTAAAGAATTTGCATTGGTCAATAATTTCTACCATAGAAATGCAATGAAAATGTGTTTGAGCAGAAAATTGATTTGTCAATAATTTTCCCTTAAAAGGTAAAGCAAGGCAAGTGTTCTTGTAGATGAAAGATTTAAAATTGTTTGTTTTAAGCGAGTGATTGTAACTTTTCTTTAAAAGTAAAGCTAGACTCACCATCAGTGAATAATTGAACAGTCCTGGTATCAAAATTCAAAGTCAAGAGGAAAAATTCCATTGAAGAATAAATATGGTCAGAATGAATTCTATCTATGATGTCACTGCCATTTTCCACAGGGAAACATCCAAAATAGAGACTTTACAATGTTTCTGGTGAATCTAGATGACATTATTAAACTCATCAGAATAGGACCCAAAAGAGGTAGGAAAAAAAAACGAAAAAACAAAAAACTTATTTTAAAAAATCTTTATATTGAGTCAAGTGGAGTACTGATGAGGATTTTCAAGTCTGTAGACAAAACGGTATGGCCAGGAACGCTGGGACACAAACACGGGGGGGGGGGGTAGACGGAAAGAAAGAGAGGATAGAAACCTTTGCCATCTTTGATGGCTACAGTTGTTCAATTAGTTACAAGCAGGAGAAAATTACTCCATACTTGGCTGGTTATGATCTAGAATACATTTAACAAATGTAAATAAAAAGGAAGAACAAATAAATGAAACTAGTCCAGGTGCATTTCCTGAAGGAACTGCAAGCGTGATTGTACAACAGCTTAGCCCCCTCCCCTAAACTTTCATGAAAGCACCAAAAATTACAAGCGGAAAAAAAATTTACGATATTCATGGGGGAAATATCTGAATACTTTGAATCTGTAGAAGACATACAAAGTATGGGTCAGGTTTAGTATTACACTGACATTGTAAATAGAACCCCCTCTCTGAAACATTGAAAAAATTGATTTTTCTCCCAAACTGAATGAGAGCAAAACACATGGCTGGAGAAATACTAATTAGTGTTGGATATCTTGAAGACTGTACGAGAAGCAATGCCAAAAATGAGTGTATAAAAATAAATGATAACGGAAAAGAGACAATGTGGAAACCACGTTTTCCTTTGAAAATAAACGTATTTTCATGACAAATTTCACTTTCGAGGAAGCTTATTTGAGTTGAGCAGAAACGAAAATACAAAAACGGATAAGGGGAATGATGTGGGGTTCTTTGATTTGAAAGAAAACTTGTTTTTTTTACATTGTTTCTCCTCCATTATAATTATGTCTGATAAATCATATCCAATCGTACACTGTAAAAATAAAAAGATAGAAATACGAGGAGGAATCCTCACCTGTTGTTGATGTTCCATTTTCATTTCTGGAGGAATTTTTTGGCAATTTGCGGCTTTGTGTCCGATTTCAGCACAATAATGGCAAACGATAGATGCTTTCTTGGCCTGTGTGGCTGGATCACTGGTTGGAAGTTCAAACTTTGGACTGGGGGAGAGGAGAAAAAAAAAAATGAATAGATAAATAAAAAAAAAAAAAATTAAAGCATTATTACTCAATAGGAACAGTCACATGACCATCATTTTTTGGCAGCATTGTGAAGGGGGAGATCAATAAAAAAAAATGGTAAATGGGGGGTGATCAATGGACAAGTTACTTATCTCATGTTTTGTTCGGCAGAGATCACTAAAAAGTAAATAAATAAAAAACAACAAAAAAAAAAACAACAAATGTAAATACTAAGGGATTAATTTAGTATAAACTGACATTGTAAATTAAAACTCCCTATTGGAAACTTGGTTGAGGTGGTGGGTTTCAACAATTTTTTCTAGATATGGGGTAAATGTTTAAATTTTCAGCCTTCTTGCTCCATTGATGCAGCCTGTACATGTGATGGATAAGTAGATCGATAGCCAGGCAGAATCACTTACAAAACCCAAGAAACCTTTTTCGACAGTTTTGGTTGACTATTTCTAACATAAAAAATATCGACCGAAAAATTTGAACTTCAAGATTAATATTGTATACTTACTGCATAAATTTACAGTTGGGACCATCACAGCAGAAACCATTTAAATAACTTTGACAAATAACACGTCGCACATGCCGGTTTTTACAGTTGGGTCCTGTAATGCAAAAATAATAATAATAATAAAAAAAGAAAAAGGAAAATTCATTACAATACGGACGGACTTATAATACGGTGAAAGATTATCGACCCTGACCTCTGCATAATAATGGGTCTGAAGTGTACAATACTGTTAGCTCAAAGTAAAGTAGACTTACCATGCCGACAGAAACCTCGATCGTACCAAGGACAGTCTTTGATTTTTTTCTCGGGGTCAATATGTAAAAATGGACATTCTTTGTTGCTGCACTGACCTGTAAATTTGGATGGAAAATGGATTTAGTAATATATGTGAAGAATAGACAAATTTGAAAATGATTTTTATCATAAAATTTTAAATAATAAAAACTTTATGAAAATTTTATTATTCAAGTTTTTATTATAGAAATAGCTGACGACAGAAATTGCAGTTGTGAATCATTTTTAGGATAAAATGCATTGGTCAATCATTTCTATTATATACAAGCAAGAAAAGTATTAAAAATCATTTTCTCTGAGGAAAACATTAGAATTATTTTTACCATAAAAAAAAGCATTGCAAACGATTCAACTGAGGAGATTACATTTGAATAATTCCTAGCTGAAATAATTTTACTTTTGAAATACAAACGAAGTGATTCTATTACTCATTGTTATTAGATGAAGTATTGTATCATTACAGGAATACCTTGGACAATACAGATTTTGACGTTGTATGATTATGGTGTTATATAACTAAGTATAAACCGAACAAAAACAAAACAAAACAAACATTAATTAAAATTGCTTGAACCAGCTTGTAATTAAGAGTGGAATTTTTTTAATGAATAGATTTTAAAAAGAAAAAGGAAATCTAGTAAACTGAATGAAAAACAAAACCCAAAGGTGCAAGGAAGTAACTTTGATCAAGATTCTTGATTTGAACAGATTAAACTTTCAAAAAAAAAATATATGAAAATAAGAGTCAATAATAATGGAACAAAAGAAAAAGAAGAAAAAAAAAGCTGTATTAGATTCAAATTTACTAACCAAATTTGGAGAAGAAGTAACACTCGGGCATCTTAGACATGTCGTATTCATGAAGAAATTCACAATCATCGCCTTTCTTGCAGAGACCACGTAGCCAATGCTTACAGACAATTGTCCGATCTCCTTTGACATGTCGGAATGGACAAGAATTTCCTTTCGAGCATAAACCTCGCATGAAGAATGTACAGATGGCAGCACCAGATTCTGTGGAATAAAAGAATTGGATAACAAGAAATGATTTACAAGTGGATCTCGACTGGATACTAATTCTTTCACCAAGCAACAATTTTTGTATGACGGAAAGTATGGAGCCAATTTAGCATTATAGATACACATAGAACCAGCACCATGTAAAACTTTATTAATTTTATTTTTCTAAAAACTGACAAATATCCAGAGGGTCCTAGGGTCTAATGGATTGAAAGCAGCTAAAATTGAAAGGAGAAAAAGAAAAAGAAAAAAAAAAAAAACAAAAAAACAATTTTTGCTCAACCCCCAAAACCATAAATCTCGTACCATAACTGTTTTGATAAACACTTTACAATTCCAAAATTGTAAATTTATAAATAAATGAAAACAGTGAAAATATAAACAGTTGATTAACGAAAACCATAAATTCCATAAAACTACAGGACATTTATAGAAAAAAAATTAAATCTAAAAATAAAATATCGCTTGACTAACAGATTTGCGATTGTAAACAAGTTTTCAACCAAAATTATCTCCAGGTTTACATTGTCTGCATAAATAATTTTTGTAGATAATTTTCTACAATCTTCCATATGAATAACACAAAGATTCTTACAATCTTTATTCATAACACCCTAACTTTCTTATAAATAAAAAAAGAAATTCAAGACATTTTTATTGACACATCCTTTCTTGTCAAAAGAAAGTGGTAGTTGCTATAGGCTTTATTTATATGGTACAACTTATTTCCTATGATGCGGCTTTTTGCAGTTCTCCCTAAAATATTCCCATTAAATTATTCAAGACTGGCAAGGAATAACTGTACATGCATCTTAGAATGTTATAAATATGACTAAATGAATATACTGTTAAAATATTTTTGATATTTTACAAACCTATTCCATACAAATTACACCTAACCTCATATTCTAATCACATCTAAAAACATGAATCGCAAAGAACCAGTGTGCATTCAATAATATTGCGGAGAAGCTCTATGATTAGTCACATTGAGAATGTCATGAAGGGTTATATATTTTCCAGTTTTATAGGAGGAAACTTTTTAAAAAATCTATAAACATGAGAGATTTGGTTGTGTATTGAAAAAAAAAAGGAAAAAGAAAGAAAGAGATGATTTTGGGCTGACAATATACAAAATTTCGTGATGTTTTGAATAATTTTTAGAAATCTCAGTAACTCCTAAATTTTGCAAAATTTCCTGACCTTGAGAAATTAATTTTTTCCCTGACAGGTTAGAACCCTGCCATCATAGTTAAATAGTACACAGAACAACATCCCCTCATGAAACCTAAAGAGAAATTTGAAAACTGACACTTATTTCTAAAGGTTTTATGGGGTTCAATTCACAATGTAACTAAAATGAAGTATCGACTGGGCCTCACATTCTAATTTCAGATTTTTTTAAGGCTTTTATTTTCATAGAGTATACAAATGTGTTTTTAAAGAAATAAACTTAGTGTCCATTCCTTGAAAAGGAAGGCAAGGTCCCCATTTGTTTTTCCAATGCAAATTCAGTATCAAACCTTAAATTAGATATTTCTTCCTGATCTTGCATTAATTTTCAAATCAGAAGGGGGGATAATTCATATAAGTTGTACCTCAGTTACCGTGACGGAAAGTAAGTGTCCACTTTATCATAGTTACATTGTAAATAGAACCACCCTCAAAACATGGAAAATCTCCTCCCTCAAAACTGACACTTCTTCAAAAGGTTATGTGGTCTATTGAATGAAGGTACCAAAAAATTTCAAAGGAAAAATCGTCAATAAGGTTTTCAGCTCATCCTAATCTTAACCAATAAAATACTGAGGGATTATCAAACCATTTAGAATATCTGAATGATTTTAAAGGATTAAAAATAAATATATATTAGATTTTTAGTGGGTTCTATTAACAATTAAAGTATAAGGGAGTGTATATCTGGCCTTAAATTCCAGTGACAAGTTTTTAAAGTTTTCCTTCAAGACATCGTTGGAATCTGAACGAGTTTTTACTCAACCTGAAGAATGAAATTATACGGAATTCACGTAAGCCGTACGGAACTGCATACTTTGAAGCCTAGACTTCCGTGAACATGGTGGAAAGAGAGTGTCCAGTTTGTCATCATAGGTACATTGTAAATAGAACCGGTTATAAACTTTTTTTGTTTTCGAAACTGGCAAGTTAAGAGGTAATTACGGTATTATCAATTGAAAGTATTAGAAATTACAAGCAGAAATTCTTTTTTTTTTTAAATCAAATATTGATCAGTTTTTTTTTTATTTAGCTTATCTCATATTCTACATGTTCATACATGTTTACCTTTTTCAGTCATTTAGAAATTCAGAATAATACCACCATAAGGTTATATTTACAATGAATCGATAAAACTAACCGGAAGTAGACTGTAAATTCATGTAAGTTGTACCAGCGTAATAATGACAGAAAGTATGTGCCCAGTTTACGATTATAGTTTCATTGTAAATAGACTCCCCGCCTCTTCGTAAGACCTAAAAACAAATTTCATTTTCAAATTGGCACACATTTTTTAAAACTGTCTTAGGGGTTCCAGTTACAATAAGGAAATGTTTACATGATCTTGCCTCATATTTACAATAAATATTTAAAGCTTCAAATTTTGTTGGAATATTTAGTTAAACGTGCTTTTGGAGAAAAATACAAATAGTATCCCTGGAAAAGTTGAGATCATTTGGTTTTCCTATGTATGCAAATTCAACATCAGAACTTAAATAAGATTTTTTTTCCTTTCAAGCCATACTTCCGTGAAAATTACGAAAAGTAAGAGCTCACTTTACCATTATAGATACATTACATACTTTGATAAAATATCTAAACATGCTTTTAACATTCCAAAAATGAATAAACCAATTTATTTATCAGAGGTTTTACTGTTTTATGGTGTTTTCTATTTACAATGTTTATGTTGACTTGATGTAACAATAAGGGA
>OY735240.1:37120778-37220778 GCA_963457665.1 Thysanoteuthis rhombus
CGTATCTAATTCAGCGATAGGTGTACATTTAGATATAAGATCTAAATTGGCAATAAGTCTTAATTTAGATGTAAAACATCTAATTTTACAATAGATCCAAAGTTTGGTTTAAGGTATCTAAATTGGAAACGCTGAAAGAAGTAAGTGAAATACTTCGACGCCGTAATTTCGTACGGAGGACGAAAATTATCCTACATGACAGTTATGACAGGCAGTCCATCATCATCATCATCATCATCATCAGTCTTTTAACGTCCGTCGTTGGACATAGACCTTCCCCAGGATTCGCCACAATTCTCTATCATGGGCGTCGCAGAGCCAGTATATCCTGAATTTGTCTAGTTCATCTCTCTATCTTGTGTACTGTCGGCCTCGGTTTCTCATGTGATCTCTGTGGATCCATGTTGTGAGACGTTATGTCCATCGGCTGTCTTTCATTCTTGCAACATGGCCTGCCCATTGCCATTTGAATTTTTTAATAGTTTCTATGATGTCTCAGGCTCTTGTTTTCTTCTTTATATACTGTGCTGTCTTGCGATCTCTCCATGTAAGGTTGAGCATGATTCTCTCGTGTGCACGCTGCATTCTTCTCAGTTTGTAGGTCTGTCTCTTGGTTAGGTTCCATGTTTCGGCTCCATAAGTGGCTATCGGGAGAATGCATTGGTTGTGTCTCTTCTTTTTAGGATTATTGGGATTGTCGGGTTTTTGAAAGTTGATCTTGCTCTACTGAAGGGTTGCCATCCCAAAGTGATTCTTCGCTTGATTTCCTCCTCTTTTGAGGATCTCATGGAGATTCGTTGTATGACAGGCAGTCCGGCCCCTTCCACGAACGGACATTTCCCTATTTATTGTAACAAATGTTAATGTATTAACTGCAAATAGAGGAGGAAGGTAATTGTCATCCATTGCCAGATAAAGCCCTTGTCCTTTGTGAGATGATAAATTGAAAGATAAAAACCTTCGTCTATTTCCGGATAATCCATTACAAGATGAAAGCCCTAGTTTGATTAAGAAGTAAATATTTGATTAAATAATCGAAAAATGAAGAGGAATACAGCTCTTCTTAGCAAGTTTTTATCTTCATTTGCTAACTTCTTTTCGAGAGATTTTTTCAATTATTTTGAATAATTCAATTAAAAAAATGTTTCACTCTTCCACTAACTGTCAAAGATGGAAATTTATTTCATTTTAACGAAGAAACCATGAATTATTAAATCTGGAAAAAAACAAAACATTCCCGTTGAATTTCATCATATATTCCATTATCCTTAATTGGAAAATATCTTTTTACGGATGGCATCAAATGATAATCTCAAGCCAATCAAGTGACTTCAAGTAGCTTGGAAGAACCAGTTAAATCCATTTAATTTTTCTTGTCTTCAACGTTCCAGCCTCCATACCTGTTGTTTGCTATAGTTGACATAGCTCGTCAATCATTTATCGATTTCTGATCATCGATTATACCGACCCTACTGTTGAAAAAAATCATACTTCATTGTTTTTAGCAGCCTTTGACGAGGATCACATTTCAGGAAAGTATTGATAATATTAACTTTTAAAAACTTATGTCTATTTTAAGAGTAGGATTTTGAAAAATAATTTCAAGACCGATCAACAAAATGGCGTCAAAATAATTGATTTACCGGTTGGAAAGTAGATATTTAATCAAAAAATAAAACTCCACTTTGTAAATAATGAAAATTCATTTTTATTTTTTATGTCAATAATTTGGGTTTTTCTCTTTCCAATAAGATCCAAAAAGCAACAACAAACAAACAAACAAACAAACAAAACAAAATGGAAAACGAACTCAAGGACACATTCAAAAAATCTTAAATGCGTTTTAAAATAGGATGTCAAAAATTTCAAAATTTCTGCCCAAGTTAACGATAGAAATGCAAGGATGGAAATATTTGTCATCTACAGTAAATGAATCACTCTTTAAATACAGTGCTTTATGTTGGAATTCATAAACTTGTGATAAACATTTTCATATCTTTATTAAAGTATATTTCAACATTAAATATGTATTTTTGAAAGTAAATTGTATATGAAGATGCCCGTAGATGCATTTTTATTTAAAAAAAATGAAAGAAAAGGTTATAATGGGACAGCTTAGCCAAATAAATTGTGCAGTTTGTGATAAAAGCATGTAATTCGGTGTACTTATAGATAGAGGCATTCCAGAAGAAAATTTGATATTGGGCCATCATGAATTTCCAACAGGTTGCGTATGGCAGCCATTTTGAAATGGCTACCCATGACAACTGTTTTCAGATCAATTTTTGTATTAGCGGTGGATAAAATACAATATTTAGGACATGATTATTTGAATTTTGTATCGTACATAGTTTTAGGGAATTGCCATTGGGATATTAGATGCATGGTATTGAAAATTCAAGATGGCGGCTTTGATTGTCATGAAAATTGGAATTACAATAAAGTTGCGTAGAATAGTCTGATATGGATAACCTCGATGTCAAATCCAACAATTTTAATGACGCAGAATCTGAATTTGAACTTGTTCGTCACGTGATGTGTTTTTACACCGTACGGAATTTTGGTATTGCTTTTTATTATAACTTCTCGATTTCTGGACCAGAAAATTGATCTAACACACGCCATCGACTAATATGCGAGTCTATCTGGTATATCATTTGGTAACCACCCCCTTGCTTCCTGTGTCCATTTGTCAACGCGTGTCCTACAAAATCTAATCTTATCACAAATGCCATATGGAAACCTATGCAAAGTCCTCATGCCTAGAAGCCGAACAGGTAAGAAGATTACGATTATTCTTACCTGAACCGGTGAAAAAGAGACTCGTAACACGGCTATAAATTCGCAAGCGGGTGGAAGAAAAATCCCTGCAGTTGTGAACATGGCTATAGCACTTTTTTGGATTGTCGCGATTTCAGTCAACTGGATCAATGCTGTCCCGTTGGACATGGAGGTATTTTGCAATTTTCGTATTACACTAGTCAACAACAAAGTCTGTGTCGAATCATCGTAGCCCTTCAGACTATCCAACCAACCAGCCAAGTGGGCTCCAGATTCTCCTTAGTTTGAGGGTGTGTCTTTTAGTGTATCCCCATGTTTCCGGGTTCTCCTTTTGGGGGCTACGACCTCGAATATTTGTACGAGTACACCATTAAGTATCATCTAGAGAACATATTTTTGGTTTTTCAATAAAGTGTTTCTTTGAAGGTCCACATGGTCATTTTGGGGCCAACAATGTCGAAATCTTGTGCTGGTGTTTTTTTTTTATTTTTTGGTAAAATATCTATCTATTTTAAATGATTTGGGATAAGCAATTTAAAAAAAAAATAATTGTAGATATTTTTCATACAATTCTGGTTCACGCATATGCTTCGGTGATTTATTTATACGAGGTATGGTTATTTATATTTTTACTGGTTTAGTCGAAATTTGATTAAATGCCCGAAAACGTAACTGTATGAAAAATATTCCTAAAAGATATTAATTTACATTTTTTAAATGGTTTTACTACAAAAAACATAACTAGTAAGAAAATCTACCGTACGCTATATGATGATTGCTTCTTGCGTCATGGTATATGATGATAGCTTTTATATCTTCGGCTTACGAAAGGTGTTTTGGGATCGATCTACTTTCGGATAGCGGGGTAAACCTGTATAGAGATGTTATTTGGTTGTCTGAAATGGACAGCGTCATGAAAGGTTGGTTGAGAGACGATGAAAGTGATGATGATTGAAGGACGAAGATTTTGGATCCTCGTCGGTTGATGTGTCTGTTGTTCCTCCTCATGATTTGAAATGTAGCACGCCAGCCCTGTAGATGTGGAAGGAAGGATGCTATACGAAAAGAATGGAATGCGCGCCATGTATGAATTTGGACGCGCATTGATGAAACAAGGCGGAATGAACACATACAGATATTTTGGCCGGATAAGAGACGTACGTTTAATACAAGAATGAAGAATGAATTCGAGGTACATGTAAGGATAACATAGATACGATCGATCGCGAGAAGTGATGTTAGGAGAAGAGATGGCGAAAGGTTGGAGCTTCCTTGTCTTGATAGTACTGGCGTCGGTGTCAAAGCTTGTCTGAACTGCTTGAATTCCGTATGGTTGGACTGCTCCAAGATAATACGTGGAAACCGGGTTCAGTGTTTGAGCCTTACTGCCAAGTAAGTGAGTTAACTCAAGGGCCATTCTCTGACGCTGATAGACTCTCGACGAACAAACCATGAAAGACAGAGAACATGGAGTTTTATCAATGCGTGTTTCCCAAAGTAAGGATGTTTATGAAAGATTATCATGACTATCGGATAATAAAAAGAATTTGCCATTTCGTTCAGAAGAGTGAGAGGTGATACGCATTTGTAGTACATGGTGAATACACGATGGCGTAGTTGAGTAGTTGGGCACATGTGTGAGGCTCGATATCAGCGGAGTGAAATGGGCAAAGTTAGTACAGAGATAGGTCACGAAGGAAAAATGGTTAAGATCGGATCGGCCAGTATGTCGGCAAAATGATAACGATCTTAGAGAGAAGGAAAGAGAGAGAAAGAGAGAATGGCCGGCCACAAAGGCCGGGGCTAGAAGCGTAACCAGCTAGGGGTGCTGGAGCTAATGAGCATTGGGCCATGTGCGTCCGGGGGTTTTATAGAGGTCGTCGTCGGAAGTGACGTTTTTGATATCTCGCTTGAGGAAGAGTTTCGTATTTAATTCCTAAATAAAAGAATAGGGGGTGCCACACCTGTACATCGTTGTCAGGTTTACTTTCATTTCTCCTTAGCTCAATTTTTTAAGGAAGGAGCGCCTACTTAGAAACTTCAATGTGCTCCGTGAGGCACGACTAGATGTATTATGAAAATCGTCGTTCAAAGCCATCGATAACATTGGTCATCATGCGTTATGGTATACTTTATGTAGTTGTGGATGTTGATTCCAAAAATGTAATCATTTTCTTATATCACATTTAGGTTTCATGATGAGATGTAAGCTGTATTTTAGTATTAAACCCTTATATAACTCCACTCGGGGTCCAAAGTTCAACATTGTGAGCTTGTACCTCTACGTATTATCTTCGTTGTATGAATGGTAATTCTGATTTCCAGCATTGAAGAATTCTGACTGACACGATTCTTGTTTTAATTCAACTTCCGCTTATATTGCCTTATATAGAGTAGAACTGGAAATAGAATGCATTTATAGCAAAATTGAGACGGGCTGAAAGTGAAACGAACTCGAAATTTGCACTCTGTGTCGAAAATGGGAATCAAAATATTGTACTGCAATCTTAATGAGAAAAAAAGGTTAAATTTTGTTGACCAATGTTATCAGTAGGCATGTTCTGAGGAGAGATGTACAGTTGGCCTAACAGCTTGAATCATGTTCAAACCCAAACTTGGGAAAATCATGAATCCAAGGCTGAGATAGAGAATTCCTCTGGGCATCCTAAGATCTCCATATGCTTCAGCCGGCCTGGCATCCAATAGGAGTCACTCCAGTGTCATTCCATTGTCTAGAGAAACAGACGGAAGTTTCCTCGTAAATATGCAAGACATGAACTAATATCTTCTCCCAGTGATAGGTAAAAAGCAGTGTAGACTGGGTCCTGAAGCCACAATTTGCCTCGGTCTATGCAGTGGAACAGATACTACACTTTAATCTATACCGAAAAGGCCAAAAAATGTGAGGTTGTGGTGTTTATTCGCTGTCCCACAGCAGCAAAATATGACACAAGGTCGAGCTTAACGTGGGAAGAATAGGATCCATCCGTCCAAAAAAGTGGATGTGAGGTTGTACACTATTTATCTACTCTCCCACCAGAATAAAATGTGACACAAGGTCGGGGCTTTACGTGGGGCAAATAGGAGTCGCCCTGGAAAAATAGCTCCAATCGACGCGGCTTTGGTTTACTAAGCAACAACCGCCAAGCGTTAGGCACGAGCCCGACCTGTTCCGTTAAGTGCAATGGAACAGTGCTGCCCCAGGGTGTCGTATTCCCTGCAGCTGGGTTGAGTAATAAAAAGGAAACCCTAAGGTTCCCAATGAGCGTAGCAATATGCAGCCTCAGTATAAGCTCATTGGCTGACGCACTGCACCGGCGCACTCGGTCTTTGACACACACCCTCTCTGGCACATTCGGCAGGCAAGTCTGTTCCGGCGCCTCCGGCTCTGCCGGGGAACAATACTACATTTTGATCCATGCCGAAAAGGCCAGAAAAAGGGGAGGTTTCGCATCTATTTATTTTCTGTCCCATCACAGCAAAATGTGACACAAGGTCGGGACCTAACGTGGGGAAAATAGGAGACACCCTTCCAAAAATGGCTCCAGCCGACGCGGCTTCGGTTGCCATGTGACCGTAGAAGCTAAAACAACCTCCGTCACGAAAGCGTTGAGCTGCTCCTTTAAGTGCAATGGAGCAGTGCTGCCCCGGGGCATTGGATTCCCTGCAGCTATGCCGAGTAATAATAGGAGAGCCGAAGGACGAGTCCAAAGGTCCCCCGATGCACGTAGCAAAGCGCAGTCTCAGTATAACCTCATTGGCTAACGCATTGTACCGGCGCACTCGGTCTTTGATGCCAACCACCACACAATCTCCGGCCCATTCGACGGGCAAGTGTCAGTACTTGCGCCTCGTTTTATGCCGTGGAACAGATACTACACCTTGATCCTGCCGAAAAAGCCAGAAAAAGGTGAGGTTTCGCATGATTCTCTCATGCATTGCTTTTATACCCTTCTTTTTAGGATTATTGGGATCGTCTGCTTTGGTCCCGATCACGATAAATATCAGTTTTCCCAACCGTTCCGTGTTGGATAAAACTTGCCCTAGACCTTCGGGTAGACCATCTTCATCTTCCTAAACCAATCCCGTTTCTACTACTATTACTCTTTGGAATATGGACGCAAAGATGGTTGACACATCATTGAACTTATGGTTCTCGTTTATTATCATACTAAGCAGAACTAATCAAAGGTCAGAATTTGAAATGCAGATTTTCAAGACAGTTGGGCTTTCCTTGTTTAGATGATTTGTGGAATGCAATCTTCTACCATAATTTGGCCCAAAGACAAACTAAGCTAAGCCTTAGACATGTGTTTGGAAATAATTGGTTGCTTATTTTTTTCACCAGTGCCAGTGGTACCAGTGGTTAGTGATCGAGTCCTGATAAAACCAATATTTTTTTTTCACATGGACAATTGTTTCTCTTGTTCTTGAATATAATTTATTTGTTTTGATTATTTGATTGATTGATCCATTGAAGTATATCAGTCATTTTATGTCTGTCTGTCTGTCTATCTATCCATTTGTTTTTATTTTTACGCCTGGGTTTATGAACTAATGGAAATCTAAAATTGATCCTTTTCTTTTGTAGCCAGTAAATCCACCTGGTAAGTCATCTTTTATATTATATTTTATCACATATGACCTGACAGAATGATTATAAATTATAAATATCCATTTCTAAATAACATAATTGTTGCGCTGAGAGAAACACAGAGTTCATATATAGACCATGAATAAGAAAAACGAGAATTTGGACTTGGAACAGTTATTTAGGGCGGTGCATTATCGGTTGATGTTTAGCCCAATGATGAGAGCAAGGGTACGTTGACACGTCTACCATATCGGTCGCAGGTTCGATTCCTGCAGAATCCCCATTTTCTTTGTTTATTCTATGTACGTCGTCCAGGTTCAACGATACAGTCACCGTGTAATGACAGGAGATTATTTTAAATAAGAGTTTGAATATAATATAACGCAACTTATAATAATTCTGTTGGATCATACATCCATTTCTTAATAACATATGTATATAGTCTACAAAGCTTTACAGCTTCAAACACTAAACATTAAAATAACTTTTTCAAAAGATTTTTTGTCACTCATTCCCCAATATCTGTCAATGCAATTTATGTAATTTTCTTCAGGGTTTTTCCCCTGTTTCACATTTATTTTGTTATTATGGTACAATGTATAGATTGTCTCTGGTTGGGATTATCTGCTGTTTGCCATGTATCTGTTTCGGAGATTTTAAAAACAAAACAGTTATGTTAACATGGCGCCCCGGCAGTATTGATCAAACATCACCTTCCTTCATTATATAGTTTTTGCCATACATGTAGCTTGTCATTTTATGCATTATATATTGATATTATTTTATACTAGATAATTATTTCTTGAAATATAGGTATTGTCTGTGGTCATGAATCAAGATAGCGATTACAGAGAGAATAAGTGTGTTATATGTTGTACAGTGGATCAGTAAGTTCCTAAGAAATTTTCAGTGTATAATGTTCAGATTATATGAATAATATTCGCCACTGAGTAAAGGTATTTATGCCGGAAATTGGATATTCATTGTCTAAGATTCATTGCACGTTCCATTATCAGACATTGTTCTTCTTGATGTATCTTCGTATAATGTAAATATACTGCAAATAATATTACAGTAGAATTGAACTGTGAATAAGGAAAAGAAAGATTATCAGGGGTCAGTAAATAATGCAAATGTTTTACCAATATCTGTATTTATGCGTGAGTGCTATCACACAGCCTGTTCGTCTGTCACCCCATAGAAACTACCAAAACATGATAAAAATATTTGTTTAGATTATGGTTATATATATATATATATATATATATATATATATATATATATATATATATATATATATATATATATATATATATATAAATAGTAGGTTGTAGATTCGCTACACAAACTAGCTTATTGATATATTATCATATTATGTTATACTGCTAGCCTAATTTGTACCACACACACACACACACACACACACATATATATATATATAATATACATATATATATATATATATATATATATATATATATATATATATATATATATATATATATATATATATATATATATATATATATAGCCTTAGTACCCACTGGATTTTATAACAGTGAGAGAGAGGTGACGGAAAATTCTTTCTATTCAAAAAGGATCGTGAATATTAAAATTTCAAGATGCCCAGGTTAAAATTATCGGACTCATGTCTTGAACAGCCACAATAAATCATAGATTGTCTTTCTTAGATAAAATGTATTTGCTATGCGAGTTGTCTCCCTTCCATTGTACATCGGATAGAAAATCTCTTAATAATTGAGGCTCTGCCTCAGGACTCGTCCTGCAGTCACAAAGAAGTAAAGTTTTCCCAGTTCGGGGTGGGGGTGGGGGGTGTCACTTGCCCAGGAGCCCCACCTCCCCACAGACACCCTCGCCACGACATCACAAGACAGCATCTCCCCCATTGCTTTTAAAGAGCTAAAGCAGATTTTAAACACTGTTTAATCTTTCCCTTTTCCTTTTTTTGCAGGATTTGACGTTCGATATCCGGAAGAAGTTCCAGGTCAGTCTATCCAGACATGTTTTATAATTATTTTTGTATCACACACATAAACACACAGGCGTGTACGTGCACACACACACACACACACACACTCAATAAATATGTAATGTATATGTATATATATATATATATATATATATATATATATATATATATATATATATATATATATATATATGTGTGTGTGTGTGCGTGTGTGTGTATGTGTGTGTGTGTGCGTATGTATATATATATGTGTGTGTGTGTGTGTTTTTATATATATATATGAATATATATAAACACACACACACACACATATATATACATACGCACACACACATTATATATATATATATATATATATATATATATATATATATATATAAACACACACACACACACATATATACACACACATATATATATATATATATATATATATATACGTACATACATACACACACACATATATATTGTTGTTTCACACACATAGACTAAAAAAGCGTGCGCGCAAACACAAACTCAATATATATATATATATATACATATATATATATATATATATATATATATATATATATATACACACACACATACATATACATATATATATATATATATACATGCAAACACAGAAATATTTGTACATAAATGCATACACACACACACATTTATATATATATATATACATACAATACATACATATACATACATACACATGCACATGCATATAAATATATATATATATATATATATATATGTATATATATATATATATGCATCTATATATACATATACACACACATACATACGTATATATACATGCATATATATATACATGCATATATATATATATATATATATATATATATATATATATATTTACACACACACACATATGTGTGTGTGCGTGTGTGTGTATATATGTGATAAAAGACATTTTTGATTTTAGAAGTAAAATTTTTTTCTTTCTAATTTAGGACTTTTTCAAGGAGATATTGAACTACCTGACGGAAACCTGTTCGTAAGTTTTTATTTCCTCCCTAATAAGGATTGAGGAGGAGATGGTTACTGCCAAATACTTCCCCCCCCTCATCCTAGAGATGCCATGAAGAGTCGAGCAACTAATTTCCTCATTTGTGTTGCATCTTCCTTTGAAGGTTCTCTCAATTCATCACTTTTCAAAGTCTGACGTCTTCCATGACATTCTTTATGCTTGAGCTCAAGATCGTCTTAAACTATTCCCGAAACATGCTCACACCTACTGTATCATTAACGAGATCTTCAGTGATCTAATACCAAGATTCCTCTCCTCTCTTCTCATCAGATTCAACATTAAGAGTAATTAGTGTTTAAAGTGAATTTTACATTTAGCCATGGTTTTCATTAAAATTAATCGAAAGTATCACTCCTCCGCAAACAATTTTTGAAGAGTCAACACGGGCATGTCATAAGTGCTGATTAGATACTGAAGACGTTTCTAAGATTTCACAAATATTTTGCAAAAATACACTGGGAACTTAGGCATCATCAAAGTCGAAAGAAGTGTATGTATTTGCTTACGTCCATCTGTCCGTCTATCTAAAGTTTGGCCGAAGGGTGAGCCATTTGCTCCAGAAGAAGCAATTAAATTTAAATGCGGATCCAGGAATTTTTTTGTAATTGAGTGATTTTCTTATTATTTTGCCGGGAAGCAGGTTGAAGAACGAGTGGTTAACAAAGAGATCAGATCAAAATTGAAAGGAGGTGATTCAATACTCTTCAATTCCCCTCCCTTGTTTGGTACTCTTGAAAGAGTGGGGTCCAACGATGAAGACAAGACAATTATTACCCTTGAATGAATTTTCTTTAATTATCGAGACCAGACATACAAAAAATCTTCGGTGCATAAAAACATTACCATAAGAAAATTTTGAAAGCTTTGAAATGGTGAAGGGAAGAAAAAATAAGTAAGGGGTCTACGTAAGCTAATGTTTTTATGGATGGAATATCATTTATTTAAATTTTAGAACAAACATCGAATTTCTATTCACGTCTTCTGCGCATAAAAATTACTTTAAGTACATTTTGAAAGTTTTAGATCAGCAAAGTGAGAAAGAAAAAGTAAATAAGGACAGAAGGGAATAAAAAGTATTACCATTCCGCGAGGAATTTCTTTTTCAATATGTCAGGCTTCGCAAATTAAAAAAATATTCAAGTGGAATAACTCTTTTGTCTTCATCGTTGTACACTACTCTTGTATGAGTACTTTATGCGTTCTCTGAGTGCTTTCTAATAAATATTGCTTTTGCTTGAAACAGAGTAGAAATGCCGTGGGGGATAAACATAAACGCTGGCCTGGTAGGACAGTTCCATATGTGGTCCATTCTTACTTCTGTGAGTTTTTCAAATTGAATTTTATAAATCAATCAAATTATGTATGAATCATAATTTGCTTGTAACTTACGTTATCCTTTCAATTTAATTATTGTAATTTTATCGTATCATTATTTATTCTCAATAACAGATTCGTATAATCAAGATTTATATTTGGCGTTCTTGCTATAAAATTTGTATTGACCAATAATCTTTACTTCAAATAATCTTTACGATAGAAATCGTATCGGCGATGTTTTTTTCTTTTTACAGAATGACATCAATCAATGATTTATACAATATAAATTGCATTGTCGATGGTTTTTACTATGGAAAAACATTGCCAAGGATTTTCACTAAAGAAGTTGCTTTTTTAGGCAATTATTTTCACTGTAGGAAAGCATTGTCAATTTTTTCTATAATGATTGCATTGGTCAATTACCTTTACTATAGAAATTGCGTTACTATAGAAATTGCGTTAGATTCTACGCTGGGCAATAATATTTTACAATAGAAATTGCTCTTTAAATATTTTTTAGGATAGGAATCGTGTCGGCAATGGTTTTTACAACTGAATTGCATTGAGCAATGATTTATACAATATAAATTGCTTTGCCGATAAATTCTAGAATTACATTTCCAAGGATTTATGCTATATAAATTGCTTTGGGGCAATGGTTTTTACTGTAGAAATGTAGAGATTTTTTACTCTAATGATTGCATTGGCCAGTGACTTTGTGCTATAGAATCTAAGTTGCCAATGATTTTACTCTGGAAATCGCGTAACCACTAATCTTGACTATTGACATTGAACAGGCCAATATTTTTTTACAATAGAAATTAACTTGCAAATTATCTTTACTATAGATATCTTATTTCCAATGATTTTTATGAAAGAGATGCTTTCAGTAATACTTTTTTTAATTATAGACATCACATTGCTAATGGTTTCTCTATAATAACTGCAATCCGAAATTATTTTCTCTCGATACATTTTCTCCAGCAAATTAAGAAGTAAAGCAAGCAAATTGGAAAATACGGCAACCAAATTAAAAACTACAGCAATCAAATCTAAAAAAAGGGACCAAATTTAAAAATATGCCAAGCAAAATTTAAAAAAAAAGCACGCTATGTATCTTAAAAATCCAAGCTGCGACTCTCATTAACTTGTCTTTTTGATTTACTTGGCGTATTATTCAATTTTCTTGATCTACTTTTTAATTTGCTCGGGAAAAGGTATTGGTATGCTAAAATCATTTTCCTAGCTATTCGATCTGAATCGTTACCCAATTTTTGTCGTCAGCACCGGCCGAAAAGAAAATGATTCACAGCGCAGTTAAAGAGATCGAGGAGAGCACACGGGTTGATGGTGAAAATTGTATCACCTTCGTTAACAAAACAACCGAACCAAAATATCTCTTTTATGCGACTGGCTCAGGGTGAGTGAACTTTTTCTTCACTTGTTGAAATAGTCACATTTAGATAACTTTACAAATGAGGTGTTTTGACAGTCAAACTATGGGTAACATTTGTCTTCACTATGAAAACTGCATTGGTCAAAGATTTTTACTATAGAAATTGCACTGCCATTGATTTTTACTATAGAAATCGCATTACCAATGATTATAACATAAAAATGCACTGTCAATGATTTTTACTATAGAAATTGCATTGTCAATGATTTTAATAGAAAAAATGCATTGACAATGATTTTCATTTGAGAGAGAGAGAGAGAGAGAGAGAGAGAGAGAGAGAGAGAGAGAGAGAGAGAGAGAGAAAGAGTATGTGATAGAAATAGATAGTGATTGAGGAAAACAGAGGGAAAGAGAGTTAGAGAAATATCAAGAGACAGAGATGAAAAAAAATAAAATTACTTAACAAAGCGATCGTAACTCAAAAGATAAGTTATTTCCCAACATATTTCATACTGTAAGCGTAAAGTTATCGGGTATACAATAAACACTTGGATATAAACGATCTTGTAATCAAGTAGAAAGAAATAGTTGAATTACAGAAAGTTACCAAATTTTGCCAAATGCCGTAGAGAATTGTATAAACAACGTCACAGGTTATGAACAATGTTCTTTTTTTTTCTTCATTTCAGGTGTCACAGCCCAGTAGGCTTCACAGGGCAGAAGCAAGGGGTCAGCCTTGGTATCGGTTGTCGTAGCAAAGGAACAGTTATGCACGAGACTCTACATGCCCTCGGCTTCTATCATGAGCAAAGTCGACCCGACAGAGATAGCTTCGTTAAAGTCATGATAGACAATATACAAGAAAGTTAGTGATTTTATTATCCTGATATATATCCCATCTCTCTCTATCTACCTATGTCTGTGAACCTTCTTAAAATTCTTTTCTTTCTTATTCATATTTTCAGAATTAGTGTCATTCAAACATGGTGGTGTTGTTGTTGTTGTTGTTGTTATTATTATTATTATTATTATTTGGAATCTCACACCAGTTGCCTGGTGGTAACCGCTGGAGTTTGAGTGACAGCAAGTCTCCTCAAGTCTCCAGCCCTTCTCTCTTAGTTCTCATAGGCCACAGTAATACTGCGGTTTACAGTTTCACACCGGTTGCCCAGTGGTCATTGCTGAAGGCTGAGTGACAATAAGTCTCCTCAGGTCTTCAGCCAACATGTCTTCTCTCTTTCGCCTATTATGCCAGTCCAGTGGTTTACGTTTCCGCTTTCATTTCCCTTCCTCTGTTGGGTCACCATTAACACTTAATGTTGCAGTCTTTATATTTCTAACACTTTCCTCAATATCTGCGCAGTTCCTAGCAGTGCTGTAGTCTGTACAATTCAGTTAGAAACTAAGGGCTGGCAATAATGATATAATTTAATAGGAACAAGCGGATCTCTATTTTACAACGGAAAGGTTGATTAATAAAAGATGTGGTTACACAACAGAAACAGTACATAGTTTTCCATCATGGATCATAAAAGTTTACGCCGGGGTTCCTCAATCTTTTTTCCATATATCCGCCCTGGTTATTTTTTATAAAGCAGTGGTTCCCAAACTGGAGTCCTTGGACACATTGGTATCCGACGGATAATGTTGGGGTTTTTTGACAGTGTTCCTTCTAAAACTAAAATCACGATTCTCATGGTAGAAAAACGACGTCATCCACTCAACAAGTATCAATGAACACAAGAATTTTACTGTATGTTAGAATTATAATAAAAGTTATCCATTTTAAATAAGTATAATTTTTAAAGGTCAAAAATGTCTTTTTATTGTAGCTCCTTAATTAGTCTAACAGCTAGATGATGAAAATAGGGGTCCTCCATATATATCCTTTTATATAAGAGACCCTTGAGTTTTCAAAATTTTCAAATCACTGTTTCAAACCTATCGCCCGCCAATCTCTAATTTTTAATGAAATTAAAATGAAATTTTACTAACAATGTGTATTCAAAGTGACCTTTGTGCTTGATTCTCAATATTTCGATTGATATTTGTGAGTTTTAGTTTTATATCTTCTTGCATCAGTTTCATTTCTACTCTTTGTCAATATTTCATTGTGTGCACTAAACTCATACTAGAAACAGAATTTGGTAATTAAAAACTAAACAAAAATATATTCATGTACTCCCAAACTTACGACCTGGTTCTGCCCCGACCGGTAGGTCGTACATCCGAAAATTCGCAAATTGGACAATTTTTCTCTGAAGTGTTTATATGATATGCTTTAATATAAAAAAAAAATAGAGCACTGTCCCCTTTTCTATTTTTCAATGTTGTCAACTTTCAATTTTTCGATACTGGAAATTACCTTCAAATTCGAGAAATCAAAATAAAAAAAATCTCAATTGGTAACATGGGACTTTGAAACATATATGAAAAAAACATACTCACACAACTACAAAAATATTGTAAATACTGGACTCATAAATTTGAAAGGAACAAATAAACAAAAATCTAAATTAGTGACTGCTATTATTCCCCTACAGATTTTAATAACAAAATAGAAAACAAATACGTAATCGCATTTTTAAAATGGAAGATAACTAAAAGTAATGATTAAAAAACAATTTAAATTATTCCACTTAATCATTGTATGTTTAACAAGTAGAATATCGCTTTGTAAAATTTAATGGAGAACAACACTCGCACAACCACGAGTAATAAGTATTTCTGGAATTACATGTTGTAGGATATACACAGACAATCAAGTAACTATTCATGTTTAGTAATGTTTTCATTTTTTATTTTATTTAGGAGTGTATTTTCCATATTTAAATGAAATTTTTCCATCCATGCATTCTGGTTGTATGTACAGATGGTCGCTAGTCGAGAGGTTGTAATTCGGGGAGTAGGGGTATTTTGTAATTCTCTAAGTTAGTGTATCTTTCTATCATTTCTTACCCTTTTGCGACATATAACGAAAGACAGCTTCTTTTTTTAAGAAAAAAGTAATAGTCTACGTCTGACGATGTCTTCCGACTTGAAAACGACTGGTTTAGGACTCATATGAGCTTGACACGATGCTTCCTTTGGACGGAGAGTCGCCCTGTCCAGTGAATATCGAACAAAACTTGAATTAAAACCTTAGTTTTCTGATCGATTTACACACAGGGACATACAATAGTGCTGTTAAGATAGAACGAGTTTTCACTGAAAATCTTAATTTCAATTTTTACATTTTTCAAAATAATTTTTGCAGAACACAAATTTAACTTTAAAAAACTGTACCCACCAATCATCAATACCCAGGGCTTGGATTACGACTACAATTCACTCATGCATTACGATGCCTACAGCTTTGGTATTGATAGAGATAAGCCGACCCTCGTCCCCCTTCGTAAGAATGTAGAAATTGGTCAACGTTATGGAATGAGTCAATTGGACGTTGTACAATTGCAACGATTGTACGGATGCAAGGAACGAAAACTCATCAAAGTTCAAGAACGTAAGTAAACAAATCTTGATTTATATATTAGTAAAGGTTCATGCATCCTCCCAATAGTCACTCATGGAGCTGAAACATGGAACCTAACCAAGAGACAGATCCGCAAATTGAGAACTACGCAACATGCACATGAAAGAATTATGCTGGGCCTAACATGGAGAGATCACAAGACAGCACTGTACACCCGGGAAAAGACAAGAGTTAGGGACATCACAGAATCCATTAAAAATCTCAAATGGCAGTCGGCCAGCCATGTTGCAAGAATGGCAGACAACAGATTGACATCGCGACTCACGACATGGATCCCCTGAGATCACATGCGGAACCGAGGCCGGCAGAATATTAGATGGAGAGACAAGCTAGACAATTTTAAAAAGCAGTGGCTCCGCGACGCCCATGATAGAAAAGTGTGGCGAATCCTGGGGAAGGTCTATGTCCAACAACAGACGTTGAAAGACTGATGATGATGAAAGGTTTATTATCGCCCATTCGAAACTTTGAACCCCACTAATGTTCCAAAACCCGAAAAACCAAATATTGACGCCATAAGTGGGAAATTCCACACCTAAATTCACTCTAGTATGACTCAAAGAAGAGAAACGAGGCCGATTCTAACTAAATCAAGGGATTGGTTTTCCTTGTGTAAGTACAGTTTTACGTTTTTTTAAAACGTCTATCTTTAACATTGATAATGATTTGTTTTGATTGGGACTTGTTTCGTCTTTCACTATTTTTTGGTGTAAATATAGATTTCATGATGATGATGATGATGATGATGATGAAATCTATATTTACACCAAAAAATAGTGAAAGACGAAACAAGTCCCAATCAAAACAAATCATTATCAACGTTAGAGATAGATGCATTAATCACTGTATTTTGAAAATGAAAATATCAAAAAGGCTGCAGATGCCCCTATGAGTGTCAGTGATAAGAGAAAGCATTTATCTTATAATGTATTCACCTCTTATATACATGTGTGTGCGCGCGCGCGCGCGTGTGTATATATATATATATATATATATAGACAAAAAAATAAAAAGATACATAACTGTGTCATCCACAGGCAGCTGTTTCGTTGTATTACAACTCTTCAGTGTGGCTATAGACAATTCAATATCCATCCAGTGCCTCGAGGTAGGACCGAAACCTTCGTTTAAGACCCAGAGTCTGGCATTTTATTCCTGCCTTAGTTAGTTTTAGAGTTGTTCAATAATTTTTTTTGTATTAGTTGATAGTAAATATTCTTTTTAATTTTGTAATTATGAAAATAATGTTTATTCGATTTCTTGTTGTGATTTACAATGCAGATTTGAAAAAGGATTTGGAAGGATTTTAGCGACGGACGCCAGAGAGTTAATCGCAAAAAGTGAGAGAGGACATTTGGTGCTTGATACAAAATCAAACATTTTCTTGTTTCTCTTCTCTCAGACTATTATACAATGATCCTTTGAACATGTTAAGTTCATTTTGGAGTTTCGAGATCGAAAGCAATAAAAGCAAACATTCTCATCATGTTTGCAATACATGTACACGCCTTCACGGTTATGCATGTTACTTTTTTTCTATAGTTATTCCCCTTTACGATAGAATACAGTTTTTTTAAAATATGAATTTAAGCGTTAAATGATGTATAAATTGATTGATAGCTTTTTCTTCTTCATTAACAGCTGATATCGTGTCTGTGAATTGCACCTTTGACAGTGGACTTTGCGGGTGGATCAACATACTTGTCCCTGAACCCCAAAATAACACCTGGATTCGATCCCGTGCTCGCACACTCAGCTTCTTAACTGGTCCCAATGCTGACCATACGTTTGGATCTTTTGAAGGTCAGTGGGTAAAATATTCGCGTTCATTTCCTTTTGCTTCGATTAGGGTTAGGGCATTGACATTTAAACATCGAACATCAGAGATATTTGTTATTGCATGATGGTGAGAGAAATCTAAGTTGATTGATAATTATCAATGAAGTTTTTGGCTCTTCCATTGAGGGATCATGAGGGTGGGGTGGGGGTTTAGATCAACTCCAGCCCCATTCCCTCAATATCGTCCCTAGTACATACCGTATTTTTCGTGTATGACACACTAAAAAGATTGTCCCCAAATTCGAGCAAAAATAGGGGATTGTGTTATACTTGAATGTACGCAGGAAAAATATATAATACTAAAATTAACGGATTCACCATATTTTCTTTGTAATACAGTATGTATTTTTTCCAGTGAAATATGTGCAACACAAGTAACCTATGAATTGGTAAAAGAAATTAAAATAATTCAAATGAATTGAAAAATACCTAAATTCAAAATTGAAGAGCACATGAGATTAACGATGGTAGATAACTTTGTTTTTATTTTGTACTTACGTCATCTCATGTCCTCTCAGATAGTGTAATGGTTGGTACGTCTGCCTCACATGCAGGACCTGGGTTCGATTCCCGGTATAAGCAAAGAGTGCAGAAAACACTTCATAAGCACGAATTTCCCCCCGAACTAATTTAATACTCGCCAAGCTAAGTGGAGTTATCCCTGTGGTGAACTTCCATCCTGCCAAGCTGGTTGGAATAAAATTCCGGTCTCAATCAGACTTGTGACTTGCAAGGATCACTAAGCTGATACATGAAACAGAAACTGGAACTTCGTCACTGCTCCCTGCTTTCTTGGGAGTTGTCTTGTAAGACACAGATACTTTTTTTTTACCATTGTAATAGTACATAACATTAAAATAGTGGAAACAAATTTCGAAGCAGGAAAATACGAGGGACTGCATAACGCCAGTTCTACAAAAGGATTCAATTTTATAACGTTTCTCTCGCCTTAAAATCAAGTACCATATTTCACCGTGTATAATCTGCATTCTCTCCAAAAATGTGGTCTTAAAAACCTCGGCGTGCATTATATATAGAAACACTACATATATAATACTACAAGATGTACACCTTGTGTATGTCAGACTACTGCAACATATATACCAATACAGTAGTTCCTTCATCTGGTTAATTAAAGACCCTTTGAACCAGAGAATAGGAGTGGGACAAGTTGATACCAGCTCGCCCAAGCTCTTCACAGCCTGCCTTAAGATGATCTACCAAAACCTAGAATGGGAGCACAAAGGTATCTAAATAAACGGTGAATAACTAAGTAACCCCAGATTTGCTGATTACATCGTCTCCTTTGCTAAGAAACTTCACGATCTCCATGTAATGCTAGATGAAATTAAGCAAGCAAGAAAGTTGTCCTCTTCATGAACTTCAGCAAAACAAACGTCATGTACAACAAACATGTTGGGGACAAAGATGCAACGATTGAAATCGAAAATACTCAGCTGGAGAGAGTAGACCACTACATCTACCTAGGGCAGTTAGTCTACATGAATTCATCAAAATAAAAAGAAATCAAGCGAACATTCACTAGGCTTGCAAACTTTGGTAGAGCAAGCTCAACTTCCAAGAACAAAGAAAATTATTATGCATATTTGTATACGTAATTGCATACTCGGGGTAATGCATTTTTTTCTAAATTGAAGCTCAATGGGGGGATGCAGGTTACCTATGGTAGTGGATTATACATGGTGAAGTACAGTACTTGTATTATACAAGAATCACGTTATTTTTTTAAGGAGCAATCTAACAGAACTAAACTTTGTATACGACTTGAATTATGACGATGTTCAGTCAACCTCCAAGAGTTCACCCCTTCTATTGTCTGTCCATAGGTTATTACCTCTTTACGGAGGCTTCTGATAACTATTTCAAAGTGGCAAGAATCCAGACGCCATTTTTGAACAAGGGCGATAACTGCTTCACATTTTGGTACCACATGAAGGGTCACGACATGGGTTCACTGAACGTATTCCAGGTTGAACAATCTGGAAAAAAGATGTTGTTCTCTGTCAGTGGTCACCAGGGAACTGAATGGCGCCAGGCGAAATCGAACGTATTCGTATCGGATGACACAAGAGTAAGTAGAAACGGGGATATCGATTTGGTTTTACATTTTTTTAAAATCTTGATTTTTCTTTTCTGTCAATACTCAAATTTTCTTTCGAATTTTGTATTTGTTGTATTCTTGATAATCTTCGTTTCAAATCCTGACAATTTAGAAGTTGTTCAAAGATGTCAAAATGAGCTTTTTGAAATGAATCAGATACTTCTTGCACTCACTATATAAATTAATTTCATCGTCTGTCTCAGTCTCTTAATTTTACTCTCTTCTTTTCTTTCTTTCTTTCTTTCTTTCTTTCTTTCTTTAGTCTGTTCAAATTATCTATCTATCTATCTATCTATCCATCTATCTATCTATCAGTTTGTTCATATCATATACCTCTCTAATTCAGTCTGTTCAGTTCTGTCAATAAATCTATCTATTCTTCTGTGTGTGTATCTATCTATCTATCTATCAATCTATCTATCTATCTATCTATCTATCTATCTATCTACGATGACAAGCAGCCTGTATCAATATATCCCCCATTCTACACCCATGTTTTCTATATTTTGTTTTATAGATTGAATTCGAAAGTGTAACAGGGTCGCATTTTCGAAGTGACATGGCTATTGATGACGTCATGGTGTATCCGGGTCCTTGCTGATCGATTTTTATTGTAAATAAGTCGTATAAAAATATCTAGAAAAAAACTTTCTTCATCAATTATTCATATTTCACTAACTGTACATTGCATGCTTGTAAAAGCTGTTTGTGTATATGTTTTTACTCATCCGTCACTTTCAAACAAAGAACCGAGCCAAAAGAAAAATATTCGTTTTCCATAGTACGAAACCTTTGCAATTAATTTGGAATAATTATTGAGGAATTAAGCGGCGTAGAGAGAAAGAGAGAGAGAGAGAGAGAGAGAGAGAGAGAGAGAGAGAGAGAGAGAGGTCAAAAAGAGACAGACAGTGTTTGTAACAAAGAAAGAAAGCTCTTATCTTTATGAGAGGCAGGATGATAGGAGAAAGAAAGAAAAAGAAACTATTTCTATTTACGTCACACTACATCATATTACTCTGGAAAAATGGAATACTAAGAAAAAAAAAAGAAAGAAAGGAAGAGAGTTAGGGAGAAAGGAAGAACGAAAAAAAAAGCAAACTAAACAGTATTATTTCTATTGATATTCGGACTATCCTCACCTTGGTTGTTTTTCATACAACGTTTCGGCCGTTGCACTCTACGGCCTTCGTCAGGTATCATCTGGTAGATTTGGGAAAGTAACGAACCGAACCCTTTATTTATCCGACGGGGGTATATTGACCGTACTCGCCTCTTAGCGTTAGTAGTATTGTTATATTGTCTCACACTAGGATCGAACCTAGAACCATCAGATTATTTTTACAGTAAGCTGTAAGATGCTGTAACCACTGCGCTATGTGTCCATGTGGACAAATCTACCAGGTGATACTTGACAAAGCCCGTAGGGTGCAACGGCCGAAACGTTGTATGAAAAACAAGCAAGATGAGGATAGTCCGAATATCAATAGAAATAATAATAATACCTCATCTCAAAAATTCTGAGATCTACAGACTAAACAGTGTTTATAACTAATGTACACAATATATATATATATATATATATATATATATATATATATATATATATGCAATTTCTATAGTAAAAATAATTGGCAATGCAATTTCTATTGTAAAAATAATTGTCTAATCAATTTCTATAGCCCAAACGATTAGCCAATTCAATTTTTATAGTAAAAGTAACTGGCAGTGCAATTTTAATAGTAAAATTTATTGACAAGGCAATTTTATAGTAAAAAAACATCGCCCAATGAAATTTCTATGGTATAAATCACTGGCAATGAAATTTTCTTTGTAAGAATAATTGGCAACGCAAATTATATATTATATATAAATATTACTTATTTCAATACTATGAATTGAATAGAATATTACATTTTAGTATTCAAAAATCATCTAAGTATCAATTTCTGATATTTAAACGCAATAAAAAAACATCTAGCCCCGTATTAAAAAAAAACAACTCTATTTCACCAAGCAAAGGGCGTAGAAAAATGAACTGGAAACATAAGCTGAAAGTAATCAATTCAAGGATTTCCCAGAATTTACTCTGCAGAAAGTGAAGCAAGCCATCCAACAAAGAAAGAAAGGAAAGACCCCTGGACCTGATAACATCACCATCGACCCATAAAAAAATGGGAAAGTCATCATCAGGAAACTAACCATTCTATTTAACTTATGTCTCAAACAAAGCAGAGTCGTAGAAGAGTGGAACACTGCAATCATAATGTTGTTATACAAAAAAAGAAAGTCGAAAGACCACAACAACTACATGATAATAAGCCTACTCAACTGCATCTATAAACTCATCGTCAAAGTGATCGCTAACCAAAGTACCAAAATGCTGGCTGAAAAACTTACCACGGGAACAAACTTGCTTCAGGAAAAGTTACTCAACCATCGACCATCTTCATTCAGTTAATCAACGAAAAGGGGAAGCAGCAGAATATAGAATGCCACTAGCTGTAGCGTTTGTTGACTTTAAAAGGGCCTTCGATTTAGTGGAAACCCCAAAAGTCATTGACGCAATAATATAACAAGGTGTAGACCTCGTATATAATAGACTACTGCAACATACATACCGATACAGTAGTTCCTTCATCAGGTTAAATAAAGACCCTTTCAACCAGAGAAAAGGAGTGAATGAAGTTGATACCAGCTCACCCAAACTCTTCACAGCCTGCCTTGAAATGATCTACCGAAATCTAGAATGGGAGCACAAAAGAATCAGATGGCAAATACTTAAGTAACCTCAGATTTGCTGATAAAATCGCCCTTTTTGCTAAGAACCTTCACGATCTCCAGATAATTCTAGACGAACTAAATGAAACAAGCAAGAAAGTTGGCCTCCACATGAACTTCAGCAAAACAAATGTCATGTACAACCACGAAGCAACTATAAATGAAGAGAGCAAAAACATAACTGACAAATTAAACATCAGCAATAGAGTTGGAAAACCACAAAAAAGATTCTTACATACTCATGAAGGACCACAAACTGGACTTCATCGCAAATTCACCACTAGTCTGATTAACCCCACCAAATCCCAGATAGGAAAAATCAGTAAGAAGATATGAGACATAAACTACAACATCAAACAACAACTTCAATTTAATCAATGGAAAGACACAAATGAGGCAATTACCTGGTTTAGCAACGTTAAGCAAGAAAAAAAATACCTGTGTTTTTGTACAATTCAACATTATATATGCATATCCAAATGAATATTCGAAGAAGCCATGGAATTCGCACGAATTTACACGAACAACGATGATAAAGATATAAACAGACGAAAGTGTTCAATCATCAAGAACAAGGGACTGAAAAAAAAACACTTGTAGTTTTAATGTATCTATGGGTGGCCTCAATTCAGCTGAGATGTCGGATTGATAGGTTTGTTTATTTTGTATAACCTCATCAGAAAAGTATACTCTAAAAATATAGAACTGTACCAAGATGACAGTTTACTAATTGTAGAAAACAGTATTGCACAAAAATGGAAAAAAAAATAAATGAAATAAAAAAAATATCTTATTAGAAATGGAAGAAAAGATGAACTTTGAAGTTGAAATTAGGGCCAATGTAAAAATTAGACATTTTTTAGATGCTACTTTCAATCCATAAAATAACACCCATAAACCACAAAGAAAAGTAAATTCCGTAATTGCATATGTCAACACAAAATCTAACAACCCAAACATAATCAATAAAAGAAATAGAAATGGAAACTAAACTAATATATCACTCCTCAAATGAAACAATATTCAACTATCTTAGAAATAAATATGCTAAAGCCTTAAAGGACAACGGTTTTACCGAAACTAGCTTTAAACATGATGAGAAAGGAAAATCCAATTAGAGCAAATCATAGCAAAAACAACAAAAAAGTAGAGACAGGAAAATCATCTGGTATACACCGCCATTCAAACTACAAGTAAAAACCAACTTGAAAGAAATATTCCTCTAATCAAAAGAAAAGCACTTACCCCCGAACAACCCACTGTGTAGAATATTTAACAAACTGAAAATTAGCTGTAGTTGTACGGATAATTTTGATAAATTCATAACAAAACATAACAATAAAGTAATTAGAAATAATATTGATGGAGAAAGCATGAATAGACAAGATTGCAATTGTACAAAAATACCCTCTGCCCTTTGCAAAACGAAAGTCTCAAATCGAATATTGTATACCATGTTGAAATATCAACTCGAGAGAAACCTTTGGAAGTGAAATATTATGTAGTGATATCGAAAATATCCTTTAAACTAAGATTATCCAACCATATATCATCATTTACAAATGGAAAATGCAAAAACAGTACATCACTGTCGATATATTGGAGACTAACCGAAAGCAACCTCAAATCCACAGTAAGATAGAAAATATTAAAACAAACACACATATGCCAGATTATTGAAACCCCTCGTTACCTATGCCTAAATGAAAAAAACAAAAACAGTACATCACGGTCGACATATTGGAGACTAACCGAAAGCAACCTCAAATCCACAGTAAGATAGAAAATATCAAAACAAACACACATATGCCAGATTATTGAAACCCCTCGTTACCTATGCCTAAATGAAAAAACAAAAACAGTACATCACGGTCGACATATTGGAGACTAACCGAAAGCAACCTCAAATCCACAGTAAGATAGAAAATATCAAAACAAACACACATATGCCAGATTATTGAAACCCCTCGTTACCTATGCCTAAATGAAAAAACAAAAACAGTACATCACTGTCGACATATTGGAGACTAACCGAAAGCAACCTCAAATCCACAGTAAGATAGAAAATATCAAAACAAACACACATATGCCAGAATATTGAAACCTTTGTTACCTATGCCTAAATGAAAAAATTAAAACCCTCACTTTTGCCATTAGAACAAAGAAACAAACAAATATAGAGCAGAATTATCAAACAGAGAAAAGTAGTGTTAAAATGCCGACACTACTCAAAATTTCTTTTTACAGCCCACATATAGGTATAATAAAGATTAACCACCACAGCTATCTTATTCCCCTTGTTATTACGATTAACATTATTATTATTATTCTATACCTCCAGCCACTTCAAAGAACAACCCAATCACCATAATTATCTTAGACATGTAGAAACAGACCAAACCCAGAATAATCAAACCAACAACTAAGGTCATGTAAAAGTGAATCCTAACACAGAAACAAATTTAAGTGAGAGTAAGATACTCTCAGAGAGGAAACATACCACAATGAGCTGATGGTTTAACACCATACGGATAAAGAAAATGCCAACTCTGTATCCTGCTAATTTATAATCTATAACTACCAATAAGCACAGTAACTCCACTAAATAAAACAGAAAAACATAACAAATAATGACCAACCACTAAGCAAAGAAAAAGTAAATAGAAATAAAGAAGATATGTATCGATAGAATACGAGTATGATCCAACAACTTAGAAAAATTGGCACTACCCCCAAAATATCCGAAATAGGAATCTAAAATAAACGAATCATTCGCCCGAAGAAGCCTCAACAGGACAGAAACATAAATGTCTTTGTGTAACAAACCCTTTAAATCATCATATTTTAAGCTCTACTCTAACTCAGCTTGATATTTAATGTTGAATGTATCAAGCACTTTATGGAATAGCCTAACCGAACATCGGATATTATTTTACATTATATCATATTGCATATATATATATATATATATATATATATATATATATATATATATATGCGTGTGTGTGTGTGTGTGTGTAACAAGTGGATTTTAGCCTTTATGCAATAATCCGTGTGTATTTATTAAACCCAAGTAGAAAATACGCACTTAAATGGAAAAGTAACCACGAACCTTACTTAGAGAAAATAGAATATGAACGATTAGTGTATGTCACGTAACTTCACGTAACTTCAATTGAAAAAAAAATCCAGTTATTTCTTCTCATATAAAAAGTACTGTTTGTGCCAAAGAAATAAAGTAAAGACATAGGAGCCGTGAAGGAATCGTTTGCGTATGAAGATTTGTTACGTATATTGTGGAAATATCACTCTGATTTGAAGAACCCCTGGAAAAGTCCCAGATTGGATAGCGCTGAGATCGATCGGCCATAGCCAGGTATGAAAAGTCTGGCACAGAAAGAAACGTAGATAGAGAGACAGAAACTGACATGATAAGAAATATGGAGTAAATAATATAAGAGGGAAAAAGTTTTAATTTTCATTTTACTTATCAAGACATAATTTAGGTACATGTCATCTTTTTTTAGTCTTTTGAGTAAGGAAATTCCAAGAAACCAAACGGCTTGAGTAATTGACTTGAAGGAATGTAATTAGTTCCAACTGTAATTATTTTGTCGATGGCATCTTCATTGGTTTGGGCGAACATAAGCCGCGATTGACTTTCGGTGATATATATATATATATATATGAGATAGATAGAGATGAAGAGATTAAGATATCTTGAGTGATAGATATGGAAAGACTGAGATTGATTGATAGATTGATAGATAGATAAATAGATATGAACAGACTGAGACGAAAAGATTGGTAGATATGACCAGACTGATTGATAGAAAGGCACGAAGAGCCTGAGATATATAAACAGATAGATGGATAGACATGAACAGATAGATAGATAAGATACATATGATCAGACTGATATATATATATATATATATATATATATATATATATATATATAGACAGATAGATAGATTGATAGATAGATAGATATGAAGGAACCGTGATAGATATGGACAGACTGCGATAGATAGGTATAAGCGAAGAAACTGATATATATACATATATATATATATATATATATATATATATATATATATATATATAGTGTTCTGGATAGTCACTCAATTGAAACTGTAACCAGTGTCTTTTGACAGCATGTTGGAACTGATCAATTAAAAGTTGTGAAAGGGGGCGATCAATATATATGTAACTTTTCTTGTCTTTTGTTGAGGAAAGATCACTAAAAAGTCTGAAATTAAAAACAAAACAAGCATAAATGCTAGCGGACAAAAACTAAGGGTCCAATTTAGCATAAACTTACATTCTGAATCAAGTTCCCAAGTAAAATTTCGGGGAAGTACAGAAAAAAAGATTTTTTCGGATATAAGGTGTAGATGTTTGAATTTTAAGCCTCCTAGCTCCATTGGCGCAATATGTATGCGTGATACATACATAGCTAGCTAGACCAGCATAAAAACTGAAAAAAACCTATGCTGACAGTATTGGTCGCAGCGTTAGTTGACAGTATCGATGGATGGATAGATAGATAGATTGATAGATAGATAGAGAGAGAGAGAGAGGATACATATGAATAAAGGTATATATAAATAGATTAAATGTATATTTGGGCAAAGTGAGATGGATGCATGGATAATAGCAGTAAAACAATTAATATGCGACGGGTTGTACTGGGTTTCCTGGTACCTCAAGCCAGGAGTAACCACTGACCCGATCTATTTGGAGGGTGGTTCCAGGCCTTCCTGAAGGGAATTAGAGTGAAGTGAACACGAACGAGAATTTGAATTCAACCGACCGACCGACTGACCGACCAAACGGCTGGATTCTGTTGGCTGAAAATTAGTCTAAAAGGGTAACCCAACTCTAGGATAAATATGGGATATGCGTCGCAGACCTTCGAGTTCAGTAGAGGTCACCAAAGGTCAATTCAAAGTCAAAACTGCTATTTCCAGCAAAAGGGATATCCTTTCGCACAACGAAGCGTAAATCGTAAGCGCCCTAAAAGCAGGTACTTATGTATTGTATGTAAACAATTATTTATCAAAAAAAAAAAAAAAAATATCAGTGGAGGTACGAGTGGCCAAGTAGTTAGCAGTTTAGAAATGGAAACGGCTATCTGAGTTCAAACTCCGACTGAGATAATCTTCGAAGTCATGGCTTTGGGAATCTACCCAACTGTTAGCTAGGAGAAAGGTATTTGTGCAAAGTAAACATAACTACAATTCCATTGTTACAGACTATGTCAAACGCACTTCCGTTGGGAAATGTTTTTGATTGAAAAAAAATTTTCCCCCAGGAAATAAAAACAATTGCTAGAATAGAATCTCATTTTAGGTCTTCCATTTGTTAATTTATGTTCATGTTTTCGTAAATTCTCATAAAAGGTAAAATACACCTATTTTCTTAATTGTTTGAAAACAACAATTCTGATGAAATCAATATTCCCAGACCATCAGAAGATTGTCAGCGTCTTTATAAGCAACTAATACTGAGTATATTTAATATTAAAAAAAAACGGGCAAGGCCAGGTACTTCTAGCACACACACACACACACATATATATATATATATATATCATCAGCATCATCGCCATCAGCAGCAGAAGCCTTTCACTGTTCGTTGCTGGACATAGAGATTTCCCAAGATTCGTCTGACCACTGTATCATGGACGTTGCGAAATCAGTACTCTCAGAAATTGTCTAATTTGTCACGCTATCGTATTTTCTGCTAACAGTTTCGCTTATTATGATTGAGGATCCACGAAAGAGAGAGAGAGAGAGAGAGAGAGAGAGAGAGAGAGAGAGAGAGAGTGGTGAGATTGATGATGATTCAAGGAGACAAGCTGTCACTTGATCCTCAGCGAAATACATTAGACAATTATTTTATTATCTATTTTTTTTAATCATTAAATCAAGTATTTAGCTCATTGTATCAATGTCTCTGAATCTGGATTCAATCCGGACGCCGAGATTCTACACAGAAATAATAACTCCTACTTTCCGTTAGACTAATAATAATTTACGGTGGAATACCTGCCTTCACGTTTTTGACTATAACTTCTGTAGTTCAACAGATGCAAGCTGACCATATATATATATATATATATATATATATATATATATATATATATATATATATATATATTGGAAAGCGAATTTCAGCGGTGTATGCTGGAATATCTACATTCGTGTTTTTGCTCAAAACTATTTTTGTACAACAGATACAGATTGACAAGATACAACGTCAGGGAAATGACAGATTTCTCTTCCCAGTGATATACCATGATATCTGTACAGGTAAACCAAAACAATGTAGGGAAGTCAAAAATGGCAGAAATCCTGGATTTTCAATTAGTATTTCTTGGGACTTTTAGTATGGTATTCTGGAGACTTCATAGAAATCCATCGTGGAGAAACAAATTGTTTCAACATTTTTCCAATTTAAACTATGGTTTGCCTAGACTATTAGCCATTGTTGAGACTTTTCATAGAATAATAGTAACGTTGTTATTGATACGACAGTTCTTTATTTATATAAAGTTTAGTTAGGGTGTGACGTTATTACAAAGAGGCGTGGCCTCTTTCTTCCTCAGATGTCTATTAAGGTAAGATATGAAAGGAATGTTGAATAATTATCAGACAATTAATAAGAAATTTCCTCATGGTTGATGGGGTAAGTGTCGAAGACAATTGGTCAACCTATTTGGACGAGGCTTCCAGTCAAAGGGAAGACTCTGTCTTGGTATATATATATATATATATATATATATATATATATATATATATATATATATATATATATATATATATATATATGTTTATATATATATATATATATATATATATATGTTTATATATATATATATATGTTTATATATATATATATGTTTATATATATATATATATATATATATATGTTTATATATATATATATATGTTTATATGTATATATATATGTTTATATATATATATGTTTACATATGTATATATATGTTTACATATATATATATATTTATATATATATATGTTTATATGTATATATATATGTTTATATATATATGTTTATATATATATATATATATATATATATATATATATATGCGTATGGGATTGTGTGTATGTGTGTGTAAATGTATATGTCTGTGCGTATTTGCTATTCAAAGTATGGCATTTCAATAAAAACTTTTCGTTAACAAAAACGAGCAAAAGTGAAGAAGTGAAATGGCGATAAATTATATGGGAATTTGTTTTGAGCGACCCCAGACCCCCAAAATTTGTAACGATGGTATTTTATTATAGGTTGGTTTGGCAGAACTGGGATGTAGGAGAGATAAGACGAGGATACGCGCTACTTCTATGACGGTCCGCTGCGAAACAAACTCAAAGTACTATTTTCGCTTTTCGCCTTTTCTCGCAGAAACAAAAAAAAAATGGTGTAGAGACAATTTTTGAAAATACATTCATGCATACTTATATAAGCAAACTCACACATATTTGTATATGAGCGTGTGTGTGTTTATAAATACATAATTAATTGTGCCCGTAACAATGGTGTCTCCCCTTAAAGGTAACAATTTTACTGATAAAAATATCTCCACCCATCATTTAAAACAACATTGAGGAAAGAAAAAAAAAACATTTCAAAAGAATTATTAGACGGACTCTATGCTTGGTTCGATGTATAAAACGAACTCAAGAGTGTTCATTGTGAACGGAACCACTTACGGCTTAACAGCGAAACAAATACACAAAATCCAAGAATGAAACAGACCGAAATCTCATTAAAATTCTCCATTTCCTGAGGAGTGAGGGACTGTTAGAAGGAGAAAAAAAAAAAGGAAAAAAAAACAAAAACACAAAAAACAAACCAAGAGCAGAACAGGAGTAGGGTGAAAAAGCAATTGAGGCGGAGCTGGGGGTGGGGACGGGGTCATCTGAACACTAGTTAGGGGGAGGTATTCACGTGACCCGATATCGAGATTCTAGTATATAAGGTGTGGGGGCACGAGTTGCCTCGTCTCCGACGACAAACCGCTGTTGACGTACTCGTTCGTCAAAGGGTCGATACAACGAAGCCAGCCGAACTTTCTCCAGAGGTAAGTGAGATTCGTCCATTACCTAAGGTGTCTCATAAGCACAGAGCGCCGAGATTTCAGGCACCCCAAATATTAACAGAATATTAACGGGACAAATTAGGTTCATAAATCTTTTACGAATGGTTTATGGCGAAATTTTGGTTTTTGTGACACTATTCCCAAGTTTACACCTGAAAAGGCAAGAAAAGTTCCTATTCGACGGATTCATTTCATTATAAATGAGTATCAGTTTATTTAAGGAACTATTATATTACGTCAAGATAGATAATTGATTCATAAAGGATTAAGTGATGAAAGAAACGCCATATTTCTATGGATATTTCTTTTTTTTTGTCTGTTTTTTTTTCGAAGAGAGATCATCCTTCTACACAAACGTTTTCGGACAGTTTTCCTCATCTCGGTTCATCTCTTAGAACACAATGTTTCGGTCGCTGTACCCTACGTCCTTCTTTAGATGTAATGTGTAAGAGAAGAGAGTTGCTTTTATTGTTTTTTTCTTTCCAATGGTGATGATAAAGGAGATTGTATTAATCGCTGAAAACAATAAAAAATAAAAACAAAACAAGAAATGACGTACATAAAGCCAAATCAAAGTTTAATTCGGCCTTACACGTGCGACCATGTTTTTTAGATTAAAAAAAAAAGGTAAAAAAATTAACTAAACCCATATAAGGAGCATTAAATGGAATCATTGATTCCCCCAACTTTTTGAAAGTTCGGTTCGTGCAACTTTTCGCCTTAACGAACGAAAACCAAATAGCAAAAAATATTGTTCAGTGTTTGTCATAATAGAGGCAGCACGCACACTCATCTGTTCTCTCCCACGTCCCCGTCTCCTGTATTTCCCTGCTACCCCAACCACCGACGACCTCGTTGAACATATCATTAACATTTTAAGTCTTGAAACGCATAGCATTTTTTCCCATACAAACTACTGATAATTACCTCTTCGTCCCACACCATTTTGGCTCTCGAAAGGTTTTTCTAGGGAACGCTCTACTTTTGGATAGTGAAGGAATCTTATCAGTTTATATTACTTATTTCACAGTTTTCTTTTACTTGTTTACTTTAATGTTTCGGTAGACACAAGTTATCTTGAATACTAATGTCTTTTTTTTCAACTGCGACGAAATTCGGCAGTTCTGTGAATGGCAAAAGGTTTCTCGTTCAGATCAGCATTAGAATCGGTTAATAACGTTCTTCACGTTAGAGAGAGTGGACTAAGAAAGATGGTAATATTTTCATTTTTTACGTCACACTGCATCTTATCGTTCTCTTTTTAAGAATAATTCTCGAGACAGAAAATTAGAAAGTATAAAGAAGAAACAAAGAAAGGAAACTAGAAAAAAACAGACTATACAGCGTTTATCACTGATGTATACATTTAATATACTTATATTTATAACTCTTCAATTTTCCAATGAATTATATAGTATTTCGAAGGATACTTTTGTTTTATTTTTGGTGCAACGGTTATTCATTTTTGTGTTGGGCGTTTTATCGGGGATTAACTTGAAAAACCAAAAGGAATCAAATAGTTATATTATAGAAACTAATGTTAACAAATGTTGTCAAAAGTTGTGACAACGTCGCAGCTTTTGAGAAAAGACCTCTTTTTCTTGTTTTTAGTAAAAGAAAAAGAAAGCTTTTGAATTCTAAATTCATTTTTTAATGATAAATTATCTATAACAATAAACTTAATAGCATAACGATGTATGTATGAATCGATCGTAAATCTATAACAATAAATGTAAATGGTTCCAATCATCATATACTTTGCTTAATGTTATCACAATAAGCGGCCTTCTATGTACCTGGTTTTGGTTGCGCGCAATTTCGGCAGCATCTCGAAGTTTGTAGAGGAGGAATTCTTGTCCCCATTTCCTTGAGAGTTGATCTATTTTTCCAACGAACGTCTTCATCTTTATTGTTTCAACTACTTGGGACCACGATACTTTTGCATGAGATTTTATCGACGAAATATCCAGTCGGCTGCCGCAGAACAATCACTGCGTTTCGCTGTCCCAATCACCAATTACGAAATCGTCCTGAATCCCTATTCGATTCACTGCCCGAGTGAAAAGAACCAAGACGAAGAAGAGATATCTCGTCAGCCGCTCAAACACAATTATTACTTTCACAGCTTCCACGAATACCAACGAATTGTTTTGAATCCTTATCCAGTTCACTTTCAGAGTCAGAAGATCCAGGTCAAAAAATAGTTCTTACGAGAAATCTCGTCAGCCGTTCCCGAGTGGTCAACACAGTGGTCTCCCCCTATCACCTGAAGTTCTGAGACGAAATATATTCATCATTCTACACATTATTCAAACTATTTCCTTCATCTTTGTTGGTGTAATTTCCACGAATTTACATAATTCTACTTCTTTTTCTTCGTTTTAGTCCCTTCTTTATTTTATCTTGCATTACCAAAACTACTCAAGGGAAGACCAAGCGCTGTGATACTCAGTGTATTATTTCATGATTAAACTTGTTGAGCTGGCATGACTCAGTAGGAAGTACCTGCCTCTCAAATGTATAGGGCTACAGTTTCGAGTCTCGCTAAATGCCAGAAAAGGGTTTATCTTGTTCATGTTGAAGTAAAAATGAAGGCGAAGCTATAAAAAACACACAAACAAGATGGGTTGATATATATATATATATATATATATATATATATATATATATATATATATATATATATGATTGGATAATCCACAGGCAGATGTTCTGTTGTATTACAACTCTTCAGTGCTATAAACTATCCATTATTCCATCCAGTACTGCAAGGTAGGATCAAAACCTTCACTTCAGACCTAGAGGCTGGCATTTTACCCCTGCCCCATGCGGAACTAAACGACCACAAAGGCTGAATTTGAGCAATATATTTACTTTCCATTCAATTCCCCATCCACCAGAGTGTTCTATTCCAAAGTTGGAAAAGCATTGCATATAGCTTATAATGAATGAGTTACCTTACTTATAGAATGCTCAACCCTGAATAAGGGAGCGTTATATATATATATATATATATATATATATATATATATATATATATATATATATATATATGTGTGTGTGTGTGTGTGTGTGTGTGTGTGTGTGTGCGTGTGTGCGTGTAAATTTGGAGGACGAATTGACGACAGTGAATGCGAAAATAGATATTTTTAAATACATATTTCCTGATCGGTTTCGCCTGATATTGCATTTTCAGAGGAGAATTCATTCGTGGAAAACCTTTAAACAACTGTTATAAAAAAAATCGTTGTATTTGTTTTTCATATATATATATATAATGTGTGTGTGTGTGTGTGTGTGTATTTATGTATACATACCGACACATATATATATATATATATATATATATATATATATATATGCCTTGGTTGCCACTGAATGGAAACTGTCACATGATCATCTACTTATGGAACTTTTGAAAGAATGCCTTGTTGGGGCTGATCGATTAAGAAGTTGGAAGAAGTGGTGATCAATGAATCAGTTATATCTCTCGCCCTTTGTTGGGCAATGATCATTAAACGACTGAATTTAAAGACAAAAATCAAAAACAAGCATGAACACTGCCGGAAAAAAATAGTGACGAATCTAGCATAAAACTACATTGTAAATTGAAACTTGAACCCACACCTCTCTGAAAAACTTATTGGGGGTGTAAGAAGACAAGAAAACTGTTACAATATGTCAGTGCACACACATATATGCGCACATATGTGTGTATACAATTTAATCAACACACATGCGTAACATATATGTATACATATATGGACACACACACACACTCACACACACATACATATATATAAATATATATATATATATATATATATATATATATATACATATATATATATATATATATATATATATATATATATATGTATATATATATATATATATATATATATATATAAGTTATCACCCTGACGCAGGTAATTAACTAACTGTTTCGTAAAGAAGTAATTGTTTTTTAATCTCAACTTAATTAACTCCAATAATTAACAATGTAATTGAAAACATCGCTACAAGAATAATTAGAAAAAGTGAACGAAGGATCAAACTGTAATGTTATTACAGAACAGCTGGGAAAGAGTTTAAACCAATTTTTGCCTTATTCACGAATCACATCCTGCGGTTTAAGCACTAACTAAAAAGATACTTCCATTAAACCAGTTTTTCGGTTCTCAGATTTTATCATATGACGGTGCATTGAAATATATTTGATATACCAGGTATTTCAAATTTTCACTTCATTAAATTATGTATATGAATATATTTATTAGTATATATGTTCCGTCGAATCGATGAGATTGCCCAATTGGCGAAATTTACTTATATCTTGTATAAAAATGTTTGGTTTCACTTTTCTTACATAAAAAATAGTTGTTTTTATATCCTTGTTATAGTTGAATAAACTTTTGATTGAACTGAAACTACGTATCGATTTTATTTTATGGAAAAAGGTAAAACTACGGAATTATTTGTTTTTTTCTTCATTAGGTTTGATTTCATAACTTACTTACTTGGCAAAATTTACTTTTTTTTCTGTTAAAAAAAGTTTGATTTCACTTTGATTACGTAAACTTAAAAATAGTTATTACATATCATTGTTTTGATTAAATGATCTTTTGATCAAATCAAAAAAATATTTATTTTTTGTAAAGAGAGTTAAAATTTCGCCAATTAAGCACTAATTCGGCATAACATATATGAGGCCATTATTGGGATACAGAAGAAAAATGAAATGAATTAGGCAAAAACATTTCATCGTCAATGAACGAGGCTTTTATATCAGCATACTGATAGATGTATTCATCTCTCCTTTTTCTTTTCATCTGATACTAAAAGAGTTGAGATTTCACAAAATCTAGCAATGAAAGCACCAGATTGGCGAGCCGATTGGCGTACCGAAATTCTGAAGTATTCAACTCTCTCGTTCGCAGATGACATCATCAGCATGCTATAGCATTTAAGTTAAACACTCAAAAGATTTTTAGAAACCCTAAATTGTAGAATACTCTTTCCAACCGGAGCAAGTTAAGAGAGAGAGAGAGAGAGAGAGAGAGAGAGAGAGAGAGAGAGAGAGAGAGAGAGAGAGAGAATTTAACAAATTCAGTCTCGAAAATGATCAATGGTGGTTGGAAGATCTCGAATTTTAAAATTTCGGCTTGTATTCACATAATTTCGATCTTGTCATTAAACAGTTTGCCCCCGAACAAAAATATTGAGATAAAAGTTAAAATACACATTCATTTCAGTTCCTGTTTGGTTGTTTATATTTCAGAAGTTTCAGGATAGATAATCAAATCACTAGTTTCCTTGAGCAATTGTTTCAGTAAAATATAATGAAATTAACTATCAATTACTGTATGAGGCTAGAATGACAACAATTGTCTTTTCTGTCCCTTTATTAATTTTCTTTCGAAAAAGGTGAGCAAATTCAGTCAACTAACAAAATGAATTTACAATCGCGCTCACAAGGAAAAAATTAAGTAAATTCAAAATGGATGAAGCAGACGATTATATTCCAATGAACCAATCAGATAACAGATCTTCAACAGTTTCACTGGTTTTACAATAAGTGACCAATCAGATGGCAGATCTCCAACCGTTTCCATGGTTTTACAACAAATACCTAATCAGATGACAGATCTTCAACCGTGTCTATGGTTTTACAACAATTGACCAATCAGATGACAGATCTCCAATCAGAAGCAGCTGTTTGGAGCGTGCACTACAAATGACGGCGGGAGCTCGGAGCCAACGTAGGCGTACCTTTTATCTACAATCACAGAAAGTAAGTCAACGTTGGTTTCGAGATCCTGTAGTCATGATCATCTTTGATCCGATGTCTTTTTCGTCCTTGCAGAGAAAGAAGTTTTGTTGCTGCATCCGTCCATGTCAACGAAAATTAAATCGTAGAACACAACGCCAAATGCCTAAAAAAAAAGAAAGATCCAGACATTAAAATGACCAACATGCAGATGTCTTCTGCCACGTTAAGGGATGAAACTGACATGGTTAAATAGAATTTCATCCATGTTGAAATGACTCAATAAAAATGAAATGGATGTGCGTGTATGCATCTGTGTGTAAATTACCATGTGTATAATTCATCGCAGCAGAATTTATGTAATTGTGCTTTTTAAGACTAAATACGACTGTGAGTAAACAGTACCGATCGGAAATAAATACTTGCATAAAAATCCACACATAATTATCACCAATGTACAGATGTCGTCTGTAATGTTAAGGGTCGTAACTGATGTAGTAAACGAATTTCATTCAAGCAACTGACGCTGTGAAATAGAAATTAATTCATGATCCAATGACCCAATAGAAATGAATTTGAAGATTAATAAGAATATAGAAAGTAATAAAAACAAAAAATAACAAACTTGGCTGCGTTAATGTCAAACTCCCTTGCTTTATTAAAATCTAAAAAGTAAACAAAACAGAATTCATTTTTCCATACAATATCATTCCCAAACTGTATGTCCCATTTCAACAGTAAATGGGATTTGAAAATTTTAGCAAAGCAAGCCGACCTCAGTTGAGAGAGTGAATCCGTAATCAATTTTTGCGTGCGTGACGTACTGGTTTTTGGTGGGGTCATTGTCCTTCTTGTAACTTACGGGAATAAAGTAAAAAATCGAATCACAAGGAATTTGACGATAAAAAGCAGTTCTTATTCAACAGAACGCTACACCACAAGCTCAGTACAACGCAAATCTCTGGTAATCAAGTATATAAAAAATCAGAGGCGGTGAGTGGGACTCACAGGCCCTGCAACTGCGTGGAGGACCACGGCTCTGTGGTGCTGGGGAACCCTGAAAAAAATTTAAAATAGTGTAAAAAAAAAAAAACTAAAAAATAATCCCCCCTAAAAAAAAAATAATTAAAAATGCAGAGGTCACAATTGGACCTAACGCCACCACTGATGAAATGCAATGTGTATATCCATATATTTCATAAATACCGTCATTTTTATCGGCGCGAATAAACTAGTCTAATATTAATAATAATTTTAGCAACATGCATTTATAGTCTGTGACGTTTACGTCATCAGTGACGTTTATTGACATAACTCCGTAGAAATAGAATTTTGTTACGTTAAATTTGATAAATTAATTTTACCTTCAGATCAATTTAAAATTCAGGAAACATTGAACATAAATGAGAAAATGATGCACTGCATAATGATTTTGATATTTTACAAGTACAAAGCAAATCAAGAATACATTGTAAATTTCATATTGCTGTCATTTTTTGACGACAAGGGTGAACTAATAATCTAATAAAATTGATATTTCATTAGGCAGTTTTTGTTCTTTGTTAATTGTTAATAATTTATTTTGGACACATTTAGTTTGATATTTTCATTTGGAAGATGGCGTTTTAAACATCGTACGGATAGGCTATGATATGAAAAGATCGATTATCTATTGCGTATTTCATAACTTGTATATCTCAATTTTCAAAATATTAATCAGTAATATCGATGTGAATGTGTAGGGAAAAGCATTATCTAACAAAAACTGCAGATAGATTTATGTTTTATAAAAGTTAAATAACATGCATCTTCGCCAATTACAAACGGTTGATGATTGTAAATTTGTTTTACACATGTAAGAAACGATTAGACTTAAAACGACAACACCCTATGACCATTATATAGGTGTCGATATGCTTCCAGAATTTTAAAAATCAGAATTGAAACCTTGGTGATATGATTAAAGAGTATGAGAATCCACATAAAAATCTTTTTTAGCGCAACATGACCATTATGTAGGTGTCAATATGCCATAAAGCCACATTCAGAATCAACACGTTGGATATGTGACAGAAGATTATGTTAATCTACGTAAAATGCTTGTTTGACACTAAATGACCATTATATAAGAATCAAGTTACCATAAAATCACATTGAGAATCAGAACCTTGGGTATATGATTAAAGACTCTGAAACTCGACCAAAAAATCTTTTTTTGGTACTACATGACCATTATATTGGCGTCAATATTGAATAAAATGTCTATAATTTAGAAGTCAATATTCACAATAAAAACTCACGAAATGCAATTGACTAATTCTATAATCTCCTTATTGACTGGTGAGCAGTCTGGTACAATAATAAATTGAAGCCTCTTTGAATGCTATAAATTTTTTTTAACCCCAAATACCCGTAACATACAAATTACATCTTTTGGTCATTCTTTCTTTCTGAATAAAAACAAACAGCGATTGCATAAAAAAAACCCAGATTGTCTCAAAGACATAATCCCAGTTTGTTACTTGATGCTGTAAAATCTTTTACTATAAGTAAACGAGAAAAAAATTGGGCGATACCTCTTTTGCAAAAATTAGAGATCATATTCAAAACACCCCTTGAATCTTGAAGATTACAACAGCTGGCAATTGACAAATCTTGTTAGATTGTGAATAAATCTGAACAATATATGTAGTCTAGAAAGCTTTACAGCTTTATACACTAAACATTAAAAAACTTTTTCAATAGATTTTTTTGCGTCACTTCAGTCACCAATTTCCCAGTACCTGTCAATGAATTTTATGTTATCTTCAAAAGTGTTCTCCCTCAGTTTCCCCGTTACTTTGTAATTGTACGATGTATGAATTGTCTCTTGTTGGGATCATCTGTTGTTGACAATATTTATAAATATATATGTATATGTGAAAATTAAGTGGTGGATCGTAGTTTGAATCTCAACTGTGGCTCCTTGTTTTCACCTAGGTTCTGTCATATTGCCAGATATCTTCACGTCACTGGCAAGTCACAATAGCTGACGAAGAAAAGAATAGCAGTGCCTAAACTACTTAGTCACAGAAAAAGGTTAACACCATTTTTGTTAATCGTGCTTGTGGCCAAATTATGTTGGATACATCTGTACTCGTGTGATCATCGTAGTCATTCAGCGTTGAGCCCCGTCAGTACCTAGGTGGGTGACCGCTTGGGAATACCATCAGGTGCCGTAAGCAAGAATGGTGCTTGTCGCTTCCAAGTCTGTATGACATATCGCAAGCCGAAATAAGAGAAACGTAATACGTGAAGCTCAGGCAGGTGTAAGGACACTGGCTCGTCATTGTTCACCATAACTATTTCTTCAGTGACAAAAATGCCAGAAAAAACAACAAAAAACCCTATTTACAACACTTCCCACTTGATTTACCTAATTATTTCCCTTGAATATAGCGATATTTGGAGGCGTGAGGTGACACTGCTTTTATCATTACACTATATTCTTTTCCGAGCAAATCAAAAAGTGAAGCAAGCAAATTAAAAATACAGCGGCCAAATTGTAAAATTCACCAAGCAAAAACGATGACAATCAAATGAAAAAAAAAGGTTAACCAAATTTTGAAATATGCCCAGAAAATCAAAAAGACAAGCAATTTGAATTGTGGCATGGATCTTTGATTTGCTTTGTGTATTTTAAAATTTGGGTGCCGTCGTTTTTAATTCGATTGCAGTATTTTTTGAATTGATCACTTTGTTTTTTAATTTGCTGGGGGGAAAGTTGTAGATCCGAAGGCTGCTTTGAACAGTCTGCAGGTTTGGTTTTCGAACTAAAAACGTTGACCATTTCAGTTCAACACATTGCAGTCAGTATACTGTCGGGACTTCTGTTCGGGATCACTCGACTGATGACTGATCGTGCCATTATGTCAAAAAATGAGATGTTCAGCGATATAATGATGAGATACGAGGTCCACTCGGAAAGTATCCTGATATTTTTAATATCTGGAGAACCGGTTGCGCGGCCATGGTGTAACTTCGCAACTAGAGGGGACCTTACTTTACGTCTAATTCAGAAACTTTTTAAAAAACAGAATCACTGAGGTCTATCAGCCTTGCAACAGTCCAGATTCAGTTCCCTCCGACCTCCGGCCTTTTACGAGGAGATATCAGACCGTGGACGAGATCAAGGTGAACGTGATGCTGTTGTAAACGTTCGATCATTCACAATAACTTCTCAATAAACTCAATAAACTGTACATTCTTTTTACATTTAGGTAGTATTTTTTCGTTTCTTGAAGTTGAAAAAGAGCTCTGGTTAGTCACTCAATAGAAACTATCATGTGACTAATCTCTTCTGGCATACTGTGTTGGGGTGATCAGTTAAAAATTGGAAAAAAGGTTGGGATCAATGAATAAGTCACGTCTCTTGCTTTTCGTCGGACTGTGATAACTATAAGGGTCCTATTTAAAAAAAAAAACAAAAACAAAAACAAAACAAAAACTTGTGTGATGTAGCCAGACACAAATGAGGGCCAAATTTAGCTTAAACTTACATTGTAAATAGAAAGTTACACTAGAAAAACTATTTTGTGTTGATCTTTAAACAAAACAGAAAGAAAAGTTTCTTTTGGGCACAAAGAGGTTTAATTTTTAAACTTTTCGGTCCTCTAACTCCATTGGTTTGGCATACACGCTTGATAAAAACATAGATAACCAGCCAGACTCTCTCGAAAACTGAGGAAATCTAGGTCGAAAGCAATAGTGACAGATTTGGTTGGCAGTCTCTGATAAATAAAAATATACCAAGTACAATTCAGAAAAAATGTACGTAGATATAACAGCTGCCATGCAATTAAAAACGATCCGTTTGAATGAAGCTGATTAAAATTGAACACTTCTGATGCCATTTAACGACAAACACAGAACGATCTCGTAGACCAATACAGTATGGGCGTGTTTGCATGTGCGAATGAATAGTCGTGTGTGTGTGTGTTTACATGCGCACGTGCGCTCATTCAAACAAGCAGGTACTTGCGTAAAGCTAAAATAACTTAATTACTTTTGAATTAAAAAAAAACGAAAAGAAAAACGATTTTTCAGATTAAGGTTGATTTTTTTTCTTCAGTTAATTAACTTCGTTCATTCATTCCCTCCACAAACCTGACCTTACCTTTTGTTTATCACATCATTAATTAATTGAGGTAATTATTTTCATTTAATTGTATTCCACCCCTCAACTACGTCTGCTCTCTGTGTCGTTGTCGTCGACGACGTCAACAACAACAACAACAACAACAACAGGTATTTTGGAATCACCTGATGTCTGCCTCTTACGTCTTTCTCTGTTTCTCTTTGGTGTACAAACCTGTTGGTCCCAAGGATCAGGTACTTCAGTCAAGTCAATCAAAGCTCTCACCCCAACTGTCAACATAGTTTTTTTTTTCAGTAGGTCTTACTGACTGACTGACTGGCTGGCTGGTTGGTTGACTGGCAATGTATTTATCACGCGTACAGGTCGTACCAAAGGAGCTAGAGGGCTGAACATTTGAATATTCACTCCTTATCATATCACGAAAAAACGTTTATTTTCGAATTTGTTCTAGATTCTTCAATTAATTTGCAATGTAAGTTTATGCTAAACTGACTCGTGGTTTGTCTTCGGCAGTGTCCATGCTTGTACTTCTTTTTGAATTCAGACTTTTATTTTTAGTGATCACTGCTAAATAAGAAACGAAAGAAGTCACTTATTCATTGATCACCCTTTTTTCTCTTTTTTTTTTAACTTATCACCCCTAACATGAAAAAAAAAACGTTGGTAGTGCGGCAGTTTATTTTGAGTGACTAACTAAACCTGTTATTCTTTTTTTAATTTCAATCTTCTGTTTGTTCTTACGGTGTCGTGGGGAGGGTGGGATGGCGTTCACGTTTTTCCGTACTTTTTTATCATTATTATTATTATTATTATTATTATTATTATTATTATTATTATTATTATTATTATTATTATTATTATATTTATTAAACGACTTCTGTCTTGTTACGCTCGTCGAAGTTTCATCAGACCATCTTTAACAGAACATTTCGGGGACATACTTCCTATTTTGTCCGTTGCCCGCCTCTCACAACGCTTTCCGAGGGGTCAGATTTGTTCTCATTTTGAATTCAGAGTTATCCATCTCCTAGACTCGGTGCCAACCAAAGCTGGAAAGCCAAGTCTCTTCTGTAATCTACGCATAAATGGAGAAGAGGAGATAGATTTATCCCTTTTTGGCGTATTCCAGTCTCGATAGACAATGGAACGACGCTTAAGAGACCTCTCCTTGACGCAAGCCTAGGCAAAGCGTATGGAGAGACCCAGGTGTACATTTGGCATAATCTTGGCTGAAGGAGCTGCCAGAAGGATGTCAAAGGTGGCATCCAACCGCCCTAAGAGGACACCACTCTTTGGTTGGGAATTGGAGTTGTATTTATCATAGACTGGCTCACAATCAAGACTAGAAAGTCCAGTCTGCTCTGCTATTTACCCATGGCCAGTAAGACAGGATGAATTCGTGTCTTTCCCAAGGACAGACAAGGCAACCGATTCGGGGAAGTAAACTGTGGTGGAGGGACCCAGAGTTGCTGATGAGGATGAAGCTTGGGAAGAGAAAAGGAAGAAAGTAAGAAAGAAGAGAAGAAAGGAAGGAAGAAATGAAAGAAAGAAAGGGAAACAGAAAGGCAGGAGAAAGAAAAGAAAAAAGACGGAGAGAGAAAGGAAGAAAGGAAAGGAGGAAGGAAGGGAGGGAAGAAGAATGAAACAAAAAGAATGATAGGAAGGTAGAACATTTCAGAAGAAAGAGAGGAAAGAAAAAAGAAAGAAAGGAAAATATAAAGGAAATAAGGCAGAACAGAAGAAAGAAAGGGAAGAATGGAGGAAGAGAGCAAGGAAGAAAGAAAAGAAAAGGTAAGATCGATAGAAGAGAAAACGAGTTATAAAGAGAAAGGGAGGAAAAAGTGAGAGAAAAGGTGAAGGAAAAAAGAAGAGACAAAGAAAGAAAGGAAGGAAAAAAGAAAGAGAGGGGAAAATGAAGAGAGAAAGGAACGAAGAAACGAAGGAAGAGAGAAAAGAGATAGAAAGAAAGGAAGGAAAGAAAGGGGAAAAGAGAGGAAGAGCAGAAGGGAGAACGGGTTGAGAAAAGGAAGAAAGGAAGGAAGGAAGAAATAATTAAAAGAAAGAAAGAAAGTATTTGATGAAATTCAAAAATGGTAACCTGAATGATTCTGCCTGATAATGTTTTCAAAATCAATAAGATATTCCGCCATCATACATCACGTGATCATATTCATAACTACTTTGATTGACTTCTTATCCCATATTTAGGATCTGACAAGATGTCTCGTAGATCGGGAGACCCTAGTCCCCAAACCCGGAGTTCCCAGCCCCGGAGTTCCAACGAGACTTGTATGAAAGGTTACCGTCCAGGCCAGAGGCGAAAAGAGATTATGGGTAAGTATCGGATGTACAAATTTTCCCAGGAGAGAGAAATTTTACGCTTCATATTACATAAAGCAAAAGAATCTTAACAGAACCATGACAGTAAATTCTACGATGTAAACGCGAAAAACATGAAGATTTTATTACATTTGGGTGCATTGCCTATGATTTCTATTATAGAATTGCATTTCCAGCAATTTTTACGATTGAAATTGCATTGAAAATGATTTTTACTATTGAAATTGAATAAGCAATGATTGTTAACATAAAAATTAAATCACAAATGATTTCTACAAAAGAAATTGAGTTGCCAATAATTTCTATTACAGGAAATACATCACCAATGATTTTTACTATAAAAATCCATTTACCAATTATTTTTCAATAGAAATTCAATTGCCGATGCTTTTACTATAAAAATTGCATTGACAATAGTTTGCCTAACGATATTGATTCGCCAATAATCTCTATTATAGAAAATGCATTGACTCTGATTCTTAAATGGATATTGCATAGCCAATGATTTTTAGTACAGAATTTTATTTACTATGACTTCCATACCTTTCTATTTTTTACTATAGAAAATGTACTCTCACTGACTATTTTACTAAAGAAATTGCATTTGCCAATGATTCTATTAGATCAATTGTATTTAAAAGTTTTATTGTAGAAATTACATCGAAAACGATTCACTTAATAAACAAGTATGATCATACCGAAACCATACAAACCTTATGATTCCTGCTTAATATCCTTATGCTTGATTCTATGTTTTTTTCCTAAACAACCAAGAAAACTCCGACCGTGAGCTTTCGGGGGCCCTTCTGGTTAAGAGTGTGGACCTTCACATACCTGAGAATTGCAAGAACCACCACACCGACCGATTCCACATCGTTGAGAATGGAGCTCTTGTAGTTCGTCGGGGTCAACCCTTCATGGTTTCTTTCACATTCAATGAGGAATTCGACTCGTCAAAACACCAACTTAAGTTCATGTTCCTCATTGGTAAGTATTTTACATCATGACGTATATTTCAAGTACTGATTCAGTACACCACTAGTGTACAGTTGAGTCCAGCATAATTTGGAAACTGTTTAATTTGTGACTTTGGTAGGTGCAGTATGTATATATACAAAGTCTACGCACAAGCCCATATATATATATATATATATATATATATATATATATATATATATATATATATATGTTTCTACCGATTTTCGGAAGTTTTCTTTACACAACTTCGCTTTTATTATTGACCTACGATAGTACAACCTTCCCTCGAAATGATTCGATAGGAAGAAGTAATTAAGTTTAATTCTTTTTGAGTGTCCCCAGACCAACAAATTAATCTTCTTCCATGTCTGTCTGCCTCGATGTCGAAGGTCGAGGTTCGTTGTCTGCCGTGGCTAATGTGGGGAGGTTGAAATCTGACAGTATGTTACTTGGTCTGCCCGAAATTTTATATCCCACAGTTCTTTGTAGGCACTCAAAACATCCAGCAAACCTGCTTTAAACCTACGTACCGTTTCAAGTTTAAAGTTTCAAGCTTTTCTTCAATAATTCCAGTTCTGTCAACCGTTGCGGAAATCTCGTGCCGGGTTAATTTTGGGGTTCGGTGTTGTATAATCACGCAGAAAACGCATCCACACGTGAGGTAGAGAGACAAGGAGAAGCCATTTGCATTGTGGCACACGTGCAGGTCCGGGGAGAAGCTATTGCGAATTTAACTGCTGAAGTCACAGGAGCAGCTTCCAGATGATAAAAGTGAAAACAACTAGTGAAGACAAAATCTGGACAAATTTTTGAGAGGGAAAGAAATGAGGAGTTCAAATGGACCATAAGTAGAAAAAAATTTACTTAGTCCTTCAACAGGCGACAGCTAGGAGAGATGCTTGTCGCCTCCCACTAACCTCAGGCGCTTACTTGAAAGTTTGTCCAAATTACCTCACTCACTGACCTGCCGGGACTTCGGGGAGATGTGACCACTCCAGGGTCTTTTCCCAAACTGTCACTATACAATTCTTATTTCTCTGCCACTGACGCTGCTGCTGAGGGTGTCTTTGTTTAAAGAATCAACCACTGAAAAGAGAGAGCTACTTTTAAGATCTACGCTGGTTGGCTAAGCAAGTCAAAACTCTTCGTAGGTGTGTTTGGGGGGACTACGATCGGCCGTTTATTATTCTAATTATTTTCCTTCGTCCGGTTTGCAAACGCGTGTTTTGCTACACTGATCTCACAGAAATTCTTCCCCAAATAAATAAATGACAATACCTTTTTGTTTTACGCCATTTTGGTTTATAAAAGGTTTCGTATGAACGCTCTGTTCTGATATAGCAGAAGAAACATACACATATACGTATGTGTCTGTGTGTACGTGGGTGTGGTGCGGATGTGTGTACATGTAAATATACGTAAATCTTTGAGATAAACCTACAATGCTTTTGGATATTATCGACAGATAAAAATCTGATACTTCAATATCTATTAGCATCGCCATCAGAATGAATTAAAAGATCTTTAAAATAATGTCAATCGATTGATTTTTTTCTTTTGCAGGCGAAGATCCTCTACCTTCCCAGAAGTCTGACATTCGTTTCGGACTGACCGACAAATGGTACCCAGAAGAATGGGGAGCCAAATTAATGTCCAAGAAGGGGAACAGCATTACGGTGTACATCCATCCGGGATGCGACAGCGTCATTGGCGAATACGACTTCTTGTTAGAGACTGCCACTCATGGATTGAAGAAAAATTATGTTTACGACCATCCGGACCCGGTCGCCCTGCTTTTCAACCCTTGGTGCAAAGGTAAATTGGACTTCATTATGTACGCATGTATCACCCCTCTCCGCTAAAACCCCCATCGAGAATGTTCTGGCTTGACAGGCCCGTCGAAAATTTGTTCTGATCACGACACTAGGTATTCCCAGATGGTTATCCATCTACGTACTGACCAGGCTTAACGTTTCTCAAGTTCGCTACTCTTACGAGAACATATGTATCCAAAGTGATTTTATCTGTAATCCCTTAGTTTTGGGTAGAGGCTCGTCTGTTCTAGTCCTTTTGCTGGTTGCGTAGCGGAGAGGTATTTAGTATCATTTTAAAAGTCTTTGGTATGACTCAGCCGTCGATTGAACCACGCCCTGCCGAACTGGTGGTGAGCATGCTATCTCTCAGCTCAGTCGGATTTAATTTCAGTCGCCTGTCACCAACTCCCTAAATAAGTAAATAAGTAAATAGCTGGGTAGGCTGGGCTCTCTAGCCTTGGGAAGGCAACCTGTCAAAGAAAAAGACAACCCTGATTCAAAACCAAGCAGTGGTGCACCTTCAAGTTTGTTGGATGCCAAATTTTTCATTCCTTCAGACAGACAATGCCCAATGTATTACGCCTCACTTTCCCTCGGACTACATCAACGAGACCGAGAGTGGGATTTTTTGATTGGGCACCTGAGGATTTCCGAAAGCTTTTTCCAGGCTTGCACCTTCCTCAATTGTCTATCACAAGGATCAAGAAAGGGATTCAAAGTCAATGTTAAGAATAGCAATATCGAGGGTGGTTGATAAATACGTGGGGTAAGATAGAAGGACATAAGTTCCAAATAAACTATCATACAAATCAGAACATTAAATCAAATCAACCCCCAAATTAGGTTCATAATTGAACAACCATAGCCATCAAAGTTGGCAAAGGGCTTTTTTATATGTGTGTGTGTTTGTATTTGTGCGATTGTGTGTTCCTCTACGCCTGGCCATACCACTTTGTTTACAAAAGTGGCGAAGTGCTTTACCCCATTTTATATATGCATGTGTTAGTGTGATCGTGCGTTTCAACGTTTCTGGCCATACCATTTTCTCTACAGATATGAAAGTTAGCATCAGTACTCCACTGAACTCGAGCTAAAATACTTAAAAAGAGAAGCTTTTCTGACCCTTTTAGGGCCTTGTTCGGACGGGTTTATTGATAAAACCTAGATTCCTCAGAATCTAGATGATTTTCCACTCTATTTCAGATGTTTTCCAGTGAAAATAAAATCTAGATTCTCCAGAATCTAATCGTTTCTCTACTTTATTTGAAGAGTTTCCAGCGAAAACGTCTGTGATGTCATAAATAGAATTTACTTTGACCGTATCTATTCCTCATTGTAAGCTTTTTCTTGCATGACTTCAAACTTTGACCGTACGGTTTTTCAATTATTGGCTGTGATGGCGAATTGTTTTATTTTTCCCGTTCCAGAAAATTGAAACTTGAAAGTCAGCAATTGTTGAGAAATGGAATAATTTCACCTGTGATGCAGTCATCTACAACTTCGGTATCAAGGTTTTATCCCTGAAGAAGTTCCACAAGGATAAGGTAGTGACACCGAAGGAGGATAGCCCTTCCTACAACATGGTTAAAAGAGAGCTGCTGAATCGAATGAGGAAAGACATTGTTCAATTTCTCAATAATTGCTGAGTGTAATTTGGGAGTTATCTTCCCGTATATAAAAAAAATCTTGTGTCGTATTCCACGCCAGTGTGTATATAAAATGAATTCCTCTTAGCAGTTTTAGAATTATTTCTTTTGTGAAGATATTCTTTTCTAAATGTTTAGAACTGTTTCCAAGTCTTCGCTGCCATGACTTATGGATTAGTCGAACGAAGTCTGACACCTGTTACTCGTTGTTCAAGATTGGCTTTGGCCTCTTGATGTTAGGGGAAAACTCAATTCCTATCAGTATCAAGCGCACGGTCGGGATCTTTTCCCCAACGAAGTTAGAGGGAGAAAACGGACTTGTATTGGATTCTGATTTTCATGTGTAGGTAAGACACGAACAAAAGTTTGTCATTTCCCGAACTGAATTCAACAGAAGTCCATTTATTCCGGAAGTATAAAACTCTTCGACGGCGTTTTGGGCTGCTATCTGGTTGTTGATCGGAGAGAGGTCTGGTGAGTAAGCTGAGTGAGGTAGAGTTCCGTAGCCTAGTTCAATTTCCGAAGGATCATTCGCTTGACATGTGAGCTTTCTTGCTTTTCATTCAGGGCCATTCGTGTGATACGTTTTACCTTTTCCAATTTAGCGCAACCGTTGAGTGGTCAAGCTTTTCTTCCTCTGCAACCTCTCAAGTTGTTTCACATGGGTCAGCCACAATACTGGACCTCAATATCCTCTATCACAGAAAGACAGTAACATCTTCAAGACTCTTGTCTCCGTTTTGAGATTTCGGGAACCGATGTTGAGCTACACGTTCGTTGACGCCCGCCCGGCAAAATACTTGGTTGATACAGAAAACAGTTCCTGCTGCTCTACGTCTCATTCTGAACCCATGGATATAAATAAAAATTGCTCGAATTTCCTTTTTCTCAATCTTTGATCTGACAACGTCAAGTAAACCAGAACAATTAGAGAAAACGTCCAGCTTGAATAAATAGAGCGAAATTCATGCTTTAAAATGGTCTATTCCACGAACATAGTTAAATAATAGTTTTTTTTTCCAAAAATAAGCATCGACGTTTAAAATAACCAAAAACGCAATTATTTTTGCACCAATCTAATTTATCTATTTACAGCTGATCAAGTGTTCATGGAAGATAAATCCTTGTTGAACGAATACGTCCTGAACGATAGTGGCTACATCTACCAAGGAAGCGGAACTTCCCAAGTTCTGGCAAAACCCTGGAACTACGGACAGGTAGGATATTTCATAAACGATCAACCGAAGGGTCTATCCTTTTTTATTTTGACAGATATTATTTATCAATAGCATGTCCCTGGATGTTTAAGATATATGTATTTAAGATATCTTCCAGTGAGAAACATCAGTGATGTCATAAGTAGGATTTATTCTGACTATATCTATCCTTCGATGGAATCTTTTTTACATGATTTCAAATTTTGACGCTACGGTTTATCAATTATTGACTGTGATGGCGAATTTTCAATAGTTTAAAAAGAATTTAGGAGGGGCTACGTTGGTCTGCCCAAACATGTGTGCGAGCCAAACAAGGGGAGGGTAGAGTCTGTGTATGCGAGTGTACCCTTTTTTTAGTTTTATGAATTCTTGATAAAATATCATATATGAACTTCCTCAAGATTAAAAATGTAAAGTTTTGATATTTGAAGTTTATACATTTATATATATGTTTATCTTTTCAGTTTGATGAAGGAATCCTTGACATAAGTATGTTTATCCTGCGTCAGGGCTTTTCGGAGGTAGGTCACCAGATGAGTGATCCCGTCCGGGTAACGCGTGCCATTTGCCAAATGGTAAGTACTGTACGTGAGAATCGAACCTTGTATCTATGTTTTTAAGACCATCTGCCTCAGTATTTCTGGTACACGCATTTGTTTGCTTCCATTAAATAAGTTTTTATCAAAACGCAGTCCTGTAAGCAGTGATATCACGGGGAGAATTCATTAAACAAAAACGTTAAAACTTTCATTACCTCAAATAGTGACACAGCAGATAGTGACACTCACAAAACAATCTGGCAATAGGAGAAAAGATTGGAACGATAATCTTGGTGGTTGTATTTTAACACTGGCTGCATTTAAGAGAATATATAATTTAGCCAATTGGGCGATTTCACTGATTCTGCATAACAGCTAGACACACACAGACACACACATACATTTATATATATATATATATATATATATATATATATATATATATATATATATATATGTGTGTGTGTGTGTGTGTGTGTGTGTCTGTGTGTAATCTAAGAAGCCTAAAGCAGTAAACATTTAAAAGCTTCTTCAAATTTCCTTTGTATCACTCCACTGACTTATTTCCCAATATCTGTCAATGCTATTAGTGTAATTTCCATCAGAGTTTCCTCCCCTGTTTTACATATACTTTGTTATTATGGTATAAAGAACAAATTTTATCTCTATCAGATCATCGGTTGTTTACCATGTGACAGGTTCAGGGATTTAGAAAACAAAACAGATATATTAATATTGCACCCAAACAGTGTAAATGAAACACAACCTCCCTTTCAGCAATGATTTTAATACATAGCTTATGCCATACACGTAGTTTGTTATTATACATATATTGATAGATATAGATAGATAGTTAGATAGCGTGCGAGATAGAGAGTAGATTTTACGAAGCCTGTGACATAATGGGAAGGATTTATTGAACAACTTCATTGAAAATTTCATCCCCTCCAGTGATTCTATATATAGTGACACAATAAATACTAAAAGCATATATCTGAAGTCATAGGAAATGATTTTGCTACAGAAATTCATAATAAATTACTTTAAAAACTAGCTCTTTACGTAACCTGAAATTATGTAAGGAGGTTTCATTAATAAATGCATCAAAATGTTTATTCACTAATGATCACAAATACTGAAATCTTGTAAATGTATTCCAATGATTTTACTCCAGAAATTCAATGAAAATCAGGTTAAAAGAGATTGTCAGTTGTCAAGAATAAATGCAATTATTAGATAGGTCTATTTTACGCATATTGTAAAGATTAACAATATAAATGCATTGAAATTGGTATGTGACTCATTTTGAAATTCCAGATTAAGACAAATAATATCTAATGTGTGTTTTTGTGACAAAAGGTAAGTCCTGTTCATTACAAAACCTTCCAGCCAGAGATGACAACATCCTTAGTCAGTGTATCATCTGTCAGATGAAGGCGGCTTATGGGACATGAAAAGAAATTGTCACCGCGTTATCTGTCAGATTGAAACGCATGGCTCCAGCGACTGTCACACCCAACTATGCCGTGTCCCACTCATTCTGTTTAGGGACCCTGGATGGAAGCACCTGTTGGTTTGAAGTTCTCAATAGGTCGTCAAAGATAGCTTTGCATGTATTCCGGATACTAAATAAATGAACGAATAACACAGAGACACGATAGACTAACTAGGATATATATATATATATATATATATATATATATATATATATATATATATATATATATATATATATATATATATATATATATATATATAGAGAGAGAGAGAGAGAGAGAGATAGATAGATAGATAGATAGATAGATAGATTGGCAGATATGAAAAGTAGGAGATTTATAGATAGATATATAGATAGACATGGACCAACAGACAGATAGTCAGATAGATATGGCAAGATTTGGATAGATAGATGGATAGATGGATAGAGTCTAATTGAGATAGATAATGAAAAGATTGGAATATGTATATATATATATATATATATATATATATATATATATATATATATATATATATATATATATATACTAAAATAGATAGATTTGAACAGACTTAAACAAATGGACGGATATGAACAGACTGGAATAGATTGTTACATACATGGGCATAAAAATATGTCTTGCCGCGGAGATGTGTGTCACCTAACCGTTAATTGGAGAATGGAATCAGCGAACCGAGTTCAAACTCCAACAGGGACACTCTGCGTTCTATTCGTACTAACGTCCTTGGTAGGAACATAAATACAATTCCTCTCTAGCTCTTGGTAAAAAATAGGGAAATTGAAGCCTTTTAGCTTCGTATCGATTCCATACCTTTCCTAAGGGCAATAGTACAAAGTGAACTCAAACTGCCCCCTGCCTGTGTTTGAACCCGGTATCAAGAGTCCATTCTCCGAGCTATTATCTCCCCCACCTATGTCCGTGACGGTGAACCTTTATAGCATGGAATATCGAAATTGTAATTATTTGAACAATTCTGACCCAGAGGTGTCACTTACCTTTAGGTAAACTTGGGCATGCTCGTTTCAAAGGTTCATATTCGGAAGAGGTTCGATTCTATGGTGTAGTTACATCTATTGTACAGAACAACTGCTTCGAGGTATTTCGGCTGATTCTCTTCAGTGTTGCTAATTTAGATCAATTGTCAATTTAAATATTATATCTACACTTGGATCTCTATATTTTTTTTCATAAAAGATCTTTAATCTGTAATATTTCGTATATTTTTATCATATTACTCTGGAATTGCAGATCCAAGAATCAAACTCGACTCTGCACTGCCTTTTTTTACAATCTAATATATCTGGCGAGCGTCAACTGCATGCAATGGCCAGTTGTCGAGTAATTGCAGTACATAAAGTACATATACCCAGATATTTCTCCGATTGTACTTTGATGTTTATAGATAAGCAGCCTATTTCCCTAATAAGTCTTTAAAACAAGGAGTTCATTTTCAAAATATACTCGTAAATCCTGAATGGTAAATTAAAATAAAGAAGTTTCTTACTTCCAAAAAACCTGTGATATGTCATGACTGACACACGTGTCAAAGGATCGCCGTCACCGACGTGGTCAGAAACAGGGGGAGGTGAAATATCTGGAACAATTACATACAAAAAGAAATGAAAGATAGATAGATCGATCGATAGTGATAGATAGATAGATAGATAGATAGATACAGACAGACAGACAGACAGACAGACAGACTGACTGACAGAAGACTCGGATAGATAGATCAAATAAGCAATAACTCTTGAGTATTTTTCTACACAAGCTAAAAATGAAATTCTTTTGCTGCGCGTCTTCCAGATCAACTCACCGGAGAATAACGGCGTCGTCATGATGGATTTCTCTGAGGAACCATGCCGTGGAAAGAGACCATCTGCTTGGGCTGGAAGTGTCAGTATTCTTCATCTCTTCAGAGAGACCGGGGAACCTGTTAGATATGGCCAGGACTTTGTCTTTGCCGGAGTCATGACTACAGGTAAGTTAAAAAATATCTAATATCAAATATAAAGAAGAAATATGGACCGAGCCATGACAAAAACAAACATGTATCTCTAATTTTAAAGAACAGCCTTTATTCAATGATCTACAGGAGGTGTTCTCAACCTTTTTCGTCCTGTTTACCCCTGGCAACTGGTAACTTTTCAAAAATAAATATACCCGTGCCCTCCTCTATTCAGAAATATGAGTTAACTCTTTCAGCATAAAAAAGCAACTGATAAAACGGAAATTTAAAAATATTTCAACATTGCTATTTTCATCATATTTTCTAATAAAAATAATTATGGCACATGGCAACGTTATCTAATTCATTCATTTTAACTTTCTTAAAAGAAATCATTATCCCCCCCCCCACATTATTTACAAATCTGGAATCAGCAAATTTACCCCTGGGTAGCCGAAATTCACTCCCTGAGGGTAAATTTACCCCTGGCTAAGAACCCCTAATCTAACGAGATATTACAAGAGTGAATAAAACATGAAAGTTGGTAAATGTTTACCAAGCCTATCCGCCGATCTAATGGCATGTTTTCGCATTAAAACAAGAGAAGCAAATTTAAAGTTTTGACGACTAATATGATACATTATTTCATGCCTTTTCCGTTCTTTCACTCGACAATAGGTTGTATCATTTCTCCTCTATTTCTTTCAATCACCTTTTCCTCCTCTCCTCTCTCATCCTCTTATTAAACTCTTTCTTCACTTCCATCTTATTTAAGTAACTAACCTTCTCTGCCTACTCTCTTCCTACTCTTTTAATAGATCAAGTAACTCTCTTTTCTGTTTTCTCTCTCTGCCATCCTATTAAACTACCTAACATCCATCTTATGTTATTACTGAAAGCATAACATTCGAACTCAGGTAGAGAAAATCAGAATAATACAATAAAATAAAGTTGGTTTGGTTACTAAAAGAAAGGCTCCTATCGTACTTTGCAGTGTGTAGGGCACTTGGTCTGCCTTGTCGCCCGGTGACCAACTTCGTATCGGCCCATGATAGTGACGAGAATGTTACAAATGACGTGTACGTTGAAGTTGATGAAGAGGAAAACATCGTTGAGACGAAGGAAGACACAACATGGTAAGCATAATCCACCGAGGACAGAATTTCCTTGGCCAGGGTTTCTCAAACTCTATCGTATAACGGCACACTCAGAAATAGATTGACGTGTTCAGTACATCATCATAATCAGTCTTTTATCGTCCGTCGTTGGACATAGACCTTCGCAAAGATCCACCATATTTTCTATCATGGGTGTCGCAGGGCCAGTATTTTCTTAATTTGTCTAGTTCATCTCTCCATCTTGTATTTTGTCGGCCTCAGTTTCGCATGTGATCACTGGGGATCCATGTTGTGAATCATGATGTCCATCGGCTGTCTGTCATTCTCACAACTTGACCAGTTCATTGCCATTTGAGTTTTCTTATGGATTCTCTTATGTCTCGGATCCCAGTTTTCTTCCTGATATACTGTGCTGTCTTGTGATCTCTCCGTGTGAGGTTGAGCATAATTCTCTCATGTGCACGTTACATGCCTCTCAGTTTATGGGTTTATCTCTTGGTCAGGTTCTGTGTTTCAGCTCCATAAGTGACTATCGGGAGGATGCATTGGTTGTATACTCTTCTTCTTAAGATTATTGCATTCGTCTGGTTTTCGAAAGTGGAGCTTGTTCTGCCGAAGGTTTGCAATCCTAGGGTGATTCTTCGCTTGATTTCTTCTTCTTTTGTGGATTTCATAGAGATTCGTTGTCCAAAGTAGATTTTTCCTTAGTTTTGCATCTTTGATTTTTGTCCTTATTCTTGATGTGATTATTGCACATGACTTTTGTTATACTGAAGTTCATGTGTAGGCCGACTTTTTTGCTTTCTCTGTTTAGTTCATCTAGCATAAGTTGGAGGTCGTGTAAGTTCTCTGCGAAAAGGACGATGTCGTCTGCAAATCTGAGGTTGCTCTGATATTCGCCGTTAATTTTGATTCCTCTATTCTCCCAGTCTAGGTTACGGAAGATCATCTCGAGGCAGGCTGTGGAGAGTTTGGGTGAGCTTTGGAACATCAACTCTTTTATCCATGAAAATAGGAATATCGATAGGGACTTACGTACGGCCATGATCACTCAAACTTTGAAGTATTAATGAAAGGGTGTACTGTAAAGGAATATGAAATGAAATAGACGAAAACATTTCAGTTGTCAATGATCAAAACTTTTCTATCAATGTTGTGGTATTGGTACTCATCACTATTTTTCCCTTTTATAACTGTCTCTAGAAGGCTTCATATCTCACAAAATCTAATGCCATAATAACTGCATTGGCAACTTTGTGACGGAAGTGGGACCGTCATAATAATTATTCTGGACAAGTTCAATGCTAGTAATAAGCGTTTGTATGTTTGGAAACGTTTATGCGACATACAGAGGAAATAAGCAACAGAAAGCCCCAAAGAGAGAAATATGCAGTTGTGCTCTCTAATAAGACTTCAATTGAATGATGACGTTTGGTTTCAGGACTAGAACATCATTGTTTGCAGCCGTGGAGGATTGTGGTATATTTCCTTTTATTCAGGCTATCGGAGGGTGTAGGTAGCCTGACAATTAACGACACAGAGAATGTAATCGCTGAAACGAGTTCAAATTCAGGCTGGGACAGATCGCATTCACTTCTCTTTAATGCTCTTGGAAAAGGTCTGAGTCGATTCACTCCTTAATAATGAGTAAATAGCAGGACAGTTGGAGCCCTTCAGCCTAAGAATAATTAAAATTGTTGTTCTCTTCCTTAATTTCATAGATGCATAGTAGAATTTTTTTTTAATTACCCTCTCTCCCTGAATTGCGAAGAACCATAACGGGCTTTCTACTGAACATTTTATTAGTTTCTTTCGTGTTTTTATTTTAGGAATTATCATGTGTGGGATGAAGTCTGGATGGGCCGACCAGATTTGCCCGTTGGTTATGGAGGCTGGCAAGCACTGGACCCAACCCCCCAGGAAGCCAGTGATGGTAAGCAAATTATTCCGAATACTTGTAAAATCCTGAGAGTAACGCGCAATCTACTGTTCTTCATGATTAGTAACTATTGTTTACTTCAATTTTCTTGGTGGGTGGGGGAATAATTTGTGTCTACTTTCTCAACATTATCGTGAAACCATTTGCTTAGTGAAGATTATGTCTGCTCGCCATCACAGTCAATAATTGAAAAACCGTAGCATCAGAATTTGAAGTCACGTAAAAAAAATCCACCAAAGAATAAAAATGGTCAGAATAAATTCTATTTATGACATCACTGGGATTTTCCCCGCAGGAAAAAAAATCTAAAATATAGTGATAATGACTCTGGAGAATCTAGATGTTTTTTTATAAACCTGTCAGAATGAGGCAAAAAAGCTCCTCTTTCCTAAAATCAGAAACAAATTTATAGAAGGGGTCTAGTGGAGTACTATTGTTGATTTCCAAGTCTGTAGACAAAACGTTATGGCCAGAAGCGGTGGAACACACAAACAAATGAACAAGCACAGTGCAAATATGGAAAAAAGGATAGAACTCTTCACTATCTTTGATGGCTACGGTTTTTCAGTGGTTTGATTAGTTATCACAAAAAGCTATAACCAAAAGCAAGTTGGGAAAACTGTACACTACACTCTCTGAAAGGAAGTCCAGATAATAGACAGAGAACGTCGCTAGAGAGGGGGAAATTCAGAGAGGCGGCATTCATCAAAATGCCGATTAAATGCATGACAGACCAGATTCAACTTGATGTGACGATTGCAAGTCAACGGGGCACGGTATAGAAGTCCTTTTCCAACAAAGAGAGGAATTAAAAACTTCTGCTACCTGCGTTACAAACCTTGCTGATTTAAAGGAATATTGGCTACCATTGCAGTTAGATGGCCCAAGAATAGATTGGCCTAGCATTGAGTTCGATTATCAGAAAGGTCTTTGAAAACCTGTTTAATGGTTGAGATATTTGCACATTTCCAACAGTGTTGTCGTCAGTAAAACAGATCAAACATTAAAAAGTACCAAAAAAAAAAGAAACAAAAAAACAACAACATTGAAACAAGATTAAACATTGACAATTTTCGTACTGATATCAGAAATCTTTGGCTCAATATCTGTCCATTCTAAAGATGTATGAGGAAGTTAAAATTAACTTTTAGAAATGTATCAGCTACTTTTTGCACTCACTGAATTTAAAACTGTGACAGACGATTTAACGTAAAATTATCGGTAAATATTCATTCAAAAGTGTAAAAGCGTTTTACCTTTAAAGAATTGTCTAGGATTGCATATGAAAGGAAAAGAGCATTAAAAAACAGTTTTATAAAACTCAATTGATATACGCAGCAATTTCAATATTTCTGAACAGATCTTTATAGTGTTAGGCTGGTATTTTCTTGTTGTAGGTGTCTACTGTTGTGGTCCTTCCCCTGTCATGGCCATTAGGAACGGTGAAGTGAACCAGTGCTATGATACACGTTTCATGTTCTCTGAACTGAATGCTGATAGAGTTTATTGGCTGCGAGATCCAATGGCTGGCAACTGGGAGATGGTCTACACTGAGAAAGATTCGTGAGTATAAAGATAGTTTTTTTTACCTCCTTTCCTACCTTAGATCTTCCTTTCCCTTTCTTTCTTTCTTTCTTTCTTTCTTTCTTTCTTTCTTTCTTTCTTTTTTTTTCTTTCTCATTTTTCTATTTTTTCTTTCATCCCATTTTCATTCACTCAGTTCTCTTTTTCTTCTATCTTTCTAATCTACATTTTGGGAATCGATTCTCTTTTTCTTGTCTTTTTTCATTGATTCTTTCTTTCTTTCTTTCTTTCTTTCTTTCTTTCTTTCTTTCTTTCTTTCTTTCTTTCTTTCTTCCTTCCTTTCTTTCTTTCTCATTCACCCGTTTGTCTTCCTTTCTTCTCAAACACCCTTCCCCTTTTCACTGGACTCACATTACTTTTTCATTTTTTTTTTAAATTTCAATCCTCCATGAACCCCTTTCATTCCAACCCTTATTATCAGTACCCCCGCCTTTTTCTTCTATTCTTCAGCCTTGGTCAATATATTTGCACTAAAGATCCTGACGCTGAAGACGGAACCAATGGTAAAAACACTCGCATGGACATCACGAATGATTACAAACTACAATGCGGTAAGAACTTTGGAGTTGATTAAATAATTTGAGCTAAACTAACAATGAGTGTTTTGAATGGAAAGAAATGGAAAGAAAAGAAGTTACTTTCTTTAAATTCGAAGAACACTTTCAGTTCTTTTTTAATCTCAACTTACTAAAGCCGTCTGTTTATGGCGGTGAATAAACATTACTGATTGGAAATGAAGAATAAAGAATAATTGATAACTCGCCATCATATTATCTGCTTGAAAAACCGTAGTGTCAAAATCTGATGTCAATTCCATCGAAAAATATACATGGTCTATGACAGCTCAAGCGTTTTCCCCTGGAAAACGTCTAGAGACATTTAGATACTAGAGAATCTCTATGTTATCAATGAACCCGTCAAAATGAGGCACCAAAAGGTTAGAAAAGCATTTTCCTAAAAATAAAAAGGTCAGGCTTCTATTGAAGTACTGATGCCAATTTCCAAGTATGTAGACAAAATGGTATGACCAGGAGCGCTGGAACAAACAAATAAGCAAAAAAACTCACACGAATAAAGAAGGATAGAACCCCCCACAATCTTTGAGGTCTACACTTTCCCACTACTACTACTACTACTACTACTACTACTACTACTACTACTACTACTAATTTATTTGAAAACAACTGTGGTACCAAACTATTGAAGAGGTAATTAGGATGAGAAGGGTCAGATATTTTGCCAGCTCTAGTAGCTCTGCGGGAGAGCAGTGTCGTACATAGACTGCTCCCTTTGTAAAAGGGACACAAGTCTCGCAAGAGGATTATTCTCTTTTGTTTATTTCCGATCTCCACCATTTTAATCACCGCTGTAGACTGACGGCCCGAGTAAGTTGCGATAAAAATCAACTAAAAAAATGGAGATAAATTAGTAAAAGATTGATAAAGATTGAATCATTTTTAAGACGCGCTAGCATTTCTAGCACTGGCGTACGAGTCAGGGTACAAATCCCCCGCCACAATCGGGCCAAAAGATGTGAAATTTCGGGCAAATTAGTATGATTAAGGCAAAACCGTATAAAATTGGGGGCAAATAAAGCTCTTGACCCCCAAGTCTTTCCATAACGCCAATAAAGATCTTTAGATAACCTATGATTATCACTGACTGGTGGACTGACATACCGATGAAAATTTGCCAATTCAGCTCTGCTAGAGCTACATCTACCCCTTTTTTGGTATATCGAGTCCCGATAAGTCCCTTATTGTCTGACATGCCAAAACAAATTGAAAAAAAAGCTCTTAAAGGGAGGAGCAGTTAAATGAAGAATGGTCCTTTATCGGAAAGGGCTTTTAAAGGAATTTAGCGCATCTGTGGTCTAACTTTCAGGCTTGTTCATCTATGAATAAATATCGGTATGGATAATGGTCTATACGATAACATGAGAAATATTGACATTCAACACAGGTCAAACACAACCGTTTCAAAAGCCCTACTAACGATTCAAATTGCATTTAAAAACAAGCGTTCCCTATTCTCTCCTCCATTTGCCCGTGAGGAAGTCCCGAAAATTGGCGAAACGTCGGAATAATAACTTCACGTGAACATCAGTAAGATAGAGATAAGGGTCATGTATAATAAACATGTTGAAGACAAATACACAATGATCAAAATTGAAAATGCCTAGCTGGAGAATGTAGACATCTACTTAGGGCAACAAATCTCCATGAAATCTTCAGAAAAAAAAAGAAATCAAGCGAAGAATCACTCTAAGATGGCAAGTTTTCAGCAGAGTAAAAATAAGGGAATGCAATAAATGCATCCTTCCGATAGTCACTTATGGAGCTGGAACATGGTACCTAACGAAGAAACTAAGCCTCGAACTGAGAACCATGAAAGGTACACATGAAAGATTCATGCTCGATTTCATGTGAAGAGATCACAAGACAGCACAATATATTAGGGAAATAACAGGAATCCGGGATATCATAGAAGCTATAAAAAAACTTGGGCTGGTCATGTTACAAGAATGTCAGATAACCGCTGGACATTACAACTCACAACATGGATCCACCGTGATCACATGCGAAACCGTGACCGGCAGAATATATCTAGTTCAGAAAGTATTGGCCCTGTGACGCCCATGATAGAGAGGTTTGGGAACGGTCTATGTCCAACGACGGAGGCTACAAGGCTGATGATAATGATGAAAGGCAGTATTTTGTAAAAGAATCGTAGCTTTTCACAAAAATGTAACATTACAGGGAGATCTTTTGTCAATTAGAAAGTGTCAATGAAAACTGTCACCAAAACATTCAACATACATTTCTTCAGTTTTTAAGCTGGTCTAGCTGGCTACGTATGTATGTATGGATGGATCATGCGTACTTGCTGCATCAATGGAGCTAGAAGACCGAAGATTTAAATATTTAATATTAAAGAATTCTACGTTGAAACTTTTCTTTCAGAATTCCTCCCTGGAGTAAGTTTTTAGTCGGGGTGGGGGTCAATTAGCAATGTAAGCTTATGATAAATTGGTGCATAGTTTGTATTTTTTTGGGGGAAAGTCAGACTTCTCTGGGTCCAAACGAAGGCGAGAGAAGTAACATTAATTGATCACTCCTTATTCTGAATTCTAATTGATCCCCTCCAACACAGCATGCTACCAAAAGACATTGGTCACGTGAAGGTTTCTTTTGTGTGACTAATCAGCTCTATCCTTTGAAAAGAATCATAAGTGATAGATCAACTCGATAAACCGATTCATTGTATCAATTGTTTCAGGTGCCGAATATGAGAGGATCAACTCCATTGGTGCCAGCCGTAGGGTCCAGAGAATGCTTCGACCCAATAAGAGTAATGGACAGTTTGAGGTAAGTTTTTTCTTTAATCAAGCATGCAGTGCGGGGTGAATAAATATGAGTTTGAAACCCTTCCCGTTTTTTTTTTAATTTTCCCTCCTCGTCAGTCTTGATAGCGTTAGAAAATTTCTTTATGTGTGTGTGTGTGTGTGTGTGCGTGTGTGTGTGTGTGTGCGAGAATCCTCTAGAGCGTATGTAATTTTGGGTTTTTAAAAAAATCCCCCCTCAAAATAAGTATTCAAGTTATACCAAATTGGCCCCTTAATTTATTTCTGACAGCGCTCACGCTTTTGTTTGTTTTCTTTATTTGGATTTTTTCTAGTGATCACCGCCCAACAAAGGGGCAAGAAAAGTAACTTATCTGTCAATCGCCCTTTTTACAAAAAACGAAAAAAATATCGCTTCACGCTTGGGTATGTAACTGTTCAGTTGCCCATCTACTTTATTCTTATGGCGGCATCGTCGGTATATCTCTCTCCATGTTGTGTCTCAGCTGTTTTAAGTCAGATTTATTTGAAACTTGGTAGAATGGTGTCCCTTGATAAGATTCCCATTACCTAGACACGATTCGACTCAGGGTAATGTGATCTGGTAATAGTGACATTTAAACTGTTTTGAAATCGATTAAAACCTTTCTCAGCTGATTTAAGTAAGATTTACTTGAAACATGATAGGATTAGAATAAGCATAATACCTTCGCATGTACGACCTTTATTGAATCGTTGAAGAATAAAGAAAGGCCTCAAACAGCTTGTTAATTGTGGATTATAGTGAACCAAGAGCCATGAAAGGTTGCCAAGTATGTCAGGGGCAGTGTTGTCTATTTAGCACCTTTTACGCTAAATCTAGCACGTTTCTTAATTTGACAATACGAAAAAGCGCGAAAATCAACGTGGGCATACTTTAACATATTGGCCATCTTATAGTCTGTTTTCGACCATTTTTGCATCTTTTGGGCGATTTTTGGCTACTTAAAAAATGGTGCTTTTTGGTAGTCAAACTAGCACTGAATGTAGACTGGCTGAGAGTGGAAATCGCTGAGACAGTGGTCGCTGAAAGTATCAATTATGATATTTTATTATAGTAAAGTGAAGAGAAGAAAATGCAGATACTTCATACTCGTTGCAATAGAGGAAATAGAGTTCGACTTTGTAATTAGTAAAAATTTATTTAATTATTTAATCCAATAACTGCAGCTGATGGTGAAGAGTAATTGTTATCCATTGCAAGATTAAATAACTTGTCAATTGCAAGAACAACAAGAAGAAAAACATTACCCATATTGTATTCATCCTCCCGACTCGCTCCAAAATATTACAAGTAGAAACTACATTATTTACCTTAATACTTATTATATCATATATAGATTCGGTATGTGGCACAAAGTCACCCAATGAAAGCCTTAATTCAGAAATAGCACAATGAATAACCCACAAAACTAGGAAAAAAACACGTCAGAAAGTTTTAGGTTATATTAATACAACCTAACCATATCAGAGAATTGAGAAGCTATCCATTTCAATTTGTCCATTGCAATATTAAAACCCCGATTTTTAGATAAAACTGAGTTGCAATCAATCACAATGAAACGAATTCGCTATAGATTATATATAGCAGATGGCTTGATGTAATCAGTAATTTACTTCTTATCTTACAAACAGGACATGGAATTCCATATGGAAGCCCGCGAAAACACAATGGTTGGTCACAAATTTAACGTGACCCTTCTTGTCCGGAACCTGGGACTGGAGCATCGCTCCCTCAAGACCTCTTTTTATTGCAAAGTGGTGAATCACTACGGAGACACAGTGGGCATGTGTCGGGACCTGCACGTTGGGACCGAATATAAAGCCAAGGAAGGTAAATCCATTTCTGTTTTTATTTATTTATTCATTTATTCATTTTTTGAAGAAGCACCTCCCTGCCTCCCCTGCCTCGTAACAGGTAATCGTATTTGTGAATAATTGTTCTCTGCTTACATCTTCATCGAGGGTGTAGCGGGGTTAGGTACAGCCGGGCAATCGTTAGTAAGACCCAGTATCGGCTTGTCAGGCCTATTGAAGCTTCGTTCTGTTCACGGCTCTGATCAATGATCACCCATCTAGGCATTGACCTGGCTCGGTGTTGCTTAATTCCGGTGATGTCACGAGAACTAGCGTCTCAAACGTAATTTGGCCACTCTTGGCCTCAGGGGGAGGGTCTTCAGTCTTAATCCCAGTGTTTAGTATCTAACAGAGAGGCATTGAGTATCACACCAGAACCAACTAATACAGATATCCCTCAATGTGGACAGCCGAAGATAAGAAAATATAGGATTGAGCAGGCCGATAGGAGATATTCTCTCTCTTTACAAATATCATATTTTACATCTGAAGAGGGCAGCAGAAATGAATCAGCCGAAACGTCATAACAAGATTGTAGAAAAAGAGAGTTCAAAATATCTGAAAAAAGAAGTTGTTATGTTGAAGATTTGTGTGGAAATGAAGTTCCTGTTCAGTAGTTGTTAAAAAAGTATATAACACAAAATTACACAAGTTGGACAATTCTTAGTAAATTTCAAACTAACTGGAATTGCCCCAATTTTTTACACTAAAACTAAGAATCTAACGAAATACGATATGTGCACATACGTGAATTACACTTTCTTTTTGCCCCCCAAATTAATTCTAGGGGTAAATACACTCTTCCCAAACCTTCTCTTCCACAAGCTCCCTTTTCACACTTGAATGGCTTAGGTGGGGGAAAAGGGGAGATAAATCCGTTCATACTGTCGTGTCTGACCGATGCGATGGCAGCTATATAAATTGACGAGAAAGAAGAACGCGTTTGTAACGAAGGTCCAGGAAAGTCTTTCATGAGACCGAAACGTCTGAAGTCTTCGCTGGACCCTTGGTGCAAAAGCTGAAACAACCCTGAAGGACGTCGTACAGTTGACAAACAAGCCAATCCTTGCATATCATACATAATGATAATAATTGACTGTCTTTAGTTTGACGCTGGTAAGAGAACGGCCATTTTGAATAGCTAGTTTTTGGAAGAGGCTAGTTTTGTAATGAATGACTTCAAAAAAGGGAAGAATAGGCTGTATTTCATTTCCAGGTATTTCTGTAGAGCTAAAACTGTTATATTCACTCAAATCACTTATACAAAGGCACCAAAAGTATAATCATACAACGTACAGATCAGATGTTAATACAATGATAAAAATAAATGTCATTAATTTGTTCTTTATTTTCATTGCAGTTCTTATAAAATATCATACCATATGTTGTTGTATAGATCTACATATGTTGTGACGGGTGGCAGGAGGTTTTACCAAGGAATTCAAAATATGAACCACATCTTAAATACGGTAGTGCTATACACCAGCGTGTTCATTTTAGCCATTTTAAAAATCTAGCATCTTTCAGCCATTCAAAATAGCCGATCTACAATGGCTGTTCTCTTATCGGCGTCAAACAAGAGATTGTCTTATAATTAATAATTATATTCATAATAATAGTACATACATATATAGTATAAAATATGTAATAATTATCATACTAATAATGAAATAACTATTGCAAATAATTATATTGTACGCAGGCAAACCAATCACAATGCAGATTATACCCGAAGATTACATGAATTTCCTTGACCGGGTGGAATCTCGTTTGGCTATGAAGATTTCGGTCTACACCCGTGTTCTCCAAACTGACCAGGTCTTCATGTACACAGAAAGCTTCCAAATGGATTGGCCAACTCTCCGCGTTGAGGTAAGTCAAATATTATAATATCTTGTACAAAGGTCTTGAAACTGTTCACTTCACCCCTTGATAGTTCTCATTTTCTGGATTGAGATGGACATAAAAAGATAAAAAAATCTGCACGGCGCAGCGTTTTTATTAATCGTTTCCTGCTTATTAAAAATGAACACGTCGAATCGCCTCGTATAGTGAGTCAACTTACTCTGATTTAGGGCAAGTTGGTACCTGCATCAATTGGTCAGTTATGAGCCAAACTTAGTTATTTTACAATAGTTCTGTCATTTATTGACGCAAAAAAAATCAGGCTCTTCAACTGCATTGAGTTTGATTCTCTATGAAAACTCTACAATAATGGTCTTGTGCCTGACTAAGTTTATATTAGTATGAACAGCTTCAATTTGTTCGTGATATTTTTGCGTTGTATAATTTTCGTATGATAGGACAAAGATTTTCAATACTGTCAAAGATATTTGAAAAGCGTTAATTATGGCGAATCCTGGGAAAGGTCGATATTCAACAACGGACGTTAAAAGACTGATGATGATGATGATGATGATGATGATGATGATGATGATGATGATGATGATTTGTACAAGAAGCTAAGTTTTGCTCTGGATTTATTGCAGGTCCCTCACAAGGCCCGGATCGGTCAAAATCTGAACACTAAGGTGACCTTTACCAACCCCCTGAACGTTCCATTGTGTATGTGTGTTCTTTCTCTTGAAGGATCCGGTTTAGATCACAGCAGACACTTCGAAATCGGGTAAGTTCTCCTCTTGGACAATCAAATTATATACACACCGAATAGCTTAAAACAACCTTTATTTTATTGTCATCGACAGAAAAAAAAAGTTGGGGAGCATCATTTGCTTCGGGTGTCTGATGTTAATTTGTATCCCTTAACATAATTCAATGAAATTTTGTAGGTAGGCTTGTCATGACTGATCCAGTTGTTTGTTTACATCTAATAAGCGAAGACCCTGTTTTTGTTTACAATGGGTTAAATTCCCCGAATACTCGACGTACGGTCGTTCTGATTGTTTTCTTACATTTTATATCGTAATAACAATATGCCAACACACACACACACACACACCACACACACACACACACACACATACCACACACACACACACACAAAATGAATTTTGAGCTTTGAAAAAAAAATTGTTCAACAGATTAATAACCATTTACTGAACGTTTTAGAGACATTCAATTAGAAAAGAACATTCATAGCCAAGGAACAAAAAAAGTTGCACAGTTTTATTGATGTGAATGGATAATAATTCAATATGTATTTTTTTGGTTTCCGCAGGGACGTACCGCCAAATGGTACCATGATGGAGGACTTGACCTTTACACCCTTACGTAGCGGAGACAGGGTGATTGTTGCCACCTTCCATTGTAAAGAGCTCCAAGATGTAACCGGAAATGCTGTCATCAACGTCACCCAGTGAACTAATGGGAACGCGAACGAAGTCAAATGATTTTTCCAACCATTGCTGCATAACGAGATTTTTTTTAAAGAAATGTTGGCCATTTCCTAGTTTAGCGTCCCGAATTATCACGGTGGTTGGTGAGGCCACTCAACAGTCCGTTACTATGAAATGCAAACTATCAAATCTAATTGAAAATTCAGACTCATTTTTTCATAGTATCACGTCTTTTTTTATACTGCTATTTTTATTTATACCTGTACAGTTGAAAAGAAATACGCTGGCATCCAACTAAAATGGTGCGACCCCATGTATACAGTGAAAAATATCCATCTATAGTCAAATCAGCTGATGGAGTGTTTTCATTTATTTGCTTTAGGATTTTTTAACACTTGTTTTTTTATTGATTTTTGCCTCGTTAGTATTTTATCGTAACTGACAACCGAGTGACCTCAAAACAACCGTGATAATTTCGAACGCTGAACAACAGATTTTTGTGGGTTTTGAAATGTTTTGCCTAATGTAAGGAATCGTCGAAATAACTGGTTTTACTATAATTCACTTTTGAGTTGATGTTCCTATTTTTTGTGGAAACCGAAAGAAAAAAAAACAATAAAAAATGATCAAATGCAGAACCCAGATCCCCAAATTGACTCAAGTCAAAAGTGAAAATATTCAGATGATATCGCAATCAAGATATAATTCAGTTCGAAGGTGAAATATCGAATTCAGACCCCTTAAACTACTTTAAGGATCTGAAGAAACAGCATAGATTACGGTGTAATCAGAAAATTTGAGCTTTTGAATCGAATCAATTCCGGGACCTGAATTCTACAATCAATCAAAAAAAAAAAAAAGAAAAAAAAAAGAAAACGTAAAGAAGGCACACGACGGCCTATTACAACAAAGAAGAGAAATAATTTTAAAATTATGATTAGAAAATGCAATAAAAATCTAAAAAAAAATAAAGTTTAAACTTGTTGGAAAAAAATTGAAAACTATAAAAAAAATTCTTATTTTTTTAATTTTACACATTTAAAAATTAAATGAAATTGAGGCATCATAATGATCCGATTTCTGTATATTTTCCCATTTGTCTATTTGTATATTGGTTACCGTAATGTAGCAAAAATAACATCTCGTAGCGAGATTTTTTCATTGCATTGCCTTTAAAATGCCCCAACTTAGAGAATAAAGAAATTTGTCCCACTTGCGACTTGATAATAACAGCGTGGGGTCTTCGGTTACGTTCATTTATAATCTATATAATAATGATCTGATTTCTCAAGGGGGATAACTCCAAGCATATTAAATGCTAATTATAGAGTACTTATTTATTTGTACTTATTTATCTATTTGCAAAAGCAAACAGAGAGCGAGAAAGAGGGTAAAGCAAAGCTCGTATCTGTGTTTTTGCGTACTCTATGTGTGCTTACGACTACATGATTACTACAACCACTACCACTATTATCACCGCTGCCAATATCAGCAGAAGCGAGACGGAAAACAAATAGAGGCATCTCTGATTTTTCATGAATAAAACTGATGATTTTCTTGAATTAAAAAAATGAAATTCATTTTTAGCCAATTCTGTTAACTTGTTATTTTAAAAAATTATTTTAAGACACAAAACATGAAAAGTTGCAGAAAATCAACAGAGAAATTAATTTCGTTCAAAGTATAACTTCCTTTTTGCTTGATATAAATACATTTATACTAAGTTATATATATATATATATATATATATATATATATATATATATATATATATATATAATTTGTCCATATATGAATTGTCCCGTCAATTTTGACGGGTATTATGCGAGTCTATTATATAAAACAGCTCAGAGAGAAGTAACTTCATCACTTCTTTTTACAAATTTTTGATTGATTATCCCCGATACGCCATAAGACATTGGTCACGTGACTGATTGTGTGACTAACCATTACTACTGTGGTGAGTTCGATCCCAGCAGTAGTAACAGTTTTCGAGAGTCGACCACTACTCTATGACAAAGCGGCCAAATTCATTCATCAAGCTTTGCCACACAGTTTGCGTGATAACCTTGGTAACAACTGCTCCACACCGACGTGACCTAACAGATATTTTATGTTATATATATATACACTCATGCAATTAAATGAATTGTTTATATCTTTTCAGTTGTTTATTATTATTATTATTATTATTATTATTATTATTATTATTATTATTCTGACGATTCCTGTTAAACATCCACAAACTCTTTCGGATTGTATAAAAAACATTGTTAATAAAACTGTTTTCGAAGATAATTTTGGGTTATGTCTTTTGTTAGTTTTTAATTGTTTTACCTGCGACGCTAACACACACGCACACATATATATATATTAAACAAATATCAGTATTTTTCAATATATATACATATATTGAAAAATCCTAGTATTTGTTCAATTATTCTACATTCGAATGTTAATGCAGATCCTATGCATTTTCTTATGAATACAAGAGGCAAAGAAAATAAGACCAGAAATAATCAAAATGAGAAACAAATGAATTGGAAAATTAAATGGTCGAGAAGTTTCCCCGATGTAGACTTTTTGGCAACCCTGACAGGGTATTGCATACATGCATGTTCCGAAATTCTGCTTAACAATCTCTTTCCTCCACCCACCAGAAGCCAAAGACCACCTATGAACCAATCATTTGTGGTATACGTCCACATTTCTTGAAATATTCATTAGGGAGAATCGTCGACATGGGATTTTCATTTATGGTAACATTGTTCCGAGATCCATGTGAAGAACAACAAAAGCAATACAGCAAAAGTTTTTAGTAGGGAACAGAAATCTGACGAGACAGGTTGGGAAAAAAGAGTGAGCATAGAAGCCAAAAGTGCACGTACCTATAACCTTCATCATGTTTTCGTTATGTGAGCGGGTGTGCATGATTAGAGCCCATCGAGCCATTTTCAAAATTTTTGCAATTTTAGAGCTACAATACTCAAGACGTTTTGAAGCTTGTACACTCTTAATCATTCTGGTGCATATTGCATTGATGACTCTTGTATAAATACGTCATATCATTTGAAGATAATCTCATTATGTTTATGTGAGAACTGGTAAAAATCATGTATCATTTTTTGACCAGGTTTCACCGGCGATATTTTCGTTATTTTTACGGTTAGTCGCTTATGTTAGTTTCGTTTGGTAGCTTCGTTACTCAGCATCTGATTTTAATATGCGCAACAATGTTCTTTAGAATACTTTTACCGTGAATAAGCGAAACATGGGAGATTTTTTTTCGCTTGTAGAAAAAAAAGAACAATCTCGCTTCATACATTGTAACCATGCAAGTCTTTACGAGTCTTTCATTCATACAATATGTATCAGAATCATCATGTACTGTATTCCAGCTTCAAAAGATAAAAAAATCTGGGTATGAAAAAAAAAAAAAATTGAAAATAACGAAGACAAAGCTATCCGAAATCCGTCAAACTTCGAATCTTTTAAAAATCTCTCGTTCTGCACCTATCATGCGCACCCAGTTGTATGTTCATTGATTTTAGTATTTAAAATCTACTGTATCCTTGTGGAAGCACTCGACCTGCTCCTCCGAATACGCTTCCATGTTTTTGGATTTATCATGATGAGTGTCAAGGATATGGACTTTGAGGGATAGCTTGCAGCCCATTTTAGTGGATATAGCTGTCCCGACAGACCACAGGGTAGTGCAGAAAAAAGTGAAAAACTTAATAAGTATCCAGACCAATGTTTCTTACAGTGTGTGCCTCGACACAATAGTGTGCTGCAACAATCTCCAAATTGTGCTGAGTGAATTTTTAAAAAATTCAAAACAGTAATTTGCACCCTTGAGTTTTCAAAATAAATCGATTGAGACGGGTATTGTGTGAATGAAGACACGTTAAGTATTTAAAAGTAGGTAGCTTTATCTTTTTCAAGAATAAAAATGTTCAGTTCTGTACTCTATCTCTCTATCACTCTACAACGAAGTCACAACTGATTAAATTCCCAAGGCGGCATGTCTCGTCTGACGTAGCACAGGCAGCCTCTCAACGCACAATCGCGCACGCGCACAAACACACAGACACACGCACACATGTTCAAAAAACACGTCCTCTCCGAAGAACTTCCTCTCTCCAACTGCTAAAATCTGAGATTTCTCAAAACTCTCAAGTCAATTCTCGCCTCTGGTTGGCCAAATAATGTCATGTGATCGACTTTCACGCCAAATTCGTTTGTTAGATTCAATTAATTCCATATGTCAATGGCCGAAAGACATCAAAACAATCAGATTAAAAAAACTTTAGGGATCCGGATTTAGCTGACCGGAACCAGAATCAATGTTTCTTCTTCCCTGGTAAGACGCTGAAACGTCTCAGCCAATTATCGAATCATGTGTGCGTCATCTTGCTCGCACACACAGTTTCGCTTCAAACGACCATAGACAAGAATATACATACCGGTACCTTCATATAAGCCAATGCTTAAAGCTAACGGAAAGAAACTGTTTAGTCAAGCCCACATTTTACTAGGATAAAGTGACAACCAGTATACTATTTCATAACACAGAAATGATTGACAGAAACTAGAACGGCTGATTTGAATGAAATGTTTTCATCAAACGCTGATCAGATGGAAAGACGGTTGGACGACAGGACTTGTACCTATGGAATGAATTAATAGAAACACAAATAAGAAATGTGAATAAAACATTTTGATCAAATTTTGACCGGATTAAAAGAAAGTCAGACTACTGGACTTGTTGCCAGAAAATGTATTGATAGAAACATACCTAAACAGCGTTGCCAGAAAATGTATTGATAGAAACATACATAAATAGCGTTGCCAGAAAATGTATTGATAGAATCATACACACATAGCAAATAGGTATAAAATATTTTCATCAAATGTTGGTCGGATTAAAGGAAGATATGACTATAGGAGTTGTAGCTGAAAAATATATTGATAGAAACACAAACATAATAAATGAGAATAAAACGTTTTGATGAAAAGAACTGCCAGTCCATAGCAACAGTTGCTAAGGAATTCATTTTCTGTAGCAACTTCAAAAGGATCTGTCCTTTATATTTTCACAACAAAAAAGTTTCTCAACCTTTTTGTGCTATCAGGTGTGATCAATAATATATTGAAAGTTTACCATAAGATGGTCACTGGAAAGGTATCAGTTTCATGTTTGCGTATCTCATACGGACTTCGTGAGTCTTGGATATTTTCATTCATCAGTACACACGGTGTAAACGAATTCCTGGATCAACCCACTAATTCAACCTCTTCTCTCTCACCCCGAGGAGCATATTCCAACAAAATTTGATTGAAATTCACGGAGATCTTTCGGAGATATTGTGTGGACAATTATGAGCGAATACAGAAATGTACGAAGAAAATCTTCCCAAAGAGAATAAAAACATATCTCTCAATCAAAAAAGAAATACCTCATTGAAATGAATCGATATCGTTTTGAGAGATCGTATAGAGAGACAGGAGCGAATATAGAAAATTATGAACAAAAAAAGAACACACATTTTCCAGTTTTTTTTATATCTATGTATTCGCTTAAGACTTTCCACACTATATCTCAAAAAGTTCTTAATGAACTTCCACCACGGAGTTTCAATCTAATGGTTTTATCGCTAAATTTTTTGAGATCCAAATCTTTCTAGAGATAGATGAAAGGAAAAAGGGGACACGAGTACGTATAACAATATGCCGATAAAAATTTTTCATACGTTGACTGCTGAAATGCTTTTATATTATTCATTTCATTTTTACAGTTCATGTGATGCGTAAGTCAGACATATATATTGCTGTCATAGAATGAAGGTAAAAAATCACACAAAGATATTTGAAACTTTGAATATTTTCCATCAGAAAATAAACCAAACTTATTGAACTAATTAATTTTATAAAAAGAAAAAAAAGGCCCCTAAATGAAAGAAATCGGCTAATGACCTTCGAATTGGACTATGATATGAAAATATGATTGGCTGCAAAAGATTAGGAATGTAAGTAGGGTACTGAGTCTTAATTATGATTGGCTTACAAAAATTTGTATTGTAAGTAACACATCGTGTCTCAATTATGATTGGCTGAGTCAAAAATCTAGATTGTACAATGTGTCTAAAATATGATTGGTTGAATAATATCTGGATTGTAAGGTAGGGGACTCAAACAAAAGGCACCAGGCAGAAATTTACCAGATAAAATTTCATCCCTTAAAGTGCCAAGCAGGACAAACATTCTTGGTTAGATAAATACATGACAACAGTTTTAATAAGTGTTGGCTGCATAAATGATTTTTTAAATTGATTTTTTAATGTAATCTACTTACATATTATCAAAATTCTTTTTGCGTTCATTCAAAAATGAAACGAATAAACCACATAATGATGAATCTTGTAATCATCGGACCTCACATTCTAACCACACATTTTCAATGCTTAACTTTATTTTTAGGTATCCAAAAGTTAATGAAAAATAATCGAAAGTATTAAATTATATTTACTGGTTTGTTTCAGTATTTTTTTTCAATTCTCATAGATTTGCCTAACTTTTCCGAGACAAGAATATGATGTCTTAACCTCCCAAATCGGTATTCAAATATTTTAATTTTGAAATGTTAAAATTTTGGAATATTTTCAATTTCAAAATTATCCGAAGAAAATGGTCTGGATTGGAAGTAAGTCACTGTGTCTCAAATATTATTGGCTGAGAGAAATCTGAATTATAAATAGGACACTGCGTCTCAATTATGATTGGCAGGAAAAAACTGGATCGTAAGTGAGATAGTCTGTCTTAAATATGATTGGCTGTAAAAAATCTGGATTGTAATTCGGACAATGGGCCCCAAGTCTGAAAATAATCTAGATAATAAGTGTTTTAAATATGATTGGCTGAAGGAGAACGGCTCTAAAAGATAGACACTGCGTCTTGAATATGGTTGGCTGGAAAAGATCTGGATTGTAAGTGGGTACTGTGTCTCAGAAATTATTGGCAGAGAAAAATTTAGATCATAATGAATGCAGTAGATTGGCTGAGATCAAAATTATGAAAGATACCAAGAGCAGCACTCAGTAAAGTTTGATGCAGAAGTCTCAAAGCAAAAGACAAAAAAAGACAAAAAACAAAACAAACAAACAAATAAACAAATAAATAAAAAAACTCACAGATCGTTACGCGTGCAATATATATTGAGGTTGGAACGTACATGAAAATTACGCCTGTCTAAAATGAAAATAATTTCAATTTATTGAATTATACAATGAATCCAGTACAACAATGCATTACAAAATTACTGTGAACTGGGAATATATCACTTTTGACATTTAATAATTAACTACCATACTTTTAATCAGTATAAGCTCCGCTACCTTGTCTCACTGCGTCTCTAATATATATATATATATATATATATATATATATATATATATATATATATATGTAGTACATATGGTACAGATCAGGTTTGCAATATAACATAGTATGAAGCAATGTCTGATATGTGATGGATTTATTTCCTGGAGTGCTCGATACATTCAACTTTATACTCTGAGAGTCAAGTTGTTTTAGAGTACAGCAGGAAATATAATAAGATGTGAATTTGCTACACAAACAACTTCATGTTTCTGTCCTCTCTAGGCCTCATCAGGCAATTGAATGACTGAGTTTTTAGATTCTTGTTTGAGGAATTTGGTGAGAGTCTTACGGGTGTCACTACCCCAAAAACGAGAATATGTCACTTCCCCAAACAAGAATCTAAAAACACATTCACCTGATGAGGCCAAGAGAGGAAAGAAACATAAATTTGTTTGTGTTGCGAATTTACTTCCTATCACACACACACACACACGTATATATATATATATATATATATATATATATATATATATATATATATATATATATATATATATATATATATATATATATATATATATATATATATATAGTACAAATCAGGTTTGCACTATAGCACAATATAATGTAACAAAAAATGTCTATGTGATGGATTTGTTTCATAATGATCGATACGTTCAACTTTATATTCTGAGAGTTGAGTTGTTTTAGAGTAGATATATATATATATATATATATATATATGTTTTTATCGCTTTTGAGCGTTGATTTATTTGTGAGGTAAGAATGTCTGATATGAGGGATACAGGATATGTAAATATAGACAGATTATTTATTACTCTCTCTCCCTCTCCCTCTCTCTCTCTCTCTCTCTCTCTCTCTATATATATATATATATATATATATATATATATATATATATATATTAGAAATTAAAAATTGTCCACGAAAACTATCATCAAAACTGTCGACATAGATCTCTTCAATTTTTAAGTTAGTCTGGCTGGCTAACTGACTATCTATCTATGAATGTATGTGTCCCGCGTACAAACCACACCAATTTGTCTTTTTCTTCCAAATTCCCCAACAAATAAGTTTTTATTCAGGAATTCAATTTACAATGTAAGTTCATGCTGAATTGATTTCTTTGTTCGCGTACAATTGGGTTCACGCTCACTTTTTGAAGATTCAGACTGTTTTAGTGATTCAACAAAATGCACAAAACATGACTTATTTATTGATTAACTCATTTTTTAATTGATCATCCTAACACAGCATGCTGCCAAAAGATGTTGGTCAAGCATTTCTATTGAGTGACTGACCAGACCTGTATATATGTTACTAGGAATCTGTAAAATTGCCTGATTGGCAAAATTTGCTTATTTTTGGTTGATTTCACTTTATTTCTATTATTATTCGGACTATCCTCATCTTGGTTGTTTTTCATAAAACGTTTCGGCCGTTGTACTCTACGGCCTTCATCAGGTAGGTAAAATAACGAACCGAACCCTTTATTTAATCGACGGGGGTATATTGACCGCACTCCCCTTTAGCATTAGTAGTATTGTTATTGTCTCACACTGGGATTGAACCTAGAAACATCAGATCACTAGCAGTAATTTTGTCTGATTCTGTAACCACTACGCTATGTGTCCAACCAAACAAGATGAGGATAGTCCGAATAGTAATACAAATAATAATAATACCTCATCTCAAAAATTCAGAGATATACTGATTTCACTCTGGTCACATAAAATTTTGATTGTAAAAAAATAGTTTCTCGATATCCTTGTTTTCGTTAAATAAACTTTTGATTAAATTAAAACTACGCATTCATTTATTTTTTGTATAAAAATCAAAACTACGTATTAACCTTTTCTTATAAAAAAGTTCGATATCGCAAAGTTCTAATTGTAAAAAAAAATAGCTGTCTTATAATCTTGTTTTGAAAAAAGGAACGGATTAAAACTGCGTATAATCTATTTTTGTGGAAAAAAAAATTAAAATTTCGCCAATTGATTTTTACGACCGATTCGCTGAAACATATAAGGTTCAAGTTGGACGCTCCTGAGACAGAGAATGAGAGAATTCGAGCAATTTGAGCAAAAATGATTGTTGCACATGACTTTTGTTTTATTGAAATTCATGTGTAGGCCAATATTTTCGCTTTCTTCATTTTGTTCAACTAGCATTAGTTGGAGGTCATGTAGGTTTCTGCAAAAAGGACGATGTCGTCTGCAAATCTGAGGTTGTTCAGATATTCGCTGTCTATTTTGATTCCTCTATTTTCCTAGTCCAGGTTAGGGAAGATCATCTTGCGGCAGGCTGTGAAGAGTTTGGGTGAGCTGATATCGCCTTGTCTTACTCCTTTTTGAAGTTGGAAGGGTTCAGAACACCCAGGCAGCAGCTAAAAATGCATTGCAAGAATTCATTGGTTACAAGACCCCAGAATTTTATGCTTCCGGACTAAATGGAGTGTGTTTCTAGTTGACAAAAAAAATAAATTATGAGGGTTCTTATTTCGACTAATAACTTTTATTCTCAGCTGATGTTTATTGATTTAAAATTGATAGTAGGAAACTGCAAATATTTTGGCACCAACCTAATATATGTAATTACACTACGACCATTGAGCAATTTACTCATTACTTTTGGATTGTTGGAGAGTTTGCTTTAACGGTGTTTTGCTTTCAAACTGGTGTTACCAATTTTTTGTCTTTGAGAGAGAGAGAGAGAGAGAGAGAGAGAGAGAGAGAGAGAGAGAGAGAGAGAGAGAGAGAGAGAGAGAGAGAGAATGTTAATTATTCAACGTCTTTCGGATGTTTCTAACAGGAAGGAATTTCTTGTTAAACAATGGGACACTGTATTATTAGAGGTTTAATTAGAAATTCTAACCCCGCCCACTGAAAGAATTGACACGATGACAGGAGTAGATTAAAAAGAAACTGAATAAAGGTGAAAGGAAATGAGAAACGAAAAGATAGATAGATAGATAGTCAGGGTGATATAGATAGATAAGTAGATTGTTGAATAGATGGATATAAATAGATATGAACAAATCAATATAAATAGAAATGACCGAATTGATATATATATATATATATATATATATATATATATATATATATATATATATATATATATATATATATACATATATATATATATATATATATATATATATGTATATGTATATATATATATATATGTATATATATATATATATATATACATATATACATATATATATATACATATACATATATATATATATATATGTATACATATATATATATATATATATATATATATATATATATATATATATATATATATATATGTGTGTGTGTGTGTGTAAGTGTGTGTATAGATAGGTCGATGGATATGTACATTAATTACAGAAACACTGAAGAAACATGTGCTGGCAGATTTGGTTCACGATATGAATAGTATTCGCATATCGTCTCTTAAATCGGGCATAAAGAATGCTAGAGAGCACAGCAGCCGAAACGTTTTGATAGAAGCAACAAAAACACGAAACTAATCCGTGCAAATCATTGTATAATAGTAACAACATCTCCACACGAGAAATCAAGACATAAAGAAGGCTGGAGAGTACAGCAATCGAAACATTATGATAAAGAAAGCAAAAACGAGAAAATTTGCTCGAATGAATAAATGTAATAGTTAATTAGTAACAAAATTCTGCCGTAAGAAAAAAAATTAGACTGAGATGAAGCAGAAGGATACAGAATAAAAATAACAAAGATTTGGAAACTGAATAAATGTATAATAGTAAGAACACCTCATCCTAGAAATATCGACGATGATTTTGAAAGATTTATATATTCAAGTTAAATCTTGTACGTTGCGTTTGTTAACTTTCACAGAATGTTAAAAAGTTGAAAAAAAAACCCAAACTATTTTTGATGGACAAAGTATATTCTCATTCAAGTCTCCTAAAAAAACACTACCTAATTGGCTTACGGAACCTGAGCAATTGGATGAAAACATTGGTTAAGCTCTGTGGGAAGTTGGGTTTTAACCCTTGGACTAGTCTTTGCATTGAACCTTTCTGTCTATATTGTGAGATGAGGTGTTTTTACTGTTTTGCATCCATTCATTCGGACCAGATTAAACATGACTGACGTACTGCTAAGCAAAAATACACAATAATAGCCTAATTGGTGTCAAAGCAATAAAACGTTATTGTTAAACTCATAATGCAAAGTTCAGTTCATTTAGACGTATTTCCTTGTCTTTATTGTTCTTACAACAACGTTTCGGTCGTTGTTCCCTACGTCCTTCTCCAGGCGTCTGTTCCATTTGGTAACCTTCAGAAACTATTGAGCAGAACCCCTTTTTACTATATGGAGTATGCTGTTCTCATTTAATGCTCTCCAAAATCAACTGCCTGAATGTTCTACGAGAGTTGGCCTTTTTTTCTTTATTAATTATTATCCTAAGAGAGGCCTTTCGATCAGCAAAAGCTTATGGAAAGGGTAGTTATTAATGCCACTAAAGCAAAGTTACTGCCGACATTAGGTAAGGAAATTGTTCTTCTTAGATAGTCTGGTGGATAAATGCCGTAACAAAACTCATCTGGTTCATTGGAAGCCACGATCTCAATCATTGGGTCAGAATTAATAGATGGATAGACGGAGAGATAGAAATATAGATATGTATGAAAAAACTCAGATAGATTGATAGATTGATATAAACAGACAAAAAAATAATTAGGTTGATATATGAATAGATATGAATAGGCACAGATGATGATGATATAGATTAAGAGATAGATGGATGGATAAACAGATAAATAGATAGGTATAAACAGGGTAGGATACATAGAAATAGAAATATATGAACACATGATTATATAAATAGATAATTAGATAGATGAGAACAGATGGATAGATAGATAGATGGATAGGATCAGGTTGAGATATAAAGATAGAGAAAATGGATTGGAACTGGCTGAAAACCATAGATAGATATGAATAGATAGATTGATCAATAGATATGAAAAGGTTGAACGATGGATAAATAGAAGTTCTAGAAGCATCATACACTTGGTACTTGTCATAATTATTTAAACAGAAATTTTGTCTCTGTTTTGTGTTCATATATTGGTTTTGAGAGGAAAAACTGGGAATGTTACGCAAGGAGAACAACGTTTTATTGCAATCAACATAACAAGCCATGCATTTTGTCATGTTTTGTAATTTAGTTCTGAATACTTAATTTCTGGGATTTTTCTATCGGGATATTCGACAAGCTACAGACCCATCCCATCCGTACAAAGGGAGCGAGAGAGAAAGAGAGAAAGTGGAGGTTGGCTCGAGCCTTTTTTATAACATTAATAAAAATGTTAACATATATTCATCTGGAATTCGGATCCAGTTCCAGGTTTGAATTCAGGAACGGGATCCAGGTAGTCTGGAACCCCACTTACTCGGACAAAGGACCATTGATTCTTTTTGAATGTATCGAAAAAAGAATTTTATGAATGAAGAATAAAAAAAAAAACAAAATAAAAAAAAACAAAACAAAAAAACAACAGCAAACAAACAAAAAGCAAACAAACAAAAACAAATAGTCTTAAGTACAGTTATCCCTTGATATTTGCGGCTTTTCTATTCGTTGTATTTTCACTCGTAGTTTAAATAATTCACAGTTCAGTCTTGAAAAATGTCATAGGAATTCTTTCGGCGTTTTGTAGCCTTCCACAAAAAAACGCATTATAGAGAAAAAAACGAAAACAATGCAGTATGAACGAAACGTAAAAAGTTTAGAAATTCATAAATGCGTCGCAAAAATATTTGTACTATTAATTTACTTATGTAGACAATATAAACTCGGTTTATACGAGGATTAAATACTCACAAACCAATTAGTTGAACGTTGTTTTATTTTCACTGAGCTGTAAAAAAAAATCACTTTTTTTTTTCTTAAAGAGAAAGCATTATAAATCATTATCAACATTATTTCATTTTTACTATTTACGTTCATCGTAATATTTTTGCTGCTTTTATCGCAGCTCTTCTCAGGATAGATTTAAAGAAAAAAATCTCAAAATCTTTTGAAATGAATGTGAATAGTAACATTAAAAAGGAAGAACATTCTTAATAATCACTACCCTGTTATTTTTTTAGATTTATTATTTCTGCTTATCAACTTTTTAACGACCTATTAACGCGTATTGCAATAATTGAATATCTTTGAAAGTTCGAATTTGGTTATGACAGCAAGAAAATAGCATAAAGTTAGCCGTAAGAAAAAAGAAAAATATTTTCACGTACTCGTAGAAGATTTCTGAGCAGATCAGGGCTATTTTGAATTTTTGACTAAAAATATCCATTCCATCATGAATGACGGATCTGTTAACAAAAAAAAGAAGTTTTAAAATTCAAGATTTTTTTGTATAATCTACTGCATTACCTCATTTATTTATATACTCATAAGGTTAGCAAAAATTGTTTGCGGATTTTCATACTCACTCCCCTCCCCGGCGTCCCCTAACCCCCACGAATATCAAGGAATAAATTTAATCATAGATTACCCTTAAAAACAAAGCAAAAAAGACAGGGCAAAAAAAAAAAAAGAAAAAATTAGACCTCATCCCTGCTGAAAATCCTGAATCCACCCCAGCAATTTATTCTGTAACGGTTGCGCCACCTCACACTTATCTAAAATCCTGTTTGTTCCAAAAAACCAGTGACCGAAGAATTAATCGGCAGGAATTTGTTTTGATACTAGATTACGCAACATTATTAATTATTTGAACTATGCCGAAGATTTAATTATAAAAAACAAATTGATTCTAGTTTGACATAGCATTCTTCATTACGACTTAACAAATAACCTATATTAGAAATCGTCAATCAAAACTGTCAACACTGGTTTCTTTAGTTTTCAAGTTAGTCTGGCTAACAGGCTGGCTATGTATGCATTACGCCAACAGGCTGCACCAATGGAACTAGAAGGCTGTCAATTTCAACATTAACTCCATATAATGTTGAGAAAAAAACACTTTTGTTTTTTGAAGATTACGTTTTTAGTAGGGGCTCAATTTGCGATGTAAGTTCCTGCTAAATTGATAACTACTTTGTGTCCTGTAACATTCATGCTTGTTTCAGACTTTTTTTAGTGATCACTGCCAAACAAAATGGAAGAGATATTTCTTGTTCAGTGATCAACCTTTTAACCAATTTTTTAATTAATCAGTCCAACACATTCTGCTAAAAACATTGGTCCTGTGAGGGTTTCTATTTAGTGATTAAGCAGACTTGTCTACCTTATTTAGTTAAGCGCGAGAATATCGCAGAAAAATGCTCAGAATGTTTTAATCAACTTGTTCGATGCTAGGGATACCCATTACACAAGACCTTTTGGCATTACACTTGGCCTTATCCCAGATCAAGATGGCATTCAAGGTGGTTGATATTTTCAAAGTTAACCATCATCTATATGAATATTGTACGTATGTGTATATGCTATCGTTACACAGAAAAAAAACCCCCACGCATTGAGGGCAAATTTTTGCTTGCGGTACTCGTTCAAACTGCACTTACCTGAAGAATAAAACAAATAGAAGTGTTTTGCAACTGTTAAGTTATGTTGTAGTAGGGGGCTCTGCCTATAATATAACGCTGAAGGCATTTCCTGATTACACTTTTAAACAATTGTTTTTTCTTACTTTACCTCATATCCTTATCACTCTCTTTTGGAAAGTTAGGGTCAAAAGTAAGAGGAAACTTTTTCTGTTTTAAAAGATGATCAAGTGCCAGAGGAGACCTTTTTGCTCTTTCGGGGGGTCATCGGGTGTCGAAATTGAGCGAGGAACTTATTTTTGGGGCGTCAAAAGTGAGGGAAAACATTTCCCCACATTTAGGTGGATTTTTTTTCCTGTTCAGAGTTCAAACGTGGAGAAATTTTTTCTTTCTTTTTGTGACAGAAAACTTTCTTTTTAGGATTCAAATGCAAGGAAAAACAATTTTTTTTTCTAAGAGGTCAAAAGTGAGGGAAAACTTTATCACCTTCAGGAAAAAACGCCAAGTATATATTAGTTTAGGAATAGTTATATCAGAAATAGTTATTTCAGAAAGTGACTTGACAACGAACTTAATGTCCAGCAATATATATATATATATATATATATATATATATATATATATATATATATATATATATATATATATATCATGGTTTGGCTTCGCGAAGGAAGCTTTAGAAGATCGTTCCATGCATGTGTAGCACTAATGGCTGACGCGACTCAGACCCAAGGTCTAGCGCAGTGGCTGCAGGTGAAGGTCTAATAACTGAAGGGAACTCTGATTAAAAATGTTCTTCCATTATCAAACAACTGTTCGATATTTATTGGGATGTCATAAAATCAGTTATGGCTTTTAGAGATATTTTTATGTAAGAACCATTGCAGAGAAATATTTCATCTAACTATTTTTACTAATTCTATGAAGTTTTTACTAGTTTTATTAAGTAAAGCAAGTAAGTTTTATTTAGTAAAATACTCGTTACTTTGCAAACGATATGTCTAGGGGTGGTAATCTAAAGCACTGTAGTATCTGAAAGGAAAAGAAACTCGTCGGAATATAAGGTTAAACAAAACGATATTTGATCGAAAAAATACATTAATAACCTATTCAAATAATTCGACATATTACCTGCTAAATAATTTTCAAATCATTTATAATAATAAAAAAAATAATCCATGATCACTTTGAAAAGATATTTTGATAGGGCAGACGGATTTGTGGCAAATCATAATATTGATGATTTAGGCAGGGACTTCGTTTATTAGTTTATCATTATATGCAAACGTTTCTATCCTGGATCGACTTTTTTCCTACCGTAACAACAACACTCCTCATCAACACGAGGGATGTAAACCGATTTGTAAAACCCACAATCCCCTACCGTGAATCGAACTAACGACCAACTGATTGTCAACAGGCTACTAGCTGAGCTAAATTGACAAGGCTGAGATATACACGAAAATTGATAATATATATACGTCAGGGCTTATTTCATTCAAATGAATAAATACGATATTATTATAATTTTTTTTATTTATAATGTATACAATAAAAACTTTGCAGTAATCATGTTTGAAGTTGGAGTGAAGTTTGACCCTAGAACAGACAGTCATGTATTACTGTGTAGTTAGCCTTTTCAAGATGTATGGGGAACTTTTATACGTACGTAATACATTTGTTTTTTTTTTTTTTGTGACGTTCAGTTGTGGGCTGCGCAAAGGTGAGTCCCCCTCCCAGGATGAATGTGAAGGATGGCTCATATGGTGCTTCCATTGAAGATTTGATCTTATGGGGTTGCCAAATTAGCCATCACGAACTTTAACCTTCGTTTGTGCCCTTTCCTCTTTCTTTCTTTTTTTATTCCTTTCTTCCTTCCAATCTTTCATTCCTCTTTTCTTTCCTTCACTTTTCTTTCTTTCTCTTTACAGTTCAATTCATTTTTCTTTCTGTCTTCTTTTCTCACTTTCTCCCTTCTCCCTTTCTTTCCCCCATCCTATCTTTCTTTCTCTCATTCTTTCCGTTCTTTTCACCGTCCAATTCATTTTTCTTTTTCTCCCATTCTCCAATTCCCTCTTTCCTTCTTTCTTCCTTTATTTCCCCTTATCTTTCTTTCTTCCTTTCTTCTCTTCTTTCTTTCTTTTTTCAATTTTCTTCCTTTCTTTCTTCTCTTTTACCTTTCCTGAATTCCTCCCTGAAATATGACCTCTATTTAAAGCACATATTCTAATTAATTAGGTTTACGCTAATATTAACAGAACTTATGTAAGCTAAGATCATTGGTGAAGGTATGGGGAGTAGATAAAAATAAACGGGTGTGGCCGTTGCATCGACGGTGGGGTTATTGGTGACAAGTGCGTGTATATAAACTGCTAGGGTGACATCACCCATTGCCATCATTAGAGTTCTGTTAAGGCGGCAGATTATTTTTAAAAATTGCCAGTCGAATCCCAGACGGTCTAAAAGCAAGACTCATCTTTTTCAAAGAAGGTAAGTGCTCGATGACACGTTGACTTCTCTGAAATGATCAAATAGCGCTGAATATTTTTAAAAAAACATTTTGACTGGTTTTCCATAGACCTGCATAACCTGTAATCTTATATCAAAGTCCAGATTCTGTTTTTGTTTGTTTTTGCACGAGGTGCCAAACAAGGATTTTTTTAGCAGATTCTGATAGTACTCAAACACATCTCTAAGATCGTTCACATGTATGCATTTTCATGACATATCGACTCCTGTACAATGGTCAGAGAGTAGAAAACATTTTTTAAAATTTATTTTTTCGGTGTTTCCAGTCGATTTTCATGACCTTTATTCTTACATCGGAGTTCAAGTTCTGACTGTTGACTGTTTGGTGGCACATTGGCTACTATATAATGGTCATGTAGAGGCAAACAAGGGCTTTAATTAGATTCCAAAGATCGTTGATCATACCTCTAAAATTCTGATTCTGATTCTGGATGTGATTTTATGGCACATTGACACCTCTATGATGGTCATATCGTACCAAACAAGTATATTTAATTAGTTCGTTGTCTTTAATCAGCTCACCGAGGATTTCATTCTAGATGTCGTTTTACGACACATTGACTCCTGTACAATTATCATATTGTGCCAAACCAGTATCTTAGTAGATTTACATAGTTTTTAATCAAATATACCATGTCCTGATTCTGAATATAGTTTTATGGCGCATCGTTTCATATACCATTGTCATGTAATGGTAAACAAGTATTTTTAGTAGATTCTCCTGGTTTTCAATTTTAGATCGAACTCTGTTACATATCAGTTGAATGTGGTTTTATGGTTCATTTTTCCTTATACAATGATCATGTAGCGCCAAACATAGAATTTTGAATAGATTCTTGTAGACTTTAATCTCCCCAAGGTTATTGAATTTGATCTCATGGTACATTAATATAATAATTATATTAATGATATAATATTCATGTAGTGCTAATGTTCATTTAATAGATTCTCAATCTTTTGACACTAATCCAAAGTGCTGAATGTGGTTTTTACAGACTCTGAAAAGCTTTACTAGCTTGTTATGTCATGTAGCAACGGTTAATCTTAGCTTGAACAGTGAAGCCAAAAGAAAAATTGTAAATAGTAATTACGTTCTGTAATGATCAGGTAAGAATCAAATAAATAGTTTTTGGAGTATATGCGACCGGTGACGAAATCGTGGTTTTCATTGTATGCACCAGCTTTGTGGTCCTTGCAAGTTTCAAGTCTGGTCAAGACCAGGACTTCATTCTTACAAATTTTTAATGACCATCTCGTTGGCAGGATGCAAGTCCATCGAAGGGATCCCCCAACGCTGATCGCACAGCTTTGAGTGTACTAAACATTTTCCCTCACGAATAGTTTTCTACATTATTTACCTATACCCGGGATCGAACCCCGGACCTTCTACTTGCGAGTTGGGCGAACTATAGTCTTGAACTGGTACTTGAAAACAGACCACGGAATAAAACAAACAATTATATAAAACGCCACATGTATGTGTATATATTTTGTAACTTCCCAGAAGAGAAATAACCTACATATTTTAGAAAGGAGTTACTTCCCTTGGAGAACTATTCCGGTTTTTTTCCTTAATTATACGGACTTTTTCAAAATATTTTTTGTGTCTTTATTTAATTTTACCTTTTAATTAAGTTTGTATTGATCAATAAAATATAAAACAGCATAATGTTTTTGATATCTGTAGTACAATTCAATTGCAAAGTTAATTGGATATTGCCGGGTTTTTTTTTGACGACATGGGTGAACTACAATTATAAAACTATTAGGATTCTTGGAAGTTCGTGAGTGTGCTGTTGAAAGAAATGAACGAATTACAACAACACGTTTCGCCGAGTCACGATCTCGGTCGGTTCATATCCATCTATCTATTTTGTGGTAATCGAACAACATGGGTGGAGATTTTCCCCGACAGACTGCGGCCATGATGTTCAAGGTAATGCAGCCACTACTATATAACTATAAGTCGAACACTCATTCAATTGAGTACAAGTTCTACGGAGGGCACTACTTTGATTTGAAAAATCCGTATTTGATTACACACGCACACAGTCATGCGTGTGCACGCACACACAGGAACACACACACGCACGTGCGTGCACGCACGCACACACACACACATACATACTCACACATCTAGACTGTACTACGAAAGTACCTCTCTATGATAACAATGGCAACATTCATTTGCAGAGTAATGGCATCGCTATGGGGTCTCCACTTTGACATTTGCTAACAATCTCTCCTAGAAAATACTATCTTTATAACATCGATAAACTCATAATTTACGCTAGATATATTGATGACATTTTAATTCTCCGTGCATAGAACGGTCTTTTTATCTACGGTAAACTGTGTGCAATCATTCTGATGTGTAATCCTTGATTATTACGGACAATTTGTTTGATTCTTTCGAGATTGTCCCCGGTTCTTGTGGAACATTGTCGTCCAAAACTTTCATCTTCTACATCTTCTCGACCTTTACAAAATCTCTTGTGCCGCTCGAACGCATGCTTGTGACATGCATTCACTCTCATAGACCTCAGTTAGCGCACGAAAGACCCTGTACCTGCTTTGGTCAATTTCACCAAAAAAATCAATTTGATACCTTGCTCAATTTTTGAACCGGCCATTTTCACAACGTGTCAGGAATAAAGAACCGTATCTTCTTCAACAGATACATAACAGATTCCTGAAGATGTACGCACATTGAAACTTTGGGGCATGATTTGCAACTTATAATTGTTTGAGGTTTCCTTTCGCGCTAACCCCAATAATAATGATATGATTTTTTAATCAATCTATCTTATCTATTACATAACGTGCATATTGTTTGTTTATATGCGTCAATTTTCTTCTAAACGTGCATTGAAGTCGATCTGTTGAATTAAGGTACGCCTGACATTTGCTAACTGGTATGATACATTAGACAGCAGTCTGTAATAAATGTAGTGGAAAGATATTTCAACCCTGATATGAAAAAAAATTCCTCACAGGGATCCTATAATGTTTTATGATATCCGATGTACTTTCCCTTACAATCATTGTGGCCCTCTTATTACAACTTTTCAGCCTGAGCAACGCCTGGGATTCTGCTTATATACATATATATATATATATAGAGAGAGAGAGAGAGAGAGGGAGAGAGAGAGGGGGGGAAGAGAGAATACGAACATATGTGTATGTATTAAAAAGATCTTTAATTCCAAATAATACTCAAAACCATTGGTAGAGTGGTTATAACAGGAGTAAAGATTTCTATCCACTGGTTCATTTGAGATTTTACATTCTGTTTCACTTTATAAGGATTTTTAAATGAAAAGGTTCATTTGAAAAAAAACCCCCAAAACTTTTGTAAGTTAAACAGTATGTGCCATCAGTGATGAACCAATGAAAGAAATCTTTATACAAGTTATATGTATATAAAGGCTCCAGCAAGAATCAATCCTGTGTTCAACAGGAGGCCGTTCAGTGTGACGTCACTCTTGCTATCTGAACTAAGCTGCCAGCTGGTACATAAAAGCCCGAATAACTGCTTTTGTATGTACTATATCTTGGCCAACTAGTATATACACCGACTAAAAGTGAGGTTTCGTTTCGAATAAAGTTTAAAATAATAAATAACACATTCATTATTATTCTGTCACATTATGCATTCATTATAATACTCTTCATAATACATCCACATATGTATATATCGAAGAAATTTTTTCTGTGTAATTAATATTCTCAATGATGATATCATATGCTGGTTTGCATGCAGTCTGAAATTAAAACCGATACAACGCAATAAATATTCACATGGGTGAACATTCAATAGAAGTGACACGAAGAACGAGTCATGTTGTTATACTTATTAATCCCTCGTCGTTAAAAATGTTTTTGGGGTAACCTACGTAAGTAAGTCTGGATTCAAAAAATAGATATTTATCATAAAATGATATCAATATACAATACACATAAAACGTTATATGAAATAGCAGACTACATTCATGGCAAAAACTATATAATAAATGGAGGTGGTGTTTGATGATACTGCTTGGATGCCATTATAATGTAACAGTTTTGTTTTTAAAATCCCCCAAACGGTTACATGGTAAACAACTGATGATCTCAACAAGAGACAATTCATACATTGTACAATAATAACAAAGTGTAAGGGAAACAAAGAAAAATACTATGGAAGATCACATGAATTGCATTGACAAATATTGGGAAATGGGTGACTGAAGTGACATAAAAAATTAATTGATAAAGTTTTTTAATGTCTAGTGATTAAAGCTGTAAAGCTTTCTAGAATCTTCATATATTCCATTTATCATTGATATTGTCCTATTTCACACACACACACACATATATATATATATATATATATATATATATATATACATATTAATGCATATTTGAAGTTGACTGACAAAAAACGTTTACGTTTTTGATTTCTCAGAACATAATAATCAGGAAATGAATAGAAGAACTGCCCATCATTTGGAGATCGAGCGCTTTTGGCTATTCCACTTGCAATTTTTAAGATAAAAGATATAGTGTGCTATTTAATTACTATTCCACCAGAGCAAAATGTGACACAAGGTCGGGGCTTTACGTGGGGAAAATAGAAGACACCCTGGAAAAATAGCTCCAGTCGACGCGACTTTAGTTTGCTAAGCAACCAAAGCAACCGCCGTCACGAAAGCGTCAGGCACGAGCCCGACCTGTTCCGTTAGGTACAATGAAACAGTGCTGCTCCGGGGCGCCGTATCAACTGCAGCTGGGTAGAGTAATAGTGGAAGAGCCCAAGGACAAATCCAAAGGCTCCCAATGCGCGTAGCAATGCGCAGCCTCAGTATAACCTCATTGCACGCGGTGTTTGACACTCACCACAACACAATCTCCGGCCCATTCGACCGGCAAGTGTCAGTACTGGCGCCTCAGGCTCTGCCGGGGAACAAATACTACACTTTAATCCATGCCGAAAAGGAAAAATATCGTATCATATTCAAGAAATCAGAATCATGTTATCAAATATTTCTTTAGATTTCAATCTATATATACATTTTTAAAGGTCTGTTGTTGGATATAGGTCTTCCCTAAAAATGTGGTAGGCCTTATCCTGCCACGTTGGCCTATAGGTCGCGGGAAGAGATACATACATACCTTTCCCAAGAGTGATAGTGTCAAGTGAACGTACACTGTCTCAGCCGGGGTTCGTACTCGCCTCGCCGATCCCTGTGTAATTAAACTACTGGGCTACAACCACATCACAATTTTAAGTATACTTTCTATAGGTTCGAGAAAGGTTATTACCATTTGAAGAATAGCCGAAACTGCTGTTTGAAATTGAGAAATATCAAAGAAGCAGAACGGATCAACGTGTTGACTGAGTGTAAGACAGGTGCAGCGTTCAATCCGATGTGGCTTTCGCTACCCAACAGGGACAAGATATGGACACCCAGGCCCAGCAAGGTTAAGAAAACACCTGGATCCTACCTTAAAGACATTGCCATCATCAAAAAAAAAAAAATCTGTCTATCACCGTCACATTCGAATTGTACACCTGAAGAAGGCCAGAGAATTGATCGACTAAAAGGCTGCAACTTCACAAACAGCAAGAAAGAGTTCAATCGTCCGGAAAACCCTTTGAATGTTAAATTTCATCATCATCATTAACGTCCGTCGTTGGGCATAGACTCCCCCCCCCCCGGATTCGCCGCACTTCTCTATCGTGGGCGTCTTGGTGCCATTACTTTCTGAATTTGTCTATCTCGTCTCTCCATCTAATACTCTGCCGGCCTCGGTCGCGCATGCGATCTCTGGGAATCCATGTCGTGAGTCGTGATGTCCATCGGTTGTCCGCCATACTTGCAACATGGCCTGCCCACTGCCATTTGAGATTTTAATGCTTCTATGATGTCCCTGACCGCTGTCTTCTTCCAGATGTACTGTGCTGTCTTGTGGTGTCTCCATGTGAGGCCCAGCATAATTGTTTCATGTGCACGTTACATAGTTCTCAATTTGTGGATCTGTCTCTCGGTTAGGTTCCATGTTTCAGCTTCATAAGTAACTATTGGGAGAATGCATTGGTTATATACCCTTCTTTTTAAGATTAATGGAATATTTTTGTTGTTGAAGGCTGAGCTCGCTCTGCCAAAGGCTTGCCATCCTAGTATGATTCTTTGCTTGATTTCTTCTTCTTTTGAGGGTCTCATGGAGATTTGTTGTCTTAGGTAGATGTAGTGGTTTACTTTCTCCAGTTCTGTGTCCTCGATTTTGATCTTAGTGTTTTTATCCCCGATGTGGTTGTTGCACATGATCTTCTTCTTGGTGAAGGTCATGTGTTGGGCGACTTTCTTGCTCTCTTCATTTATGTCATCTATCATTTGTTGGAGGTCGTGTAGGTTTTCTGCGAGAAGGGCAATGTCCTCTGCAAATCTGAGGTTGCTCAGATACTTGCCGTCTATTTTAATTCCTTTACTCTCCCAGTCTAGTCTTCTGAAGATCATCTCGAGGCAGGCCGTGAAGAGTTTTGGTGAGCTGGTATCACCTTGTCTCACTCCTTTCTGGAGCTGAAAAGGGTCCGAGTCTTTATGTAACTTGATAAAGGAGCTGCTGTGATTGTATATATGTTTCAACACTTCAACATATACTGGATCTACACCTTGTCGACTGATGGCCCCCATCGTTACTTGTCTTTAAAAATCAAAACTGCTGTTTTCTTCATTTGATATCCCAGAATCAATTGCCTGATATCGATTAAAAATTTCTGAAAATTCTGACTTTTTCCTGTGATCACTGCCCAACAAAATGAGAGAGAAGTAACTTATTCATTGATCATCCTGTTTTCCAATTTTTCCATTGATCACTCCCAACACAACATGCTTCCAAAAAAAAAACCGTTGGTCATGAGTGACTAACCAGGGCTGTTTTAATTAGCTTATTTTTCAATCTTAGGAGATAGTGGTCACGATATTTCATCAATCCGTTTTTTCTAATACTCTTTTTTATTTGCACTGATGCAATTGGGAAGGCATGAATCCACCCTTTCCCCAACAACTCATAAAAATGTCAGAGCAGAGTGTGCTCTTCAGTTATGATTGTCAACCAATCCAGAAGACGGTAAATAGTAAAGCTTCTCTCTCTTAAGAGACCACACCCAATAGAGTACGAGGGCTGGTGACTAAGTCTGGGTTTCTGTTGCATGCGTCAACTTAGTGATCCTTGCAAGTCTCAATTCTGGTTGAGACCAGGATATATTATACCAACAGGTTTTATAACCACCTCCTTGGCAAGATGCAAGTCCACCAAAAGGATACCTCCAGCCTAAGCACACAGCTTAGAGTGTACTTAATTAGCTGCACAGGGGTATTTGTTGATCATACCGGGGTCGGGACCAGGGCTTTCTGCGTGTAAGATAGAAGGACCATTACACTCCCCAGGTGATCTTTAGGAGACGAACAACTCGGAATTCCAACTGGTTGGAATCATATACCAGAAAGTTATGATCAACAGAGCTCTGGTGAAGTTTCGATGGGCCTAGTAAACCGGGCGTGATTTTATAATAAAATTGCGCACAGAAAATAGAGGAGAATAAAAACGGCCAAGCGAAATAATAATGGACCAATGGGAATGTTTTAAAGTGAAAAAATATGAAAATATTTCTTCATATTGTTCTAGAGGGGGTTCTATTCAACATATAGATATAATGTCAAACAATACCCTTACTTTTCGTTAAGTTTACACATTAGGTTACAACCAATCAATAATGTAGGTTTCTTCTAAGTAAAAAAAAGGTGTCAACTTTTTTTTGATTTTCATGCAAGTTTTTCCTCTTGAATTCAAAAAATATTTGGTGCTTTGTGCAAAAAAAAATGAGTCTGGTTAATCGGACAAACCAGTTATTGGGTCTAAAACTGTTGGTCCCGATGCGGTCCACCATATATGTATAGTCAGCGTTTCGTGCAATACGCAAACACCAACACTGGATTTATGCTTCAAAACATAAATTCGTAGCTGACGAGTGTGTTAGGCACAGAATGCTGAAATTCATCGGGAGATTTTCCTTTTTAATTTAATCAATGTATTGATAGCTCAATTCACTTTAATAAACATTGAGCACTGATTGAATATCATTGACAACAGATGAACATTCTGTTTCTCTACAATATCACGAATTACTAAAAACATTATGAATTATATATATATATATATATATATATATATATATATATATATATATATATATAATCTATTTCCTTTGCTGATCTATTTGACATGTATTCTGCTTTTGTCTTGCAGCCTCTACCAATCTTCACAATGAGTCGCCCGGTCAAGACAAGTCAGGGGAGTAACACTTTACCCAAGAACTCTGGGTCTCACAGCTCTCAATCGATGCCCCACAGCTCTCCTTCGGTGCCTCACTCTAGCCAGTCACCGCCTAAAAGCAGTCATTCCATGTCCCATGGAGGACAGTCTTTGCCGCCCGAACCCCAACCCATGCCAAACGGCCCTCCGTCCATGCCAGGTGGACCCCAATCTATGAATGACGGGTATTCCATGCCCTTCGGAGGAGGATACGGTGGATATTCGATGCCACCACAGGGCGCTTTCCCCATGGGGTACGGTGCCCCACCACCGATGTCGCACGGTGGTTTCCCCATGTCCCCTGACCGACAGTCAATGCCACGTGGGATGTACCCGATGTACGGTGGCCCCAACTCAAGCTCTATGCCACAAGCTGAGAACAAAAATCGCATGAAGACCTTCTCGAAGTCCCAGAGGGATACCCTTTCGCGTGAGGGGGCCAAGACTGGGACCTCTCACCAGCGCGGCGCTGTTCCAGAAACGATGAATCGTATGACAATGGACTACAAGGGTCGCTTTATAGATTCTCGTGGCCGGGTCGTCGACTACAGCCACAACAGGGATTCCTCCGAGGACCACCGTGATGATAGATATGTGTACGGCAGGGAAATGCCCCGGGAAGAGCAGGTTATGTACGACTACGGAATGCCTGGGTATATGTACGGAAATATGATCGATAATCCGGAATATATGTTCGACATGGAGATGCCCGGGAGGTATATGCCATTTTATGGCCACTACTCCGACGATGATTACAATTATGGAATGTTGGGGAATATGATGCACAGCTACATGGACGGTATGGGAGGTTACAACGCAGATTTTCCAGGCATGCATTTCCCAGAGAGCAGGAGAATGGATTCGGCTGGTAGATATGGGGACTCCTTTGATCGGTAGAGGCCTGGATGTTATTGCACCGTGACCGGAAGTTCATACATGCTGCTGTTTCCTGTTATAAGGTTTTCAGACATAAAACAAATTTCGTTTTAACACAAGTAGAACTTTGTTGCACTCTTCTTTATTACAAGTTGTTTATGTAACTAATGTTATCACAAGTAGGATTTAATATGAAATGTAGCCAGCTATATATATATATATATATATATATATATATATATATATATATATATATATAATGTGTGGAAAGTCGATACTTTGGGAAAGAAAAGATCTGAAGCTGATTAGTACATCTCAAATTCTTTATTGGTTATAATACCTAATGTTCCGTTCCAAGCTTGAACTTCTTCAGAGTTTCTAGCGAAGAATGGTGTGAGAAAGCAAAGGTGAGTTTACATCAAAGTCAATCACAAAATCCACTAGGACCCAACAGCAATTGGGCTTTGCTTGGACGAAATTTTGGTTTTCATAACCGATAAAAAATCTGAGATTTTCAAATTAGCCACAAGTCTCTTTTTTCCCCAAGTTGTCATCCTTCTTCACATCATCTTGTCAAATCTCTCTCCCCCCTCTCTCTCTCGCACACACACACACACACACACACACACACACACACACACACACACACACACACACACATATATATATATATATATATATATATATATATATATATATATTATACTATATTTTGCAACATTCTGACAAAATGTCTTGTTGTTCTTTAAACTTTTCAAGCGATTAATTAAATGTTTTTAACTTGTATTTCAAAAAAGTTCTTCTTTCCGGCTGGCTCCAATCCTCGTGTGACTTTTTCGTTATTTTCCCAAAATATATATACGCAGAGTAACAAGTGTCCTATTGTGTATGGTCTGAACTTAACAAAGTGATGATCGGCAAAACATCGTGTAACAATGAGCGGAAGAACTTCTTCCATTACAGTAAATAAAGCCAGCGATTGGTTGCTACTTTCAATTAAAATATTGATACAAAAAATTCTATGAACTTATTAATTATGTTTTGAAAATGGGCCAGATTTTTTTATCAGCTAAATTAAGAAAGAAATTTAGCCTAATCTAGCCGAAAAATGACTTATTTGGCAACCCAGCGTTATTCTTTGAAGTGAAACTGCATTCTGATTGGTTTATGATCGTAGGTCCCCTCACCCAATTACAGCTGAGACTAGTTGATATGAACTTTTCTGGCGTAAACTGTAAGATTTTATGAGATTAAACAACGAGTTTAATGAGAGTAAGAATATTTCTATTCGGTGCGGAACTCTGGAGATTCTCTATGGACGAGATTCTCGTCATATCTCGTAACGGTCGCGATTTTATGGTCAGTATAGTAGGAAAACACAGTTCTCGTCAAAAAGAACCTCTGCCATAGATTAGCACTGATATATATATATATATATATATATATATATATATATATATATATATATATATATATATATATATATATATATTGGGGACCATGATGTGTTACATAAAAACTATCATCCATGTTTCTTTTCGGTTTGAGTGGTTTCTCCACATTCTCTTACTTAAATTACGACCTAATAGTTCACTACTCAAAAGCTGTTAATCATGTGAATAAATATTTACGTGAAATCTAAATCCCCTGTGTTCTTGTAAAGTAACTTGTACTCGTCTTAGCGGAAGAGTCCATTGTTTCAAATGGTGGATAAGGGATATTGTTATCTGAAAAATTTGACCGTCAAGTGAAAGAGACCATTGTTACGGACAGAGAAAGAAACAAATTACACGACGTAGTCAAAATAGATTATGCTGAGACTCTGATAACATATCAAATACTAAAAAACATGGTCACTCAATAGAAACTGTCAAGATCCCGGTATCTTTTGTCAGCATGTCCTGTTGGGGTTGATCAATTAAATACGAAAGAAAAGGGGTGTACGAAGAAAAGTTACTTCTCTAAACTTTTTGTTGGACACTGATCACTAAAAATGTCCAAGTTTTCAAAACCAGCGTGAATGGTATCGGATACAAACTAAAATACCAATTTAGCACAATCTTAACTTGCAAATTGAACCCTCCACCCACACTAAACCTTGCTTAGTGAGAATATTCGAAAAAACAAAAAACGTTTTATTGGTCATAATAAATAGCAAATGTTTAAATTTTAAGCCCTCTAGCTCCATCAATTCGGCCTGAACGCATGATGTATACATACATGCATAAATATACGCATACATATGTTGTCACTCGGCCAGACCAAACTGCAAACCTCACAGTTTTGGAGATAGTTTTGGTGACAAATGTGGTTAACGGTTTCTGATATAATTACATTGGAAATGATTTTACTATAGAAATGCATTACGTATTATTTTTTTTATACAAGCTCTTCATGTAACCTGTAGTATTATGGCAAGGATCTATAATATGTCGTATCATCCATTCACCATATAATGGCATAAAATTACTATAATCATATAGTTATAAAAATTCATTGGGAATAAATTTACAACAGAAATGCATCATAAATTATCTTGATACTTCCTATTTACGTAACCTGTGATAACCAGGGTAGAATTTATAAACCAGATTCTTCACTATTTCGAATCTCTCTAATGATTACATATAGTGACATAGAAATACTAAAAGTATTTATAGAAATTCTTTCAAAATGACTTTTTATACAATTGCTTTACATATTATTTTAATATTAGCTCTTTAAGGAACCTGTAACGTTATTTGTAGGATTTGCAGAACAAATACATCAAATTTCAATTCACTCTAATCGTTTCATGTATAATGACTTGCAAGTACAAAATGCATTCATAGAAACTTATTTGAAATGATTTTACAATAGAAATGCATACTATAATTAAGAAATAATAAAATATATACAGTGCTAGCTCTCTATGTAACCTGTTATATTTTGGGTAGGATTTATTAAACAATTCGTCACTCTTTTCTATTTGGAAAAGTCCATTTTTACGGACAGAGAAACAGATGAAAATCTCACTGTTCATTGTATATAAGTAGATACATTCTGTTTACAAGAAATTAAATAACCTAAACAATCATTGCGAGACACTAAGAAATTGGAACAATATCCACTGTTGTATTTGATTGAATTTTAATTAAGTATATTTAGGCAAGTGTAAGTCTTTCCTTATACATGCCTACTAATTTTTACCACTTCTCCATCATTCCATCCCGCCCAGCTTCTGTCATTTCCTGTACTAACCGGCTGATGACTTCTGGGAAATTATAATTAAACAACGAAAATATAATTCTTTACCTAAAGTTTGTTTTAGTACGTTTTGGCACCACATCTATGGCTTGCGTATTATAAAACTTGCCAATCTTGTCAATGGTCAGGATTAGATGTAAACATTACCTACAGAATAAGGCTATTATATGAATAATGTAAATACGTTACTAATTATTTTGCTATAAGAATACTTTGAAAACCAGGAAAAAAGTATTATTGGAGCTCAGTGAGGAAAATAAGATAAATATTTGACAGAATAAAGCTATCATATATACATTTTCAAAACAAAACAAATCCTCGTTTTAAAATTACAAACTTGTAGGATCAATGGAAATTTCTACGATGTATCTTCTTTGCTTAGCAAGAAAAGAACCCAACCAGTTAGCAATTCGGAGAGAGGAGAGCTAAATATTAATCATAATGAATTTGATTAAGTAATCTTAGGTTCCTAATTGTCATGCACCCACGCCTTATTAATTTTGGAGAATAAATCCAAACATTCCCCGAGCTCTTATCAGCTCCCGACCCCGCTAATTAATAAATTAGTCTCTACTCTCTCCTCACTAATAATGCTAATTACAGATTTGTTGAAATTCTCCCAGAAAAAAAGACAATTATTGAATAAAGCAAGGGAGAGAACTTGGATAACCAAGTTGACTTTTTACCGCTAATTTCATCGTCTTTGAAATTTTGTACCAGCAAAAGACTTTCCAGCTGAATTATTCCTCGAAAGAATTTTCTTGTTTCTGTCAAGAGAGTACGCCTTTACTTCCCATGGCCCTACCCCATCACTTACGATAAATCTTTCTCAAACGATTCCGTTTTGTTCAGATACAAATTGTGTCACTGGCCACGGTCTCCTACCCCCAGGTTTCCGGCTTATTAAATTGTGACAGCTTTTCCGACCAGTCCGCGTATTCTAACCCCCGACGATTAAGTATTTAAAGGTATTTTATTTAGAAGTTAATAGAAGCAACAAACCATCTTGTCACACTCAGCTAAATTAACAACATTGAACGCCATGTATATAATATAGAATCGATTTTGTCCGTACTATGGCATTTGCGTCCAGGACAACTGTGACAGAATCAAATACTTCTAGGTCATTGTCATCCCTAGACATTTGCGTCAGGTTTCCAGATTTGCGTCCTGAACACCCGAGTCTGAATATTTGTATATTTCGTATCAGATGGAATTTTCTAAATATCTATATCTTGAACAATCCTATCCCAATACGTGTGTATTCAATATCAGATATAATTTCCAATATTCATGTAATTTTTCTTCTACAGAAAATATTTTCATTGATCGAAAAAGAGATTGTAAAATCTATTTTATTGATTTCCTAGTCGCAAGTTGACAACTCATGACATCATGGAATTTCTCTTTCTTTTTCCCCGCTCTCAATATACCGTCTGACGGATTGCGATAATAGAGTCAACTCTTTGGGAGTTTGACAATACAGGCCTGGTTTGTCATTCCATAGAAACCCTCTCGTGACTAATGCCTTTTGGCATCGTACCATGTTGTGTTGGGGTGATCAATTAAAAATTTGGAAAAGTGGGTGATCAATGATAAGTTACTTCTCTCGCCTTTTGTTCGATAACTAAAAAGTCTGAATTAAAAAAAAAGCAAGTGTAAATGCAGCCGGACATAAACTAAGGGACCAATTTAGCATGAAATTACAGTGAATTTGAACTGATCTTAGATTGAACTGCCGCTAAAAAAAACTGACTTTGGGGTGATTAAAAAAAAAAATTCTGGACCTAATAAAAAGTAAATGCTGAAATTATCAGCCTTCTAGCTCCATTGATACAACTTGTACGCATAACACGCACATACACAGATGGACAGTCAGCCAGGATCACTTAAAAACTAAAGAAACCTATGCCGACAGTTTTGATCGAGGATTTCTCATACAAATTCGATCATGAATACCAGTAACAAGTATTGGTTTAGAAGAGTTCATGAGTGTTTTCTATGACATGATTCTGGAGTTGACTTTATTTGCACTTGGAAACAACAATGACAAAGACAACATCAATAACCCTCACCACGATTAGAATCTTTCAATGCTACTTCAGAGGCTGAACTTTGACATGCAGCAGTATTTCAACCCCACTAGAAGATCTATGAAGATAACTTTTTTTTTCAGTTTATATCGAGAATTGCATTACATTATACCTAGAGTTATCTAGATTTTCATGCCATCTATCCATAAAAAAGTCTGGATACTATTTTGCTAAGCTTCTTTTCCTGGCCAAATTCGAACACATATTTTCCAGTTAAGCGAAAACTGTTTTTACAAAAGTTGATATATTTTCATAACTTGTAAGCTAAGTAAGAGAAAGAATAGATAGCAATCGTATATAATAAAAATGGAATCGCTTGTGTTACTCGATTTACTTTGGATATTGAAATAAATGGGTTGGTCAG
>OY735240.1:37225778-37285778 GCA_963457665.1 Thysanoteuthis rhombus
ATACCTCTGATCTTAGTCAGGTTTGTTTTTGTGGTTGCGGTAGGAAAATAAAGTCAACTCCTGACTTTGTACTAGAGTTTGACAAAATGTTTGTGTTTAAAAGAGGATGAGAGTTTTTAAGATTGTACAGGCAACACCGCGGATATGGAGAGAAAATAGAGTCGCAGTACACATAAAAAGGATAGGGGATGAATCATAAAGATATTCACTACAGGAAAACGTCTGACTTTGGTCGTCGTGAAGAGGAGGAAATAAAAAGTGGAATTGGATGAAAACTTCTTTTAAGAGATCACTGCCCATGTAACTTAGTCATTGATCAGCCTTTTTCTAATTGATCACCCTAAAAACAGTGTGCTGCCAAAAAAACATTGGTAATGTAACAGTTTCTATTGATTGAGAAACCAGACCTATTTCACTAAAATAGTATAATAAGCTATGCCCTGCCTTCAGCAGATAAAAATAACCAACTTACATTTAAAATCCCAGTACTTTGATCGAAGGAATCTTTCTTCGCACATCTCTATTATACGCTTTTCGATCGGTCTAAATTACATTAAGTAACGGAAAGAGAAAGGGGGGGGGGTCATTTGTGTTTTAACTACCAGATGCAGTTGTATCATATGAAGTGTAATGTCATAAAAAATTGTGACGTCATTAAAAGTTGACGTATCAAGCGTTTGTTTATCTATAGTGTTACCAAATATCGTTTGGTATCAATTGCTAAAACTGTCGGCAAAATTGCTAAAAATCGGCTAAACTTCATAGCTAAAAATATTACATATACTCACTGGATAAGATAACTATATACTAAGACTCCACAACAAATTATTGATAAAAAATATGGCAAATTATTTTGATTTAAACTTACTAATTTTGTGTAATAGCTATATGTCCGGGTGGATTATCTGTAATTTCCTCTAGTGTCTGATACTATGACTTGTAATGCTACTACTACTTCGATTAGAATTCCTGTGAAATTGAAAATAACAGATATGGACGTATGGAAAGGGGACGCATCTTTGAACTTATGGTTCTTGTTTTTTTTCCGTTTGGACGTTATACGAGTATTCTTAACACGGGGGCAAATATGAGGGAAAGTTGAATACGATCTTGCTTCAAACGGATTCCTGGGATTTTGAATGGATTTGACAAACGATTGTAATATTTTGTCTAGAGAAGAACCACGCTTACATATTGCTTCGTGAATGATGTCATTTTGGCGTATCAACGCCATATTGATGAAATCTAAAAACTGAATAATACAAATATTGAAAAGAACATTCATAGCAACATCTTTTATCCCCATCCATGAAAAACCTTGGATCTTGATATTGGTTGAACGAATTACTGGCCTACGTTCACTCATACGGAAACATAAAGGTCAAATAAAATCTTCAAACATATATTTGAACAACTCATCATCCCTTTTGTTATATGCACATGTCTTTCTTTATGCGTTTATTTGCTTGTTTATTTGTTCCAACGCTCCAGACCATACTGTTTTGTCTACATACGAAATTCACACCGGTGCACTCCTAGACCCCGTCTAAAAATATTTTTTGATGAAAAAAAATAGCTTTTTTTTAAAAAAAACATTAAAACATATTCTGACGGGTTTGTGTGCATGTTCGACTACTGTTGACCAAACCATTCCGTCAAAAGACTTGAAAATTGGCGTCTATTAGACACCCCCTAAAAATATGTTGTTTTTTTTTTAAATGGGAAAAGATATTTTTAACCTTTCTGGTCTCATTCTGATTGGTTTATTTGTTTGTGTATTCCAGTGCTCCTGACCTCACCGTTTTGTCTACTGATTTTGAAATTGATCCAGTACTCTACTAGATCCCTTCTAGGAATGTCTTTTTCATTTTTTGAAAAAAAAAAAAAAAAAAGAAAAGAAACTTCTTAGATCATTTTGGTCTATTCTGACGGGTTTATTGATAACATATAGATTCTCCATAATGTTTCTTCAAGTGTTACCAAATGATTTCCAGTAAAAAACGCCAGTGATGTCATAAATAGAATTTATTCAGACCATATTTATTATTAGATGGAATTTTTTTTTTACATTACTTCAAATTTTGACGCTACGGTTGTTCAATTATTGACTGAGATGGCAAGTTATTATTACTTTTTAGTAACTGTCAAACAAAACTGTCATCATAGTTTCTTTCAGTTTTCAAGTGAGTCTGGCTTTCAGGTGAGTTTATACATGAGCAACGCGTACAGGGCGCACCAGTTAAGTGAAAATTCAAGCATTCACCCAAACATATGTCAAGAAAAAAAAGTTTCATTTCAAAAATCCCCCCAAATAGGTTTTTAGCAGATTTTAATTTACAATGTAAGTTTATGCTGAATTGGTCTCTTAGTTTGTGCCTGGCAATGTTCACACTTACTTTTTAGATAAACAATTCAGATTTTTTTAGTGATTGCCACCCAACAAAAAGCGAGACAAGTAATGTATCCATCAATAATCCCTTTTTCAATTTTTTTAATCGATCAGCCCCAACATGGCATACTGTCAAAAAACGTTGGTTATGTGACAGTTTTTATTGAGTGACAAACTAGACTTCTCTACTTAGCACTAATCGTTACCGTACGAGTGTGCTTTTTTCCACTGTTTGGTGCACGGGGTACTTATCCTTAGGTATTGGTGCTTTTCTCACTAGTATACACCGTATACTTGATTTACCTCTGTCAACGAAGCTGAAAAGTGGTATATGTATTCGGTCGAGTCAGTTCGTCTTTACATCAGTCTGTTTATTCGTTCGTCTGTCTGGAAGTATTGATTATTTCTCCGAAAGTTCCCAATGGATTCCAATGATATTTGTTGAAGTATGGAGAATAGTCTAAAAAAGAACTGATTAGATCTGGGCAGATCCATACACAATAGCCCCCACCAGACAATGTCGTTGACAAAAGTATGCATTCTCTGAGTGCTATCTATTTTTTAATATATCTAACAACTGATTTATACATTGTGCCCAGAGAAGAACTTCACTGTATCTTGACGCATAAATGACATAATGCCGAAATTTGCAAACTTGAATTTGAAATAAAAAACGAATAATATCTATTTTGGATCTTCAAAATCGTTGAGTGAATAGCCAAAAGGGAGTTCTTGTATAGACACTATATATTGATTTACATTCACTCGTGTAGATCGAGGACAGTTAAGCAAATTGTTGAAAAATATTGGGCCTTTGCATTAGTCTCCATCAATGGTGGGTCTATGATTGGTGTCACCCAGGACGGTAAGTTCTAAAACTTGCACTTTTCACAGGATATTTAGAATTTTGGTGATCTTTTTGTACTAATGCATTATATATTATTCGTCATGATTTTCCCATATTATTCATTGTGATGGTATATGCTTACTTCTATTCATAATTCTATCTATCTTTATTCTTCAATTTTTCGGTTTTGACTTTGTGAAACAACACGAAGAAAAAAATTAGGGTGTCAAGAAATGGTTTTCATTTAAAATTTAATGACTTCCTCAGGGGACTATGGTCCATCCCTCAACAAATTCTAACAGTAATTCATTGGGATTTAAAAAAAATGTATCGTGGACAGTCATGAGCACATCCAAAAATATATGGAAAACAAAACGGGAATATCTCTCAATCAAAGAAAAAACCCTGGATGGAATCTGCCCTTTATCCAACCATCTTTGTCTTGCCCTATTTCAAGCCTTCTATCAAATTTCATTGAAATTCATTGAGAAAATTTGGAGAAATTGTCTGGATACATAGATGTTTCATAAGAAATAGGAATTACCAAGAAACTATATAGATATTTTTAGGCAGTCCTCTTGGTGTCACCCCCCTCTGATTGTGTCATCTGGGGAGCCCCCCCCCTGTTGGTCCACACATACTATAAGCTTCGTAACTGAACTAGACATTGAAAATTTTGTTAGAAATAATGTCTCTTGAAAGCTATTATCTAGCATCTCACTATGATTTGAGAAATCGTAGCGTCTGTTTGTTTGTTTGTCTGTGTGTGTGTATGTGCATGTGTGCGTGTGCATGTGCATCGAGATAACTCGGCAACTAGCCATTGCAATTCGTGATATTTGGGGTTTCTGAACTTTTACAATTTACCATTCAGGGAACCATGGAACGCTTCAAAATTTTACCCATATAAATTAACAGTAGCTGCTTGTTCGGTTCACGCTATTTCGGCTTACAAAACGATATTAAAGAAATGCCCTGCTTCTGGATAGCATCAAAAACCTGTAACTAAGCATGTGTATATCTGTGTGTGTTTGTGTGCGTGAGTGTGGGGGTGTATTTGTGTTCGTAATTGAGATATAAACTAATTATTCATCCCTATTATTTACTTATTTGTTTCAGTGTTAATTACAATAACACTGTTTGAATATGCAACGTTTAAAATAACGTCAAGGATTTGAAGATAATCTAATTGAAGCCAATTAACGGCTAATTGACAATGAGAGACCATAAAACAATAGATACACACACACACACACTCAAAAACATACGCACACACACAAACACACACTCATATCTATCTATCTATCTATCTATCTATCTATCTATATATATATATATATATATATATATATATATATATATATATATATATATATATATATATATGTCTGAGTGTGTTTGTGTGATAAATTAATAGATGAATGTTAAAAGCTGGGATAGATGGATAAGTAGATTGGTAGAAAGATATGAACTGACGGAGAAATCTCTCTCTCTCTTTCTCTCTCTCTATCTATATATATATATGTATATGATTTTTCATGTATATATACATATATATATATGTATACATATATGTATATTATTTTTCATATATATATACATATACATATATATATATATACATATATATATATATACATATATATATAATTAAGGTCAATTAAAGGCTAATTGCGAACAAAAGATCATAAAACCACACAAACACACACACGCATTTATATATATATATATATATATATATATATATATATATATGTATATATATATATATGCGTATGTCTTTGTGATAATTCCATTATTTGAAGACCGCAAGCGATGCATCGTGTTCGAACCTGTTGAAACTAAGATTTTGAAACGAACGACACACACACACACACACACACACACACACACATGTATGTGTGTGTCTGTGTGCATGTATCTGTGCACGCACACGTGTGTGCCTTTGTGCACGCGTGTGTAGGTGGTAATTTCATTATTGAAAGAATGCAAGTTATGTATAGCTATGAAACCTGTTGAGTGCAATAGCAGATGCTGACCTCACGCCCTTTCCGTTTCTGATTGGTCTTTGTCTGCCAACCACTTTCATCCAGACAAATCAATCCAAAAGAAACAATTATCAATAATGCCTAATGACATTATGCGAAATAAATTAATCAAATGGACTTATTAGATTGAATCTTATGGCATTTTAAACAGACAAATAGATTGATAGGAATGGTGTGTGATAGATAGATAGATAGATAGATAGATAGATAGATTCGCTGTCAGGTGGCAACCGTAGCGTCAAAATCAGAAGTCATGTAAAAATATTTTATTTGAAGAATAAATATGGCCAGAATAAACTTTATCCATGACATCAATGGCGTCTTCCACAGGAAAACATCTGAGGAAACATCTAGAAACATCTAGATTCCGTAGAATCTAGATGTTATTAATATATCTAACAAAATAAGCCCACCACTTAAAAAAATCTTTAGAATGGGACTAGAGGAGTACTGATGTTGATTTTCAAACCTGTAGACAAAACCGTATGTCCAGGAACACTTAAACGACCAAACAAATAAACCTATCAGAATGAGGCTCCCAAAAGGAAAAAAGTTTTAAAAATATTTTCAATGAGAGTTTTAGGGGAGTCAGCATCATCATAGTCATCATCAGTCTTTTAACGTCTGTCGTTAGACATAGACCTTCCTCAGGATTCACCACACTTCTCTACCATGGGTGTCGCAGAGCCAGTACTTTCTGAGTTTGTCTAGCTCCTCTCTCCATCTAATATTCTTCCGGTCTCAGTTGTGCATGTAATCTCGGGGGATCAATGTCGTGAGTTGCAATGTCCATCGGTCGTCCACCATCTTACACTACAATAAATCGGATTGACCCCGTAATTTATAAAACTGTGTCTAGTTATTTGAGTAAAAGGCAATTTTCAGAGATATAAATTGCATCATCCACCTAAAGGTAACTTTCCATTACTCTAAGAAGCTAAAATCAGTTTCAATAAATATTGTTTCAGTTGAATTTGCCAATAGATGACGTCGTATATCACCATACGATCATGTTTCTGACACGACCTTAGTAAAACGTTCATCATCTGTCTTTTAACGTCCGTCGTTGGACATAGACCTTTCCAGGATTCGCCACATTTCTCTATCATGGGCGTCGCAGAGCCAGTATTTTCTGTATTAGTCTAGTTCATCTCTCCATCTTGTATTCTGTTAGCCTTGGTTTCTCATGTGATCACTGGGAATGCCAATTTTCAAGTTAGCAGATGAAACAGCGTGACCAAGAGTGCTAGATAAAAAAAACCCAACCATTCAAACAGACTGGTACAAACTTACGTTTCAACACATGGACAAACAGACATACATATGTACAAAAGGACAGAACCCTTTACCATATTTGATGGCTACGGTTATTCAATAGATCGTTCGATCGATAGGCAGATAGATAAGTGTATATATATGAAAAGAATGAGATAGAAAAACCGAGATATGGAAAGTTAGATAAATAGTAGATATGAATAGGCTGGTACACACACACACACACACACACACATTATTATTATTATTATTATTATTATTATTATTATTATTATTATTATTATTATTATCAATGCTCCCTTATTCGGGGTTGAGCACTCTTTAAGTAAGGTAACTCGTTCGCTATAAGCTTATGCAATGCTCTTCCAACTTTGAAATAGAGCACTCTGGTAGATGGGAAATAGTGCGTAAATAAACATATTGCTTAAATTCAACCTTACTGTCCATCCAGTTCGGCGTAGGGCAGAGAAAAATGCCAGCCTCTGGGTCTGAAGCGAAGGTTTCTATCCTACCTCGTGGTACTGGATGGGATAATGGATAGTCTATAGCCACACTGAAGAGTTGTAATACAACTAAAAAGCTGCCTGTGGATGCTTCAATTATTTAATTATCATATATATATATATATATATATATATATATATATATATATATATAGAGAGAGAGAGAGAGAGAGAGAGACAAGGAGAAGGGGTAGGTAGGAAGATGGATATGAAGAGACTGAGATAAATAGATGCGATTGAACTGATAAATAAATATGAACAGACTGAAATAGATGGATAGAGATATACAGATAGATAGATATGGATGGGCTGAAATGAATAGATGGATAGATAGATATGAACAGATTCAGATAGATACGAAAAGAACGCGTGTTTTGTTGTATTTAAATCTCCATTTTACGAATCAAATCATAATCATTATATCATTCAGTGTTCCATTACAGCACCTCCGTATTTTACATAATTTGGAAATTAGACATTGTATCTTATAATGTCTAATCAACTCGAGATACAATGAGAGCTTAACACAAAAGGCTTGATTAAATAATATCCAGGCTGTGTGTGTAGCTCTGAATCTGTTAAAACAATGGCCAAAATAAATACTTGAAATCATGTTGATAGCGTTTGAAAACAGAACGTGGTTTCATATAAATAGATATCTCAGTCGTGTCAAATCTTATGGCGACTTTTGTATTTACTTAAATCCTTCTTTTCAATATAATACAATATAATGTAGTGTCATATTAGATTAGGCCAAAGGACTTTGATTTGTTTTTTTGACTATGTCTGTGCCAATTACTTTTAATATACTTTGTGGGGATTGGTGAATCTTTCGCTAGCTCAATGCTGGTCAAGTTTGTTCTCAAATTTTGGAATGTACTAGCCTCTATCACAGAAGCCGATAGATTGTTCCATAGGTTGAACACACGATACGCGAAGAAGTGCCATCCAAGTCTTGTATTAAATCTGTTTTTTTAATACTTGACCTCGAGTGGCACTTTCACGTTTCATAACAAGGGAGCTAACTATGTTATATAATCCAGTTTATATATAGGAATTAGTGTGACGTTTTGTTTCAAAATTTTGGACTTGTGAAAATGGCGTTTGAAGATGCTCTGAGTCAGATAAGGTATTTTGATCAGTTTAAACTCTTTAAAGAAGCGTCAGTCAAAGATGACAAAAGTACAGACATGCCTTCATTTTCTATAATGCTAGTAAAAGTACGCAAAATCATTCGTGCTAATTGGCACCTAACTGTTAGAGAAGTTGCGGAAGATGTAAGGATATCTTTCGGTTCTTGACAAGAAATTTCAACCAAAAACTTGAGACGCGTTTCTGCAAAGGCCAGAGAAAGAAAATTGAGTCGTAATAGCAAAGGAACTACCCTTTGTATTCAACAGTTTTGGGTGGAAAACAAAACCACCCTCATTCTTCATCAAACATATTTCACCTAAGTTAACACCACGTGATTTCTCATTTCTCAAACTGAAAAGCACATTAAAAGGACGCCATTTTGAAATCATTGAAGGGATAAAAAAATTGCTGGTAAATCTTGATACGATCTTTAACAATAATCACAAGAGATGCTTCCAGAAGTTGAAGACATTTACAGCGATGTAGAGCTGCTGCAGGGGACTTAGATTTGCTGAATTTTTGTAAAAAGTTCATAATTGATCTTTCTAGTTATTGAACGCATCTGGAAATTTTTCTTTCAAACATAAGTAGCCAAAATATAACCATGTTCTTTTACACATATGCTAAGGAGAATCATGAATATCTATTTATCAAATTGAAATGAATGTTGCGAAATTCAATCCAATGACTTTATTTATTTCAACTTATTCCATTCAATTAAGATTAAGTGTTTTCCTATAAAACTTTTATGTTATACCCTGTGTATTTTTTGATCAGACCTCAGATTTATGGACCAACAAACGAACGGGTGAACAACATTATTTATAAGTATAATACGACTCGCTCAAAAACGAATATCCTCTATAGTATGTTTTCCGTAATTTTCTAGATTAGACATTATCGTAGTCTCCCTGTGCGTGAATGATCACTAATAGAGCCTAATTCTCGAAAACGCTCAAACAAATGACGAATCATGGACTCTGATGGCGGTGTTCGTGCATTCAAATAACGGGAATATGTTTCTCGGGTTAATATTAGGTATTCAGATTCTATTATCTTAGTTCGTTGCTCATTTGTGTACTTTCCCTAGATGAATTCACAAGAATTCCTTTATATATCCGAGAAAGGGAAAAACAAGAAATATCAGAGAATAAAAAGATCTGATTGTTTTAAATCCTTGCAGGACTTTTGCGCAACCCTGTTGTATTGTTTCTACCAAAGAACGAATCAGACATTCAAAGTTACAATGAACACAGGGCCAATAAAATAAGAGCCAGAAGAATATTATAAATAATCATTCTTAGACAATTGAATATTGATCTGAGTCTTGGGTCCACCATTTTTCATACCAGATATTATAAGATACAATCAATGCTTAACATACATATGCAGGAACAAATTCGGTATCGAACAGAAGAATATTATGAATTATCATAATTTATCTCTGCCAGCAAAGCCGGAAGGAGTATTAGCGTGATCGGACGGTAATGATGAATTTTCTTGTTCGGAAAGTAATTACGTATTTTCATGTTCGGAAATTAATCTCGTATTTTCGTGTTCAGAAAATAATCTCGAATTTTCATGTTCGGAAAGTAATTACGTTTTTTCATGTTCGGAAATTAATCTCGTATTTTCGTGTTCAGAAAATAATCTCGAATTTTCATGTTCGGAAAGTAATTACGTTTTTTCATGTTCGGAAATTAATCTCGTATTTTCGTGTTCAGAAAATAATCTCGAATTTTCATGTTCGGAAAGTAATTACGTATTTTCATGTTCGGAAATTAATCTCGTATTTTCGTGTTCAGAAAATAATCTCGAATTTTCATGTTCGGAAAGTAATTACGTTTTTTCATGTTCGGAAATTAATCTCGTATTTTCGTGTTCAGAAAACAATCTCGAATTTTCATGTTCGGAAAGTAATTACGTTTTTTCATGTTCGGAAATTAATTACGTTTTTTCATGTTCGGAAATTAATCTCGTATTTTCGTGTTCAGAAAATAATCTCGAATTTTCATGTTCGGAAAGAAATTACGTTTTTTCATGTTCGGAAATTAATCTCGTATTTTCGTGTTCAGAAAATAATCTCGAATTTTCAAGTTCGGAAAGAAATTACGTTTTTTCATGTTCGGAAATTAATCACGTATTTTCCAAAAGGAGACAAAAACAGATGTCACTGAAATTTAACTAAATAATATTTACCAATTGTCGGCTTCATTATTAATGACAGCAACCCAATGTGAAGGCAAATTTTCGATTTCTCGAAGAAAAGATTCTGCGTTTATTTAAAAAATAAATAACAATTCTGCGTATTTTTGTTCTTTGAAGTCTTTACCCTCCACGGGGTTAAACTTTACTACCATTATAAACGATACAGTGTCAAATAAAAGTGATGATGAATTAAACCAGAAGTTATTTCGTACCATTTAACTCATGTCTTGCCTTAGTTGATGGTTTAAAATTTTGTATAGAAGAAAGACGAAAATACTCTCCGAACATCCTAATATATATATTTTACACATGTTTGTCTGTCTTCCTATGCACACTATATTCGCGAAAGTTTTCGATTAATTTCAATGACAATTGGAAAGATGAGCCCTGGATAAGGAATGATTAATCAAATTCGTGGTCAAATCCAGGAATTTGTTTTCGTTTGAGAATAGAAATAACTACTACACTAATGATTGGTAAGATTAGATTGCAAACCATTGTTCCATGGTGAGTCTCTCTTAACCAAGCTTAGCACAGTGGGATATAAGTCTAGATGCACAGGTCCCCAGTGAGGAGCCTAATTCAGTAGCAAATGACGATGGAATTTTGTGGGTTAGGACGGGCAATGGAATAAAAAAAATAGGTGAATTTGCCGCAAATCTGGGAATTTCTATTTTGTTTCATTCAAATAGTTTTCTCTCATACATTTATGTATTCATTGTTCCCAAACAATTTCATTGACATTGTAAGAAAGGATCAACCAAGAACTAAAAAAAAAAAGTCATTGAATTTTAGGGTGGATCCTGGCAACTGTTTCCGATTGAAAGATATTTTTCACATTTTAAGAAAAGGCAAACGAAAGTCTAAAACGTGACAAATCAAAAACAATTACCTTTTCTTCATTGTAGCTATATGTAAACTGAGGTTCATTCAGTTTTGATTAGTGTTTCGTGGAGACTTCTTTTGTTGAGAAATAAAGAGCAGGATTGATGAGCAAGAGAGAGAGAGAGAGAGAGAGAGAGAGAGAGAGAGAAGGACGAGGGATTTGCTCCTCATGGTTTGATTGTAGCGCGCGTGCAGCCCTGTAGATGTGTAGGAGGGAAAGATGATGTTGGGAGAGGATGCGCGCAAAGTATGAAGTTGGACGCAGGGGTAAAACAAGGTGAAAAGAACACATTCAAATATTTTGGATAGACAAAAGACGTACGTTTAATACAAGGACCTAAATGACAAATGAAGAACGAAGTAAATGTAAGGATTGATCGTGTGAAGAGATAACAAAAGGTGGGAGCTTTTTTATCATTGATAGTACCGGCGTCGGAGTTGGTGCAGAGTTGTGTATACACTTGGATTTCGTTATGGCTTGGATCGCTCCAAGGTAATACGTGGAATCCGGGTCCAGTGTGCGAGCCAAGTTGTGTGCTTTAACTTGGGAGCTATTCTCTAACACCGATGGACTCTCAACAGACAGACCATGAAAGACAGGGTTTTATCCATGCGTTGGCGCCAATGAGCATTTAAGTATGTGCATCCTGGGGTTTTATAGGGGTTGTCGTTGGATGTGACGTTATCGATATTTAGCTAAAAGAAGAGTTTCGTATTTAATTCCTAACTAAAAGAATAGGGGGCGCTACAAGTGTTTGGCAGAGTTATGAGCTCTTAGAGTGCTTTCTACTTGTATTATAAAATAATGATGATATGATGGAGGCGTGACCAATGTATGTAAGAACAAATAAATAAATACTTCGAATAATGATCTCTCTCTCTCTCTCTCTCTCTCTCTCTCTCTCTATATATATATATATATATATATGGAGAGAAAGAGAGAGAGAGAGAGAGAGATTGATAAATGGAGATGGATAGACGGATGTAGATATAATGATAATGGCTGTGATAGAAAAAGTAATAATGAATAGCTAATTAACGATCTGCTTTTGGTTGCCTAATTTTTTTGGTGAGCAAATCAGTTTTCTTGGAGAGCAGCGTCATGGAAGCCCCAACAAAAAGAAGAAAGAAGAGATAAACAAAGAGTAGTCACTAAATACGCCATTATTCCTAGGGTTATTTGGACACAGTGTTTTGGTTCCTCCATTCTACGGCTTTCTCCAGGAGTTCACTTCACATGGAAAAAGTTTGATCCCAAAGGCAGGAGGAACAATGTGATTGATAAAACGAATAACTTTGGGAATAATAATGATTCCTCTGGGAATTTCAGATCATCATCATCATCATCATCATCATCATCATCATCATCATCATTTTTTCAACGTTTGTCGTTGGACATAAACCTTCCCCATGACTTGCCCCACTTCTCTATCATGGGCGTCGCAGAGCTAGTACTTTCTGAATTTGTCTTGCTCGTTTCTCCATCTAATATTCTGCCAGCCTCTGTTGAGCATGTGATCCCGGGGTATCCATGTCGTGAGTCGTAATGTCCATCAGTTGTCCGTCATTCTTGCAACATGGCCAGCCCACTACCATTTGAGATTTTTTAATGGATTCTACGATGTCCCTGACTCTTGTCTTTTCTTGGATGTACTGTGCTGTCCTGTGGTCTCTCCATGTGAGGCCCAGCATAATTCTTTCATGTGCAGGTTGCATGGTTCTCAATTTGCAGATCTGCAACTTAGTTAGGTACCATGTTTCAGCTCCATAAGTGACTATCGGGAGAATGCATTGGTTATACACCCTCCTTTTTAGGATTAATGAAATCTTCTTGTTTTTGAAAGTTGAGCTTGCTCTGCCAAAGGCTGGCCATCCTAGTGTGATCTTCTCTTTATTTCTCCCTCTTTTGAGGGTCTCATGGAGATTCGTTGTCCTAGGTAGATGTAGTGGTCTACTTTCTCCAATTCTGTATCTTCCCTTTTGATCTTAGTGTTTTTATCCCCGATGTGGTTGTTGCACATGATCTTCGTCTTGCTGAAGTTCATGTGTAGGCTGACTTTCTTGCTTTCTTAGGAAAAAAAGACAGGCCTCCAAAATCAGAGTCATCAAAAGTTGTTTCAATTCCAAGTGGTGACTTTTTTCGGCACTTCCGAATACAATGGGAAAATATATTTACAATGTTTCCATCACATCATATTTTGATTAAAAAAATTAAAAAGAAATTGAATGAAAACATAGAAATTTAGTAATGTCTTCTCCAGATAGATAATGATTCTCAAATGCAAAGGCAATGGTCCGGTTGACCATTAAAGACCATCCTTGGACTGGCATCAATTGGGGTGGAACCAATTTTAATTTGTTGAAACTCTGATGAGGAAACCATTGCATGGATCGTCAGGCGTGAAACAATATCAGAAACAGAGAGGATGACAAAGATTTGACGATTCTGGCGAAAATAATTTCCTTTATCTATCTTTATATTATATTATTTTATGATGGACGATTTTCGGTTGAAGCATTACCCTCTCGAACTTTTCACTATACCCATATGCTTAGGACCCGAATAGGCTCTATATGTATTCAACATTCACAAGTCGCTCTCTCTATTAGTAGGGATTTAAGATATTGTTCAGTTTGATTTTAAATTTATGTAATAAATTTTTCGATTATATTTCAAATTATTTTCTGGGGAATTCAGTTTTCTTTCAGTTTTAGAGCTAGTTGGCAAACGTGGTTCTGTTTGGAAGTACGATGGAGCAGACGAGAGATCAGTGTTTCCCCAGGGGGATAATTAGGTATTCCAAGAAGGGAATAAAACCATTAAGTAAAAATAGAAGTTTTAGTGAATGTTTTGGCTATTTTAATACAAGATTGGTTATATTTGTACAACCAAATGTCTGAATTTTCCTTACCAGTGTTGTTTATGAAATTTATTCTAATTTTAGTTATAGTCTTGGCTTTTTGTCGCTGTGTTTAATTGGTTTTATCAACTTCAATATTTTTTAAATCTTCGTAAACAAAACAACGTGTTCCTAATTGTTTTCGCTTGCTTTATTTGAATAATCAAAACGTAACAGTGGCTGTACGTGTATACACTTGATTTAATTGTTATTACAAAATTGTTTAATTATTCACAAAATAAAATAATAATTTGAGATTCTTATATGTTGTAAATTATTTGAATGGAAGAGGGAACTAGTAATCTAATTGACAAAAAGGGGGAATGATATTAGAAAGTTTGTTAGCCACTGCGATAAACATTTAGTTTTTGTGAGTGATTTGATTTAATTCAATGTTATATTTTAATGAGATGGATGGACTTGGCTCTCTCCCAAATGGAACTCAATTCCAAGCAAAGTCTCAGAGAGATACACTCGTTTATCATTCTCAATTGACAGTCTTGCACGAAACTTTGCTTACGTGAAAAAAGAGCAACATTGGATCAAATATAAAATGATATGTATGACAATGTAAGGCCAACTATATATCAATATAGACATCATGTTATCTATTCTAAAAGTCTGGTTCAGTTTGTGATTTTTAAGTAACTGAAGCAGAGAATTGTAGCCAGTGGTAATGAATTAAGTTACCCTAAAATGCAGTAACTTGAAGAATGTGAAAGGTCACGGTGATTTGAGACTAAATAATAGTGTGGTGTCTACGTTCGCTCATCGCTATGTATATTATAATGGATTAATCTATGTCTTTCTTGGGGGTCGGCGAATACCTGGTTACTACTTTTGAGAGGAAATGTGATGGGTGAATTAAAATTATCATGGCAATAAATTTCTCTCACTCGCTACTATCTTTTCAGATAGGGGTAGGCGCGACTTCAATCCAAAGTTACTCCACCCTAATCAGAGTGTACTCAGTTACCTGCTGAGCGCACACAAGGGAATCGAAATCAGATCCTTCCGCGTGTGAGACAGACGTTCTAAACATTACTCCATCAGAATATTTCTCCCAAGTTGTTAAATTTACACTAGTAATATTAGAAGTGGTGATATTGAATTTTTATTAAATGAAGCATTGTCAGCCATTATTAATATTTGACAGTATTTCTCTAATCTTATGAAATACTTATATGTACACTGGTTGTATTAGAAGGAATATTATCTTGGTCCATGTTTAATAGAAGTAGCATTATTAGCCATAATCAAATTTTCATCTTTATCATTTAATTTCCGATACACACTCTTTATGATGAATACATGCGTTGAACAGGGAAGAAAAATGAGATGAAATAAGTTCCTTAATTAACCAATAATACTTTGAAATTAAGTTATACCCATTAGTCAGAGAGGTAACTGGTTCATTATAAGCTTAAGCAATGCTCTTCCAACTTACGAATAGAGCACTCTGGTGGATAGGGAATTACGCAAGAGTGAATATATCGCCTTTATTTAACTTTACTGACCGTCCACTTCTGCGTGGGGAAGAGATAAGATGCCAGCCACTGGGTCTGAAGCGATGATTCCGATCCTACCTCGTGGTAGTGGATGGGATAATGAATAGTCTATAGCCACACTGAAGAGTTGTAATACAACAGAACAGCTGTCTGCATATGACACAATATATATATATATATATATATATATATATATATATATATATATATATAATGATCTCCTATTAGAGGGTGAATGTATCAGCTTAAGGTTCAGAGCAACGTTACCTTGAAGTGGCTTCTCTATCAGACGCAGCAACCCCATTTTTTAAAATTGTTCAATGTATTTACGTTGTCTAGGCCAACTGATACATAAACCATAAAATAACGGGCGATGATTTCCAATATTATTCCAATATTATTCCTACATTTTGCTTAATATGGGCTTTGTCATAACTGAGATGTTGATAAAAATGACAATTGGAAGGTGAAGACAGAAATATTTGCAGTGGTTTAATGGAAATTTCCAAACGTACATCTACACAGATACAACCCCCACAGCTGCTATCAAACGACGAAACAATACAGGAGTATCCCCATTTCTTTCTCCAGTATCAAAAAATTGTAAACAGCAAATAATTTCTCTGAAAAAATGGCTGGCTCTTGTCGAAATGCATCAAAACATGCCAACGGAAAAAAAAACTTCTTGATGTAACACTGGTCTTTTTAGTTTTTCTCTTCACCTTCCAACTGTCATTTACATCAACGTTCTGTCAGATCACTTCACATCCATGATAGAAACATATATATATATATACATTGCATTATATTATATTGAAACTATACTTGAAATTATGCATATATGCAAATATATATATGTATATATATGTGATTATAAATTTCGTTATATGATATTGAAACTATACTTGAAATTATGCGTATATGCATATATATATATATGTATATATATGTGATTATAAATTTCGGTATATGATATTGAAACTATACTTGAAATTATGCATATATGCATATATATATATGTATATATATGTGATTATAAATTTCGATACATGATATTGAAACTATACTTGAAATTATGCATATATGCATATATATATATGTATATATATATGTCATTATAAATTTCGATACATGATATTGAAATTATACTTGAAATTATGCATATATGCATATATATATGTATATATATGTGATTATAAATTTCGATACATGATATTGAAACTATACTTGAAATTATGCATATATGCATATATATATATATGTATATATATGTGATTATAAATTTCGTTATATGATATTGAAACTATACTTGAAATTATGCGTATATGCATATATATATATGTATATATATGTGATTATAAATTTCGGTATATGATATTGAAACTATACTTGAAATTATGCATATATGCATATATATATGTATGTATATGTGATTATAAATTTCGTTTTATGATATTGAAACTATAGAAAAACTGTAGAGACAATCTTTGCCCGTTTAGTGGAACTTATTACATATGTATATCTTTTTATTATTGATATATATGTCCCAAGAAATAACGTCAAAAGTTTGTCTCTCTGATATCATTGCAATAGTATATATTTATATAATTACACTCATATATATATGTGTGTGTGTATATAACTATATATATATATATATATATATAATGATGTGTTAACCAAAAGTTTAAGGAATTCGAATAACACACGTGAACCGAGTGTAGTGTGGACTTCTGTATTGTCATTTGTAAGCAGCGCCCTTTGTGAATAGTTTAGGTAAGCTGGTATCACCTTGTCTTACTCTTTTTTCTTCATGTAGCCTGATGAAAAAAAACTACTGTGTCGGCAGATATGTCGCAGTACTCTGACATATACAGGGTCTACTCCTCGTTGTATCATTGCGTCAGTGAGCTTGTTCCCGTGGTTGGTTTTCATTCTCTTGATTCGGTTTGTGATCACAATGATGAAGTGTTTGTAGATGCAGTTGAGTAAGCTTACTTGCCTGTAGTTGTTGAGATCCTTAGGGTTCCTTTTTTTATATAACAGTATCGCAATTGCAGTATTCCACTCACCTTGGAATTCACTTTGTTTAAGGCATAAGTTTAATAGAATGGCTAGTTTCTTAGTGATGACTTTCCTAGCTTTTTTGAGTAGGTTAATGGTAATGTTATCGGGTCCAGGGGCCTTTCCTGTTTTTTTTTGTTTGATGACTAGCTTTACTTCCTGCAGAGTACTTTTTAGGAAATATTCGAATTCATCACTTTTGGTATGTGTTTCAGGTTCATTTTTCTGCATCCTTTGTTCGGTAGAAGAAGATCTTTGTAAAATTCCTGGGCACATCCGACAATGCAGTCTCTATCTGTTGACAGTTGTCCTTTTGCTTCGAGCACAATAGTTACCAGTCTTCCTGTACTGAGAGATTTTTCCAATAGTTTTGAATCCCTTACATTTTCCAAGAATGCTTTCAGTGACTGCTGTCGTATATATTCTTTTGTCTTCTCTTAGTTTCTTTCCGATGGTTTTGCTCTGCTCAATTACTTCGATCTTTTCCATTGTTGTTGTTGGTGGCTTGAGGTTTCTGCGTTTTTTCACGAGATTCTTGGATCCTTCTAAGAGTTAGATTATGGCCTTTGGCTCTTTGGCTCAAACATACCGGCATCTTAATGCGGAACGAATAAAATGAAGATAGCAAGAAAGTTGTTCTCCATATGAACCTCAGCAAAACAAATGTTACTTACAACAAACACGTTGAGGACAAAGACGCAATGATCAAGATCGAGAGTGCAAAGCTGAAAACAGTAGACCACCAGATCTGCTCAGGACAACGAATCTCCGTGAAATCCTCAAAAGAAGAAGGAATCGAGCGAAGAATCCCACTAGGTTGGCACGCTTTTGGTAGAGCAAGCTCAACTTTCAAAAACAAAAAAAACCCACTAGTTCTAAAATGAAGGGTATACAATCAATGTATCCTCCCGATAGTCAACTATGGAGCTAGAACATGGAACCTAACCAAAAGGTTGACCCTCAAACTTAGAACCACGCGATATGCATTCGAGAGAATCATGCTCAGCCTCAAATAGAGAGATCTTAAGACAGCATGGTATATTAGAGAAAAAATAGGAGTCTGAGATACCATTGAAACCATTAGAAAACTCGAATGGCTATGGTCTGGTCATGTTGCAAGAATGTCAGACAACGCTGGCCATCTTGGTTTGCAACATGGATCCCCAGAGATCATATGAGAAATTGCGGCCCACAGAAAGTATGATAGCGCGACGAGCGAGACATATTGAAAAAAGTATTGGCTCAGCAATGTCCATAGATCTGGTGAATCTTGGGGAAAATATATGTCTAAAGACCGATGCTAAAAGGCTGCTGCTGCGGCTGACTCTTTGTGTGCCATAGTCAGTACCCTTGGAGAGACGGTGGAAACTAGGTGCTAAAGAATTTTTCCGGGTGAAATTCTCCTAATTATGGGTAGTACCAGGCATACAGTGATATGTTTATCAATTTGTTTTCATAACCTGAATATATTACACTCACTTCTAGATGTAAAGACACAAGAAAAGCCGAATATTTCATAGATCGAAACGTATTGTTAAATACAGAAAATTGAAAAACTATCAAGTCTGTAAAGTATACTGAAAAGTGGAATCAGTTTTTCACAGAACTCCAGAGAATACAAGAAGCCCGAGGGATGTATCGATCAAATCATTGTATCAGAAACAACTAAGTTGGAGATGAGCGTTTGTAGAATAAAATAAGATCTCAAACTCAGAAACTCAGAAAAAATTGACCCTCATCATCAGTCTTTTAACGTCCATCGTTGGACATAAACCTTTCCCAAGATTGCCACACTCCTCTATCATGGGCGTCACAGAGCCAGTACTTTATGAATTTGTCTTGCTCGTCTCTTCATCTAATATTCTGCCCACCTTGGTTGTGCATGTGATCTCGAGGGATCCATGTCGTGAGTCGCGATGTCCATCGGTTGTCCACCATTCTTGCAATATGTCCAGCTGACTGCCATTTGAGATTTTTAATCGATTCTATGATGTCCCTGACTCCTGTTTTTTTCCCGGATCTACTGTGCTGTCTTGTGGTCTCTCCACGTGAGGCCCAGCATAATTCTTTCATGTGCACGTTGCATGGTTTCAATTTGTGGATCTGTCTCTTGGTTAAGTTCCATGTTTCAGCTCCATAAGTGACTATTGGGAGGATGCATTGGTTATACACCTTTCTTTTTAGGATTAATGGGATCTTCTTATATTTGATGGTCGAGCTTGCTCTGCCAAAGGCTTGCCATCCTAGTGTGATTCTTCGCTTGATTTCTTCTTCTTTTGAGGGTCTCATGGAGATTCATTGTCCTAGGTAGATGTAGTGATCAACTTTCTCCAGTTCTGTGTCTTCGATTTTGATCTTAGTGTTTTTATCTCCAATGTGGTTGTTGCACATGGTCCTCGTCTTGCTGATGTTCATGTGTAGGCCGACTTTCGTGCTCCTTTTTACCTATAAATACTTTTGATTCCCAATACTTATATAACATTTCCAACATTTCTTTTTCACTTTCATTAAATTGCTCTCCTCAAAGAAATTCTTACCTATGTCCTTTATGTATGCTAAAAAAGTAGCTGAATACTACGAGCTGAATAATGCTCTCTCCCTCTCTGTATATATATGTATAATGATTTGAAGTTTTTTGAGAAACAGTTTCGGGGCTTTTGCATTACCAGCGGCTGCTTAGCTCAGTGGTAAGTGTAACACTACGTTGTTTGTTCTATTTACGTTGTCTAGGCCAAATGATACATTCACCATGTGTTAATGAGAGATTGTTTAAATTAGAGTTTATTGTTCATATATATATATATATATATATATATATATATATATATATATACATATATATATATATATATATATATATATGTCTGTGTGTGTGTGTGTGTGCATGCGTACGTGCATGCGTACGTGCGTGCGTGCATGCGTGAGGCTAAATGTGCATCCGTTGTAAATTAGTTGGAATTCACGCAATGGATTCACTCAATGATTATAAGATCATCATTCGTATTGTTTACTGACTGTGACGGTGATTTTTCTTCTCCTTCTTGTTCCTCTCCTTCTTTTTCTTCTTCTTTATTTATTTCAACCTATTCCATTCTTCAACCCCTCCTACTTCGTTCTTATTGTTGTTGTTGTTGTTGCTGCTGTTCTTGTTGTCCTTCTTCTCTTTCTTCTTCTTTTTCTTCTTCTTGTTGGTCTTCTTCTTCTTTTTCCTCTTTTTCCTCTTTTCTTCTTTTTGTTTGTCTTTTTTTCTTGTCCTTCTTGTTCTTGTTCTTTTTTTCTTCTTCCTGTTCGTCTTTTTCTTCTTCTTCCTGTTCGTCTTTTTCTTCTTCTTCTTGTTCGTCTTTTTCTTCTTCTTCGTCCTCGTGTTCTTTTTCTTCTTGTTCTTCTTCTATTACCCTTTTTCTCCTTCCTCTTTCTTTATTTTTATTCTCTTCCTTTCGTTCTTTCTTTCTTACCTTCGTCTTCTTTATTTGTCTCCCCACCTCTCTCCTCCAACCTCTCCACTTTTTTAATTGTCATTTTAATTCGTCCCCACGGTCGATCTCATCCAACCGTAACCTCCCACAGTCAACCCTAACTCATTGCCTGCCTAACATTGTTTATGAAGTTGGTAGAGCGTAGATATAAAGCACTTAAGAGTCGATGGAATTGTCTCAGTCGCGTCTGCCAGATGAGAAAGATCTTTGAAGAGCATCGTCCACGTCTTTTCCGTAAGGTAAGTGACATATCAATAGCAATATCATAAATGTTTTACACACATCGCTTTTCTGACTCATTCTCTGTTGCCATTAAGCTGTATTATTTTACGCCAGTTGGATTCAATCTTTTTGTGCTCGCCGCCCACTTTGGCATATTTTGGAGAGTTTAAAACCTGTTACCGCCCACCTAACATCCTATATACAGTAAAAAGTCGCCTGACCTCCTTGTCACCAAGTATCTCCCTGGTAATTGCTTTTTACCCCCAAGCAACGATTGTAGGCTTTAGACATTTCGCTCAAAATGGTTAAGGGCTATGATTAAAAAAGAAAAAAAAAACAAAACAAAACATTCTGTTGTTTCCAAAGCACAAAACGTATTTCAAGGTTGAAAAAAAGTAATGTTTTGAATTTTAAAGTATGGAAGCAACAAACAGCCATCAATATCGTATCGTAAGTTTTTTGCTTACATAAATAAAACCAAGGAGGTCGGAATTATTATTGACTGTTTTCCATCAGATGCTTTTATCTTGTTAGGGATTCAATTTTGTTTTTTGTGTCTATACATATAATCACTGCTGTTTGTACTTATGTAACTCTGAATTGGTCATGCTAAATTCATGTTGTGAACCCGCTACGATTTTCATATTTTGCATACATAGCCCCAACATATACCCAAAAACAATCTTATAAAAAAAAATTGTACTCTATGGATATATTAGATTCTTTTTTGTACATCAGATGGCAAACAATACTGTGGCGATCAGTTTTCTATTGTTATTAAGTAATAATCAGACCCCTTCATAATTGATACGTGTATTTCTTTAAGTAACATGTCTGTAGATCAAACATTTCATATTTCTATACAAACACGAAATTATGTCTGAATAAATCTGTATGATGGAAACGTAACTTCTGCATACCTAAAATTGAAAATAACCGATGTTGTCCCATCAGGTCTTATTCACATCATACCTACTCATTTTAACTAAACACTTCAATATAAACTAACAATTCAGTTAAAGTCAAATCGGTAGAGTCAAGTGATTTGAGTAAATTAAGTTTTTAGCGACCTAATAGATTTACAAATAATACATTATACGTTATACATTTAGATATGTTAGGGTACTTAAAGCTAGGTTTAGACTATTTTAAAGTCTCTGTACTTGAATCAAGAGATTATTAAGAAGAGGTTTCTGTTTTCTTTTATTATCTGTTATCAAGCACTAAACTGAACTGAAACCTTCAATAATTAATGAATTATATATATATATATATATATATATATATATATATATATATATATAATTTCTTACCACATCAAAGCTGTGCGTTGCTTGATGCAGATTCATCATTGTTTTCTCACACCATTCCTTGCCAGAAGTTCTGAAGAAGTCCGAATTTCGGACGAAAGGTTAGCTACCATAATCGATGAAGAATTTGAGATGTTCTAATCAGCTTTAAGTCTTTTTATTTTTGAATTATCAATATTCTTCACCGATGTGTGAGTAAATATATCGCTTAATTTCAACCTTACTGACCGTCCAGTTCTGCGTTGGGCAGAGGTAAGATGCCAGCCCCTACTCTGAAGCGAAGGTTTCGATCCTACCTCCTGCACTGGATGGGATAATGGATAGTCTATAGCCACACTGAAGAGTTGTAATACAACGGAACAGCTGTCTGTAAATGACTAAATCATCTAAATCATTGTCATAAAACTATGTTATTAATAAACATGATTTGCTAAAAAAAGGCATTCTTTTAACCATTATCGGAAATGACTATGGAAGCACATAATACCACAAAAGAATTTTCCTTTGGCTACTTACAAAAAATCAGCTCAACTGCGGATCTACTTAATCGAATCTATGTTGTTCCACAAAAGGCTAACCAGTAAGCCACTTGGGCTACAGAATTGTCTCTCTTTGTACGTTCGTGTGTCTTTGGCAGTCACATTTTTTTAGGGGGGAGGGGGCTACATCTTTGAATAGTTGCATGAGTACACAATTAAACACCATCAAAAAACGATTTTCTATTTAAAAAAGCTGCTTCTTTTGGTTTCCGTGATCATTTTGGACCAATAATGCCTAAATTTTAGATAAATTATCTATCTTTTTAAAAATAAATTAAGGTAAAAGATCTTAATGTTTTCGATGATTTTATCTAATTTTGTACATCATTAGTCCTTATACACGCCCGAGCTACGGTGTTTCATTTATGCAAGGTACGGATATTTATGATTCATCAAGTAATTATCTATACTTTTATATTTACTTTTATTGATAGTTGGAAATTTAATTAATATCATTGTTACAGCGGATAATTGTGCCTAATCAAAATCTTTTATTCTTTCGTTAATTTTCTTAATACTTTTTTATTTCTGCCCTGTTTTTAACATCAAGTGAACGAGGATGTAAAACATCAGTTTTCAATCAGGACCATCATCTCTACATTGTGCCGAATAAGGTTTAACTAGCTGTTGCTTTTTTATAAACACTTAAATATCATAGCCCTCTTGTGCATCCGTAGACGATCTCGGCAATAGTTAGAAATTATAAGGATACAAAACGAGTTATAAAGTCAAGTTTCTAAATTCTTAAAAATAATAAAAGTTGGCAGTATTGATTAAAACTTTAACTGAATCACTGGGGAATTATCTTTATTGTCATTTATATGAGCGAACTTTTCCTCAGGTTTCATCGGTTCACAGTTGTAAATAAACCCTATATTTAAAGATCTTTTGTTTCATAACGCATTGGTTATTACGATAAAATCGATTGAATACAAGTTTGATGTGCGTTGAAGAAAAAAAAATAAGCCACAAGATAAAGATTGCGTCGCAAGGGATGTTAATTTTCGCCTCACTTGAATTTCTCTTCCAAAATAACATGCATTGTAAATTGACACTGTAACTGCAGCAGTCGCAAAGGGTCGTTAAATGAATTCAGTGTTTATGATTTTGACTGTATTTTTCTTTTTAAGAAAATGGGGTGATCCGATTTTTGTAGCCTATAACATACGTAGAGTTGTGTTATGTTTGCATGAATGTTTCGTAATTTTTATTTCTTCTATTTAGCTGTGCATGGACGTGTAACGGACATTTTCTTATTGAAAAGTATAGGGCTAGATCGATAACCAAGGTTCACTCATTTTTACTCGCTCGCTTGGATAAAGAGATCATGTGACCTCGTTGAAGACCCCCGATCTACTCAAACTAGAAGATCTGCATATAGCTCCATGGCACATTGACCCTATATAATGATCATGAGGTGCCAAACAAGGATTTTTAATCAGACTCTCATCGTCTCTTATCACAGACATAAGGTTCTAATCCTGGCTGTAGTTTCATGGTACATTGACTTATATAATGGTCATGTTGTGCCAAACAATAATTTGTAGTGGATTCTTGTGAATATGGTTTTATGGCACATTGACTACTATATAATGGTCATGAAGCGTCAAACACTGAATTTCAAGTAGATTCTTATAGTTTCAATCTCATCTCCAAAGTTCTGATTCTGATTGTGGTTTTATGGCACATTGACTACTATATAATGGTCATGTAGTGCCGAATAAAATTTTTTATGTTGATCCACATCGTCTTAAACTCCATATCGAAGGTTCTGATTCTGACTTATATGGCACATTGACTCCTATATAATGATCATGTGGTGCCGAATAAAATTTCTTATGTTGATCCAAATAGTCTTAAATCCCATATCCAAGGTTCTAATTCTGACTTATATGGTACATTGACTCCTGTATAGTGGTCATATAGTTCAAAACAAACTGTTTTCGTAAATAGGCTCTTACAATCTTTTGATTCTAATTATTTATGTAGTTTTATAGCTCGCCAACTTCGACGTGATGGTAATATCTTATTAAATTTGAGTCTTACCGTCTGCATAGATATCATTGAAATTTACTAATTGTCGAATTAGTGATACAACACTGGCCATAGAACAAACAAGTGTTTACCCTGGCTCAAGTGTGACCTGAAACACTGCAAGACAAGACTATTCCAAAATACGCAGTCAGTCTTATTCGGGTGGGAACCATGATGTATTATAGCTAAAGAATGTTATTAATAGATGTAAATTAATCAATTTCGGAAATAACCAATTAATTAAATAGGTCTGGTTACTCGCTCAATTGAAACTGTCATATAACTAACGTCTTTTGGAAGCAGTCCGTCTTTGGGGTGATCGATTGAAATATTCGAAAAAAGAGATGAATTAATAAATTACTTATCTCACATTTCATTGGGCGGTGGTCACTAAAAAATGTGAATTTTCAAACAACGAGCGGGTACAAACTAGGAACCAATTTAGCAGAAACTTAAATTGCAAACTAAAACCCACACAAAAAACAAAAATCGTTTTTGTCGACATAATAAGGAATGAATGTTTAAATCTTCAGTCGTCTACTTCATTGGTATTGCCTGTACGTGTGAAACATACGTAGATAATCCTAAAGTTGCGGTCCTGTGCCAGATTAAGTTAAGCCAAATGATTTAATTGATTGTCTTATTCGAGAATCACACCCTGTATTTTGGAAATTAACTTTTGTTTAGAAATGTTACTTCTTTCCTTCAAATTTTCTTCAGTAAATTCCCTTTTATCATATGGAAATGCACGTTCTTTTGTGGAGCTATCTCTGATTTTTTTCAAGAATGTATTCTCTTTGAAGTTTGCTTTTGGGAAAGTTTCTATTTTTTCTAGATAAATTTTCCGACCAATAATTCTTTTTCAAGAAATTCCCTTCGTTTTCTAGAAATGGATTATTATTCTTGAAATTAAAAAACATGTTTTTCTTCAATCTGGCAATGCATTTCTTTACCTGCCAATTTTCTTCTCTGGGAGTTAACTTGCTTCCAGGAAATTAACATATTTCTTTGGAAATCACATTTCTCGAAATTAACTCTTTCCTGACAAATATTCTTTTTTGTCATTTTTCTTTCTTCAATGGAAAGGCACTTTTTGGGGGCTAATAATGTCTTTGATTTATATTTACAGTACAGTTTGGCCCCCATCATTTTCAAAGATATCAGCCGCTATGGATCCCCTGCACTACGAAGGGCTGAACCTACCCCATCACAAGCCCGGGGAGTTCAGCAGCAATCGCATGCGGAGTTTCCACAAGTCTCAGCGGGACACGATGCGTCAAGAGATCATGGCAAAGTCAGGCAAAAATCGCAGATATGGAGATCTCTTGGAACCCATGTCCAGAATGACCATGGACTTTCACGGCAGACTAATCGACTCCCAGGGTAGACTCGTGGACCCCAGCCGCTATTTCGACATGGACGACCAATACATGGACAGTGAGAGGTTCATATACCCACAAGATGTGATGCGTAATCGACAGGACACATATGGGTATATACAAGGGGGTAACGCCTATGGAGGTCTGGGTAGAAATAATATCCACCGCGGGAAGTTCGCTGATGGTATGTATAGAGATATGCATCATGGTATGCAAGGAGTTATGCAGCCTAGTGGATATATGCAAGGCGGGTCAATGCAAAACCGTCCGATGATGGGTGGTCTCCAGAGCGAAATGTATCTGCAGGGTCGTTATATGGAGGACCCCTTTTACATGAATTATCACCCTGGAATGCAAGATCCTCCCGTGGATATGAGTAGCTATTACAGCGAAGAAGAGGGGCACCAAGGAATGTACGCTTCACCCTCGGAGGATTACGGCACTCACGGGCGTCACGTAGTAGCTCAGACTTTGCCACGTCGCCATTCGGGTGGACAAGGATTGCGTAGACGTCTTTCGGAGGCTCCCGGGATTCAAGGGCGTGCCGAAGCAAGCATCTATAGGAGGAAATCTCGTGGGAAGTATCACCCAGAAGGGAAGAACAACATGGATTCGGCTTAACGGAAGCGATTGAAACCTAAACAAAATTAAATAAATAATGTCTTCCGTGGAAGGCAAAATCAAATGAATTGAAATAAATATTCTATTATAATACTACGCTACGTCTATTTGTATATTCATTTCTTGCCTATAAGACTCCAAATCAATTAAATAAACTTTGTTGCTAAAGGGGCATAATCTACTTGATGGTAGTAAACAAGAGTTTCCTGCCTTTTTCTATCGGCCGATATGGAACGTAATGTGTATCCACATATTTGATATATGCCGTGATTTTTTCACGGCACATGAACACTACTGTCATATCGAAGGCCATGTCATTTTTTGCTGGTTGGTTGAATGGCTTTTTATAAATTATCACGCTAAAGCGAACAGAGGAGTGAAATTAGTGGAATCTAGTAACGATTCGAATCTCCGACCTAGAGATAAGCAGGTAGATTCCGTATCAACTTGAGAACGGTTCAGCTCTCCGAACGTTGGTAGAATTAAACATCCAAATAATTCCATTTTGTTCACCCCACCCAACCGGTCTTCATTTACTGTCTGCGAGTTTGTCCCCAAATCTGGCATCATGGTTGCCATTTTGTATTTTCAAAGACCAAAGTTGGGAAAATTTGGAACTAAACAAAGCTATTTGGTTTAAAAAATGAAAAATTTTTACCGAAGGAAAAACTTACTAACGATAAACATGAACAAAAGATATAAAAATATATTTTGATCCCTTTTCCTGCAAGCTTAGTCTGATGATGGCTTTTGGGTTATTTGATTATTTTGATACTGAAGCTACTTAATTCGGTTCCAAGACCAAACAAATTTGGTTTGAAGGTAGATTTCAAGTTATTTTATTATTTGGTACTTAAGCTAATTGATTTAGTCCCAAAACCAAACACATTTGATTCAATGATAAATTTTAAGTCATGTGATTATATTGTTATCTAAGCTACTTAATTCAATGCTATGACAATACACATTTGGTCCAATGAAACATTCTAGTTTTTTCATTGTTTTGATACCTAAGCTACTGAATTTGGTACCTAACCAGACTTTGAATTTCCAAAACATTTTATCAGGACAGTTGTTGCTTTAAAGTTAGAAAAATATCACCACTTCTTTGATTATTTTTCAAGTAATTTAGTTTCTTTTCTTTTGGAATATTAATTTGATAGAAGAGAAATAACGATGAAATGCACTAACCTTTTTTTATATACGGTGAATGGGATTTCTTGTTAAAATACGCTTGTTTTTCCAGTGCTGCCTTGGCCAACTGTATGTAACAATAATCGGACAGACGTAATTCGTATTGTTTTGTTGTCTTTAAAAAAATAAAATTTGTTTCAAGTTATTGGTTTCGCCGTGTTTTTAATTACATATAAACTCGCTCTCACAGTAAATAATTGAACAACCGTTGCATCATAATTTGAAGTCATATAAGGAGAATAAATATGCAAAAATAGATTCTAGTGAAGGCATTACTGGTATTTTCAACTGGATTATTATATAAAATACAATTTAACAAATCTATAAACATTTAGATTCTGGTGAATCTAAATTTTATTTAAAAAAAAAAAATCCAAAAATTTTTTTCCCCCAACAATAAAAGAAATTATTTTTAGAAAGGGTTTAGTGGAATATTGATGTTAATTATCAAGTCTGTTGACTAAACGGTATGGCCAGGAGCGCAGGAACACATAACCAAACACACAAACGCGTAAAAACACAAAGACATGCAAATATGAAAAAAGATAGAACCTTCCACCATCTTTGATGGTCACAATTGTTATATGTTCTGATTATATATATATATATATATATATATATATATATATATATATATGTGTGTGTGTGTGTGTGTGTGTGTGCGTCTGTGTGTGTGTATGTGTATGTGCATGTGTGCATGTGTTGTATTTGTGTGTGTGTGTGTGTGTGAGAGAGAGAGAGAGATGTTACTCAGGAGACCGTGGAATTTTAACAGCGTATGCAAACCAGATGTAGTACGAACGTTTGCCACTACCTTCTGTAATCAGTGCACTTTGAAGAGCATTGTGTAAACACCTGCAAGGGACGATTCCAAAGCAGACAATGGAAGGTAATTGTTATGGCAAGCATTTTTTTCTCATAGTCAAGTCCAAAAACTCAAATACTTTGGTAAATCAATAAGTCCGTGAGACAATGATAAAAAGCCCTTATTTCACACGACACTTGTTCATTTTTCAACTTAATCTCCTTTGTCAATATGGTTGAAGCGTTATTACTCGACTGATCACATAGATCGAACATTATATAATGGAAAATAGAGCTGATAAATGTGCCAAGCTAAGGATTTATTGATCCACCTTCATTTACACACACACACACACACACACACACAGACGTGCGCACGCTCACATGCAGATTCACACACTCATAGATATACACTAGAGAGCTTTATAGCTTCAAACACTGAAGATGTAAATTATTTCCAAATATCTATTCATGTAAGTTATGTGAGCTTTCCAAAGGGTTTTATGTTTTGCTTAGGCTCAGATTTTCTGAAGGGGGAATCCTGCTAAGTTGGCAAGCCTTCGGTAGAGGGAGCTCAACCTTCAAGAACGAGAAAATCCAAATAATCATTGAAAGAAGGATATACAACCAATGCATCCTCCCCATAGTCAACTATAGAGCCAAAACATTGAACCTTGCCAAAAGATTGACCCTCAAATCGAGAACAATGCAACGTGCACAAAAGAGAAGCCCGCTCAACATCACATGGAGAATCACAAGACAACACAGTACATCAGAGAGAAATCAGGAATCAGAAAAATCATGGAAGCCATTAAAAAATTCGAAGAGGCTGGCAATGTTGCGAGGACAACATGACTTGCAACATGTATCCCCAGAGATCATGTGCACAAATGTGAAAGGCAAGATATGAAAATGTGACGGACTAGACACATTCAGAAGGTATTGGTCCCTTGATGCCTATGATAGAGAGGTCTGGCGAAACTTGGGGAAGGCTTATGTCTAAAAATGGAAGCCAAAATGCTGAAGATGAGGCTGTTGACGATGTGTGAACTTTTATTGTTGGGATCATCAGTTTTTCACCATGTTGTATATAGATATATATAGATATATGTATGCATGCGTTTTGTCTTACAGCCTATAGTGTGAACTTGTAAATCAAATTTAGTACCAATATCATATGTGGAAGGTACATTTTGGTACTACTCGAAGCAAAGGGTTGGCCCACAAATAAACGTGAGACAAAGGAGAGGGGAACAAATCAGAGAATTAGGATAGAACATTGGCCCCAAGGAGTGTAAAGCAATTGAGCTAATCTAAAAAAATGCCTTCTGCCAGTCGAGTTTTGATTTAGTAAAGCAATTATTCTATTGTTTATCTTTATCAGATGAAGTATTTTTAATCAATTCTTTACTATTTATCTTCATCTTAATTCTTGAGTTGTTTTTTTTTAAACGCAACTTATTTATTTGAATATTCATTTATTCTCTTTGACGAACGTACTGCTTTATTTGATTTTTCATTCAATATTTCGGCCTTGCTGGTTAACACCCTTGTTAAACTGTATTATAAACGTTACAAAATTTCTTCTTGAGAATTGTTTTTTGATTCTCATGATGCAATTGTTTTCATGGGCAGAATCCAATGTCACGTTGTTACCAATTTTCCGTCATATCGATTCATTATTTTTGATTCTTTCTAAACGCAGTTCAAGTGCCTTCCTTATGTTTCTTTTTGGGTAGTTTTGATGTATGTTTGGAGTTTTAGCGTGTAACCGCTCAAATTGACCGTGACACTCCTTAGTTTGTTCTGCTACTCCTGAATTTGATCGATTTCCCTTTGTGCTATTCTGCCGAGGTTCAATGCTCTGGGTTAGTATTTCGTACTCAGTTTTACCTTTGTAAATAGCATTCCAACAAAAAGGCATTTGGTAAACTCCAGTATAACTGTATAGTGTTACTTTTCATTTATTATTATATAGAATTGTTTCAAGATTAGGAGGTGAAGTGAATAATTTAACCATTATTCATACCAAAATAAACACAGCCGCTTTGACCTTAATTGAATTGTTATTAAGAAAAAAACAATTGAAAGAAAAGGTCTTGTTAGTCACTCAATAGAGACCGTCAAATGGCCATTTGGGAGCTAATTTCCAACCCCCACAAAAAGCGCCTTTTCTAGACAAAATAAAAGGTAGATTTTCAACTTTTCAGCCATCTGGCTCCCCTTTGAGCGGCTTGTACATATATACCTACACACATAGCCAGCCTCCCACATAACCATCCTCCTAGACCTACTTGTAAACTGAAGAAACCTATGTTGACAGTTTGGTGACAGTTTTGGTTGACAGTTTCTAATTAGGCAATAATCCCAAATTAATGGAAATGATTTACGATACATCATCTAATAAAATAGATGATAAAAATAATTGTTTTTATTAATACTTTATTAATACTTTAAACTGGGACGTAAACGAGAACAATCACTGCTACGACAGCCAGAGTTAAATTATGATGAAAAAAAGTAATGAATTGATATAAAGGTAAATTATACTCAGAAATTAATCAAAATGGGTTACAGTACCCCATCAAATAAAACACTTGCCATTACAATCTACAATTGAACAAACATAGCGTCAAAATTTGAAGTCAGGTTAAAAAATTCCAACGAATGATAAATATAATATGAATTCTATTCTCGAAATCAATGATGTTTTCCACCGGAAAATATCTTAAATAGAGTGAAAAAATGCAGAAACATTTATTCTCCAGAATCTGGATGTTATTAACAAACTATACCCGTCAAGATAAGACCCCATAATGTAAGAAAAAACCCTTCTTCTTCCCCCTCCCCAAATCCTCCCAAACATTTTTAGAACGGTCTAGAATGAGTGAATCGAGGAAAGAAAGTGGGAAAAAAAAGCCAAGCAAAGAAAAAATATAAAAGAAAAGAATAGAAAAACAACGAAGAAGAATGGAAGAAGGAAAAAGAGTTAAGAAGGAAAGTTGAAAGAAAGAAAGAATAAGAATCGAAAACGAGAAAACGAAAACAGGAATTGAGATCGAAAAAGTTGACAATGAAGAAAAAGAAGAGAGAGAGAGAGAGAGAGAGAGAGAGAGAGAGAGAGAGAGAGAGAAGCATTTAATACTGGAAAGAAAAAGATAGAAGGAAGACAAGGTTGGCTGCAGCAGGGTCAGACTCCACTTCCACCTCTATTCCGACTGAAGCTGGTTACTGCAACTTTTGTATTGTATATATAACAATTAAATTAAACAAAAAATGATTTCGTATAAGTGTATTCATTTATTAGAATGAAATGAGCCCGTGCGTATCTGTATAATCAATTTTCGTTGATATCTTGAATTTATGAATTTGTTTCATTCAGTGAGACAGCCTCCTGGCAATCAGTTTGTTGTGAGTTCAAATCACGGAAGGAGAATAAGGGGTTTATCAGTTTGCACCATTCGGGGACTGTCAGCAACAACTCTAGTTTTAGACTTTGACAATAATAAGAAAAAGAAAATAAAGCATTTAAGAAACAAAAAGAGAAACAGAAAGAATGAATTAAAAAAGAATGAAAAGAAAGAAACAATGAAAAGGAAAGAAGAAGGAGAGGAAAAAAGAACGAAAAGGAAAGAAAGAGAAGGAAGAAAGGGAGAAAAATGAATGAAGAAAAAAGAGACCACAAGACAGCACAAAACATAAGAGGAAAACACGAGTCCAAGATATCAGAGAATCTAATTGAAAAATTAAATGGCAACGGGCTGGCCATATTGCAAGAATAGCCAACAACCACTCGACATCATAACTCACAACGGGGATCCCCAGAGATTATATGCAAAAATGGGGCCTGCAAGATATAGGATGGTGTGACAAAGTAAATACGTTCAGAAAGTACTGTCTCCGTGACGCCAACGATAGAGAGGGATCTTGGAGAATAGATTCAACGATGGACGCTAAAAAAAAGGAAAAAAACAAATGTGAATGCTGCTGGACACAAACTAAGGGATCAATTTGCCATAAACCTACATTGTAAATTGAACCCCTTATAAAAACATGGAGTGGGAATTGCTAAAAAAATTTTCCTGACACAATAGAGAGTAAATGCTGAAAATTTCCCCTCTCTAGCTCCATTGACGTGCTCTGTACGCAAGATTTACAGACAGCCAGTCAACCGGATGGGCTTTAAATCTGAATAAATTTCTTATGATTGTTTTGGTGGCAGTCTTCGTTGATGGTTTCTAATTGAAGAAAGAAAAAGAAAGTCAGAAAGGAAGAAAGAGAGAAAGAAAGAAATGAAGAATACATAAAGAGGAGAAAGTAATCCCCCTCTTGTGTCTCTCTCCAGAAAAAAACTCGTTTACTGGGTCAATTAAAAATGGAAAGATCTGTTTTGTTAATCAGAAACGAATTACTTTGGAGATTAAAATTCAAATTAACTTCCCTCAGTCATTGCATCACACCGAGACAGGTTATTGTGATTTCTTACTCAGTGGAATTCATTATCATCAAAAGAGAAAGAATAATTTCAAGAATTAGATCTAAGAGTTTATTTTAAGTATGTAATAATTCCAGAGTCTACATTCATATTTATCTATATAATAGCTTATAGTTTCAATTAAAAGTAATTATATGACCAATAATGTTTAATTATCCCGTGTACGTAAATACATATATGTACATTCTGTGAATAATGATCGACTTTAGCAATTACGCATACAGGGTCTGTCCGGAAAGTATCCAGCTATTTTGAATATCTCAAGAACCGGTTGCGCACCTTTGATATAACTTTTCAACCATTCGAAAGGGACTTTACTGCGTATGAAAAAACAGACACTCTCCTGTTGGGTTACTATGTCAGCAGCGAGATGCCATTGTACTGTGTGATCTTGCATAGCAAAGCATTTGCATCACACAGGTCAGTCAGCCCTACTATAGTCCAGATTAGGGTCTCTGATATTTCAGCCTTTATCAGCAGATATTCCAGACCATGGACGATATCAAAGAGACTGCTACGAGACAACTAACGGCATACTTTGAAGGGAATAAGTCACCATTGTTCTAGGTAGACTATTTTCCGTTTAAATGAAATAGATTGATACTTCCTGGAGTTGCCTCGTAATATTTCAATTTCATATTTGGCAATACTTGTGGAAATTCCTCGGTTTCTGTTTGTTAATCTACATGATCCTAAGCAGCATGTCTGTCCATCTGTCACAGTTTTACACTTTTTTTTATCCTACGGTCTGTCACGCTTTAAATACAAAATAGTATGTCGCAAGAGGAAAGGTTCTGAGAAAAACATTGCAACACAAAATCTGCCTACAGGATGGGAGGACACTGAGAGAGAGACAGAGGAGAGAGAGAGAGAGAGAGAGAGAGAGAGAGAGAGAGAGAGAGAGAGAGAGAGAGAGAGAGAGAGAGAGAGTACGAGTCCTCAAAATGGTTAGGGATGACACTTGAATATATTGACAAAGAACGGTTGAACTCCACCGTTGAAAAAAGAAAGAAAGCAGAAAGTTAATTGATTTGGAATTTAATTCGTTTTCAAGTGTCTGTAAGCAGATGATTTAATTAAGTAGCGGGGATAAGCGGTACAGGAAACTCCAATTGGTTTTTCCAGATACTGCAGTGATTTAATATCTTCCTCTTCTTATATGTTTTGCAGAGTAACGTGCATTTTATTACTAATAAGAAGAAATGATTTGGATTTGACCTAAGATAAAAACATAAACAATGAGTTGCCCAAGGGGATTGAAAAAATAGTAAAATTTTCTGGGACCTTGAAATCCAAACAGATCACCCAACCCAGGTCAGAAGATCCACTCTAATCATCGTGAACAAGAAGAATACTGAGATCTCAGTTTTTGAATATTAAGATGGAGTATTATAGTAAAAACAGAAAACTGTAAATATTCAATCAACATAGAAGCCATCTGAAGAAATCACCAATTTCCAACGATCATCTAATGATAATATATCTCTATCGAATCTTTTAGTGCTCATTATCAGTCCTTTCGTGTCTGTCTTTGGACATAGACCTTCCCCAAGATTTGCCAGATCTCTCTATCATAGGCGTTGCGAAGCAATTACTTTCAGAACTTGTTTAGTTTGTCACGCCATCTCATATTTTGCCGGTCGCGTTCCCGCATATTATATCTGGGGGTCTACGTTGTAAGTCAGAATGTCCAACAGTCACCTGACATTCTTGCAGCATGGACAGCCCATTGCCATTGGAGTTTTCATATGGATTCTGTCATATCTCTGACCCCTGTCTCTCCTCTTATATACTGTGCTGTCTTGTGATCCCTCCATGTGAGGTTGAGCATGATTCTCTTTTGTGCACATTGCATGGTTCTCAGCTTTAAGGTCAATCTTTTGGTAAGGTTCCATGTTTCAGCTCCATAGTTGACTATCGGGGGGATGCGTTAGTATACCCTTTTAATTAGAATTGATGGGATTTTCTTATTCTTATTCATGCTCTTCCGAAAGCTCACTGACCTAGAGTGATTCAACACTCGATTTTTTCTTTTGAGGATTTCATGGAGATCCGTTGTTCTAGGTAGATGTAACTGTCTTCTTTCCCGAGATCCTCATTTTCTATTCTGATCGTTGTGTATTTGTCGTTTGTCTACACGCAGTCACGAATTCTATAAAATCCCGATTTATGACTTCCCTATTATTGAAGCCTTTGTTACGAGTATGGAGTTCAAATAGAGTAAATGTCAGGTAAATATGAAAGATCATTTATATCCCAATATTCTAATTTTGGACACAGCTGAGAAGTGTGGGTCTCGGATTGTCTTGAATCATTTTATTCAGTTTACATGGTGCCTATTATCGCAATCAAAGAAATTTCCACTTGAAATAATGTAATATAATCCCTGTTGAAATCCTAAAGTCTCCATATATTAGCTGAACAGTTATTTATGGGTCGTTAGCTACTGCTCTCAATAATTCTTCATTATTAAGAACAGTTTTTGCCCCTCCCAAAATGTTTAATATTTGTATCCATATTTTCAGTTCTAAACCTATTGAACCAGCACTGAAGAGTTCGCTCTGTAGCATTGTTTAATCCGAATACTTTGTTGATGTTATCAGCAGCTTGAGCATCATTATGTTCAAATTTGAAAATTAATGTAAGTTTTTTGGTAGATACTGTTGCTGCTACGAGCTCAAAAATCTGCTATGATTAACAGATTACACTTTATTTACATTAAATTTGAAAAAAAAAATCAATTAAATTAGTAAATCTTTCCCTTTTAGCATTATTCTTGATGATGAAAACAAGAACCATAAGTTCAACAATGCACCCACTATCCGTGGTAGTAGTGGCAAAAAGAGGAGAAGAAGGAGGAGGAGCAAGTAGTATTTCTTTGAATCGATTGATTCTGTAAAATATTGCGATTTGGGAATATTATGCAAGTATAAAAATCGTAAACAGCTATTTTAAGTATTTTTTGGGCCATTTCGGCTTTTCTGTGGGCCCTGGTTATTCGATAAGACATCAGAAGTAGCTGTTGATCAGAATAGATGCTGCACCTTTAATTACATCATGTCTTTTAATGACATGACACCTCTTCCTTCCCATTTCTTTTGTTTAACATAACTAGGACCGACCAACTGACAGACCGACTGACTGATCGAATAGAGAATCTTTTGGAGATGTACGGACATATCTAAAAAAACAACAACAAAAAAAACGGCATTTCAATTCAAAGAATCTAACAGAAAAAAAATCTCGCAAGATACTTTCTAACCTTCTAGAAGTATTAAGCACTTCTTTTGCGTTCTTAATCTTCCCCCTACAACGCAAAACAGCCGAAAGAAGAGATATTTTAATACAGCGAAATTGAAAAAGTCATTAAATGAATAATTGAACTCAGTCACTCAATAGCTATTGTTATGTGACCAACATGTCGTGTGGCGGTTGATAAATTAAAGAATTAGTAAAAGAGAGATCTATTAATAAGTCACTTCTCTCACCTTTCGTTGGACAGTAATCACTAAAAAGTCTGACATTTAAAAAAAACAAAACAAGTGGACACAAGCCAGCAAGACCAACTTTAAAACTGAGAGAAACCTATGTTGTCAGTTCTGGTGACAGTTTTGGTTGACAGTTACCAACAGGGGAATGTCACAACTGAAAAAAGGCCAAACTTCTCATCGCAGTAAATGATTGAACAACCGTAGCGTCAAGATTCGAAGTCATGTAAAAAAATCTATTGAAAAATGAATATAGTCTGAATAAATTCTATATATGGCATCACAGGCGTTTTTCACTGAAAAACATCTAGAATAAAGTTTAAAAAACATCTAAAAATATCTAGATTCTGGAGAATCCAGATGTTATTAATGAACCTGGTAGATAAGTCTCCCAAAAAGTAAAAAAAGCCTTCTTTTTTTTTTGAAAAAAAAAACGGTTTTTCAACGGTTACTGAGGCTAATTTTTGAGTATGTAGACAAAACGGTATGGCTAGGAGCGCTGAGCGTACAAACGAACATACTATCAAACGAACAAACACACGCACGAAAAAAAAGGATATCACCCTTTGCCATTTTTGATTGCTACGGTTGTTTAATTCTTGCAAGTCGCCTTCCAACCTTCCATGACTTTTGAGCTCTCCTTTCCATTTAATTGCTCACTTAACTTGCCTCCTCCTGACTCACATCCAGCAATCAGCAGAAAGAAAAAAAAAAACGATTTTTAATTCAGCAGGACCAGAATGTGCATTAGAAAAACTAATAGAAAATAACCCAATCACCTAATTAAAACCCTAATCAATTAAGATTTGGTTACGCAACGAATAAAACGTGAAAATCCCATTAACATTTTCAAGCAAATAATGCCTTCAGATATTTTTTGCAAATCTGCAACGAAACCTATAAATATCAGGCGGTTTACACACCTCGTGGTCTATATTCGCCTCTTGTCGGTACAACGCCGGTCGGTTCGAAGTCTCCCGTCACCAAGGTAAGACTTTTGCAATGATTTTTCTCTTCTTTATCTCATATCAGATGCAGCATTGTTAATTATCATTATCATTATCATTATTATCAACAGCAATTTCACACCAGTTGCTTGGTGGTTACCGCTCGAAGTTAAGTGACAGCAAGTCTCGTCAAGTCTCCAGCCCTCCTCTCTATACTCGCATAGTCCACAGCAGTACTGTGGTTTACAGTTTCACACCAGTTGCCCGGTGGTTATTGCTGAAGGCTAAGTGATAGCAAGTCTCCTCAGGTCTGCAGTCCTCCTCTTATGTCTTCTTCACTTATCATAGCTGTGCTGTAGTTCGTACCTCTACCACCATTTGTGGTATGTTTTTCCCTCCTCTTCTAATAGGTCACCGCTAACAGCTGGGGGCGCGGATCTCATACTTCTAGCACTTTCCCCAGTATTCGTGCAGTCCCTAGCAGTACTGCTGCTATTATTATTATTATTATTATTATTATTGTTATTACGGTTTTTACGGCATATAATACGTACGTCCATATAAGACGCTCCTCAATTTTGTCAGGCATACTGAAAAATTAAAAAGAAACAATCTTCCTTTTCCTTAAACTTCATAGCCCTTCATGCTAACTGGTCATTCTACTTCTATTCTTGTTCAAATCTATATAAACCCCAATAGTGACTGGCTGTTGACATTATTCACACGGTGCAGTATCGTTCAGAGATCTCACCGACAAAGCGTTCACCTCCCAAGATAAAACTTGAAAAAAAAAGGGCCAAGTACGACTATTCATTTGCTCATATTTTCTTTCATTTTAGTCCATCAACTGGGAACTTCCGTCATTATAGTTCTATCACATAATCAAGAAAACCGTTTTATTGTGATTAAGAGCCACTCTGTTCGATTTGCAAAATCGGAGCTTTTATCCTGTAATGGATAACTTATATATTTGTATGATTCTGAGTTTTTTAGTTTCCATATTTTGCACCCGTACGTCAAAATTTGTATTCCATGTTTTTTGTACACTTTACGCCTGGGGCATATTGGAAAGACGCTTTTCAATATGTATCGATTTTTGCCAAATACTTTCCAACCAATCATTATGCATCGTTATTTTTTAAATTTTCTTAGTCTTTCTCTAATTTTATCAACTGTCTTAAGTAGGTGTATTCCTTTACTTATTACAGATCTATGCTTATGGCTGTTTTCAAGGCGTCAGAGTGGAACATTACTTTTAATTCCATCTCTATCTTATCCTACCACGATTCTTCCCCAAATCAGATCATTTAGCATGCTTTGTAACTTTATATTAGAGCGATGTCATCAGTAAATCGTAGATGGTTCAAACATTTTCTATCTTTATTACCATCTCTTCAAAGTCAGTTTTACTAAAAATGATTTTAAGATTTACTGCAAATTGTTTGGAAGAAATTGTACCCCTTTGTTTCGTTTCTTCTACAATTTTCATCTTATTTGTATCTTCAAGCAGACGAACTATTGCAGTGCTATTTTCGCATATATTCCCAAAAGCTTTTATATAATTTTCGTTAATATGCTGTTCTTGCCCTTGCACTGAGTCGAAGCGTGATCAGGAATAAAATGTATCATTCGTAGAAATGAAACGGCCAAAACGTCGTTGCTACACCGAATATGAAAAGAAGATCTAATTGTTTTAAAGCACCCTTTGTATTTTAATGTTTCATTTCAAAGCTATAGGCAATAGCATTTCATCTGTTGATATATCTGGGACATTACTAGAGTCTACTAGGAATCTTTGGAAATCACTCCCCAAAAACTATACATTATTTTCCATCAATTTTTCTTTCTGTGAGGTTTCTCTATCCTTTCGCATAACACCCTGTGTGTATATATATATATATATATATATATATATATATATGTATATATATATATATATATATATATATATATATATATATATATATATATATATATATATATATATCTGAAAAAATTGCAGACTTATTTATGTATGTTATGCACTAAGGAACCTAAAGCTATTTTATCAGGTTATTTATTTTTTTAATAATTCAAGTGTTCCAATTGTTTTTTCAAAGTCTCAGCTCAACTCCAGGTGTTTTAAAGGGTGATCCGACATGAATTTGTAAGAGTTTTTTTATATCGTAATCTTCATCGTTATGTCATAATACGAAAGTTAATTGATCAATAAGATCAATGCACAGACAAACAGAAAAGAAAAAAATTGAATATATGACTTATATATATATATATATATATATATATATATATATATATATATATAACCGAACACTGACTGTACAAGATGGGTGTAGCAAACATATCATGACTTGCATTATTGAAGACAAAGAAATCTTACTGGGGCGCCTTGAATTATTGTTTATCATTTTTTGATTCTTGGACCATGCCTGACCACAGGTTCATCTGATTATTAATTTTTTTTTTTCGGGCAAGTACCTCAGCATTTCAGCAGTGCGTATGAGTATATATATATATATATATATATATATATATATATATATATATATATATATATATATATCCTTGCTTTTTGGAAGATCACTTCACGCCATTTATTTTTTAAGCAAAAAAGGACGGAAAGTTAACATGGCGTTGAGCATTTTTTTTTTGAGCAAGCTATTATAGATGCAGCACCCATCTTCTCTCTCTCTCTATCCTGCACATCCTTTTTCTGTCCGTCTCACCATCCAAACCTATGACAGGTCAACCTACGATACCATCAACACCATTTTTTGCATCTGGGAACACTTAAAATATCTTCCCGCATGTTTCAATGGAAATCGCTTATATGCATTATACGATTTCGGTTAATGAATTGTTTTTCTATGGATGGGGGCACTTTATATGATTTATTTACATGGATATTATTTTCCTTATTAATTACGATGAAATTCTAAGGAAAACATTAACTGAAACTGTCAACATAGGTGTCTTCAGTTTTCAAGTTATTCCGGCTGGCTAGCTATGCATGTATATATCACGTGTACAATTTGCATTAATGTAGCTAGAGGGCTGAACATTCAAAAATGTACTCCTAATCATGTCTAAGAATTTTATTTTCATTTTAAAAAATTCTACCCCTAAATAGTTCTTTAGTAAAAGGTTCAATTTGCAGTGTGAGTTTATGCTAAATTGATCCCTTAGTATGTGCCCACAAACATTCACGCTTGTTTTTTTTAAAATCGTACATTGTAGAAATCACTGTCCAACAAAAGGTGAGAGAAGTATCATATTCATTGATCTGTCCTTTTCTAATTTTCTCAATTGATCACTCCCACACGACATGCTACCAAAAAATCCATAGTGGTTTCTATTGAGTGACTAACCTGACTTTCTATTAATTTTAATTTTGCTTTCTCATTTCAGTTTCCCTTAAAGAAAAAGCAGTCATGAGCAAACACCCTTCATCAACGTATAGCATGCATGGAGACTACTCCAGGTCCTTGCCACGAAACATGCACAGAAATATGGACCACGATAGCAGAAGTATGTACAGTAAACCGCGGGAGACGGGTGCCGAACATAGTGACATGGACTGCTCACGAAATACCATGTCAGGCAACATGTACCCAAGCATGTATGGGACTATGCCACGTGGCATGCACCCGGGTATGTATAGTGGTTTTCCCGGGTACAGCATGCCGCGCATGATGGAATACCCGATGGACATGCCGAAACGTTATTCAGAACGGTATGATCGCTCGATGGAGGGGCCTCACGGGCGATACATGGATATGTTCCAGGGTCGCTACATGAGCAGCCAGGATCGTCTCATGAACATGATGCAGAATCGCCACATGTACGGGCGAACCATGGATCAAGGGCGCATGGGGGAGAGTATGTATGGAAACATGGAATCCAGAAGAAGAAACATGGATGATTACGAATAAATTTGGACTTTTCATTAAACTTTGAATTTTGTTTGAAAAAAAAATGCCTTGTCCTTTTTTCGCCTCTTTATGCCTTGGGACCCTCGAATAAATAAATACAAGAATAGTATTCCTTTTACACTAGTAGAGAAAATAATTTTTATTTTTTGATGTATACAATAAACTGATATAATTATTACAATAATATCAATTAATAGTCCCAGTAAATATTTACTACTACTACTACTACTACTCTGTGTATGTATTGTGGATTTGGAGTGATCCGACTGAATCAAGATGAAAATAATATTTCTCTTCTTCCAATCGTCATTTTCATCTACATATATGTATATATATATGTATATAAATATATATGTATATATATATATATGTATATATATATATGTATATATATATGTATATATATATATATATATGTATATATATATATATATATATATATACATATGATAAAATATAAATTATTTGAATTGATAAATTGGAAGACTAAATATCTATTGAAATACATCAATGTCTATCAAATTACACCACCAGGACATGATGACGTTGTATGATCCCCATGTCAACGATGGAATGAACAACAATTTTGAAATATCAGCCAATTCCTTTCTGATGAAGTTACTAGTTCTACGAAACTGGCAATAGGAAATAAAAGAAAATATAAGTTTTCCAATATGTCAATTCAAATAACACACACACACACGCATACATATATATATATATATATATATATATATATATATATATATATATATATATATATATATATATATATATATATACTAGCGAGGTCATGATTATCTTAAAAAAGTATATGATATAGAAAAAAGGCAGATAAGAACACTTATTATTTTTAAGCATATAAAAGTTAATACAGCCTCGAACACTTGTTAATATATACATGATTATTTCAATTTTTAAATTCTAATTTCATTTTTTTAAGAATATATTTGATTAATGTTATCTCACTTCGATATGCATTTGCATTCTGGAATATATTGGTAGATATGAATATACTGACTGCTATCAACCAAAAATATTACAAGATAAAAAATTATAAACCTGACTTTTGAGCGTAAGTTTTATAAAATACTATTGATGTCTTACGTAGCAAGTAATATTCCAATTTTTCCAATACCTTTTTTAATAAAAAATGTTGGGTACTTCTGCCACTTATCCAGCTGAGAGCCAAGTCTCGCTTTGATCTTGAATCCAGCCTAGTGCGAGAGGCGAATTTTTGAGTAGGCATCGTTCTGGGATCAGAGGTCAGAAGCCATTGTGAGCAGGAGTCCGAGGGGAAAACAGGTCGTCCGTTAAGCGACAGATAGTGAACTGAGTTACGGAACAAGTAACCAGAAGTTATTTATCATTTTGTGCGACCAGAGACAAAAAGCACACGTATGTAAGAATCAACTAATCAGGATTATGCTAATATAAAATAAATGATAAATAAAAACGAATTATTATTTTCTAATTTTCATGTTTACCTTTACGTACATTTTGATTTATTGATTGCATTTTTACGACAAATTTGACTCTGGCCGATTATCCCCAGCATTAAGTAAATATCGACCTGAATAAAATTTGCAATATAAAGCAACTAATAAATTGATATTAAGCAAAACAAGCAGCCATAAAATGTTATTGAAATAAAAATGATTCATAAGACTTTATCGAATCTAAAATTTACCAAAACGAAGAAATGTGCCAAAAGCAAAAGTTAAAATAAAATTCACGGACTAAAAGTCTCTATATCAAAAGTTTATATTTACCCTTTTAGACTTTGTGTAAAAAAGAATGTTTAATCGAAAAATAAAATTTTCTGTCTCCTAAAAATTTGTGTGTTTTATCTTTATTCTTTCACTTTTTACAGCAAATATTCAGTTGTGTCATGTTCAGTCATGCAAGATTAGAACTGCCGACGATATCGGAAAATGGTGTAGAGGAATCATCGAATAATAATGCCGCTAAGCCACTTTTAACACTTTATCGTCAAAAACGTGTTGTGGTTTAGAGGCATCCAATAGTACCCCAAATCTCATTGGTATGCATCAGACATTACAGGTCACTCGTAAGATGAGAACTCTTGGAGAATGACAACTAATTTGTGATCAGAAATGATCAGATAGAGTCAGACACTGTTTGTGAACCGTAAACAATTGAACATCGACGATTAAGGGCACGACAATTAAGTGCAAGGACCATTCAAAACGAGAACCAATAAAAATGAAACCATGGACTTAAATATCTAATTATAGCAATTAAAATTATTTTTTAGCTCGTATGTAGTACAATTTATCCAGCGCGAAACAAGTGGTATTAAAACTTATGGAAGAATTTCTTCTCCCTTTTGTTTATTTTTTCTTCTCGTTCCTCCTTATAGTGGGTGGCAAATTTCTGTGTGTATGCAGGCGTGGTTTTAGACCGATCATCAGCAAATTGAGACAAGGTTCTTTATTTTATCTTTTATTTGTATTTTCATTGTGCAAACCATGACCCTGTATACGTCAAAGTACTGCAACTTATATCCAATTACAACAACTCCTTCCTTAGGCCACATAAAGACTCTGAACCGTTCCAGCTCCAAAAAAGAATAAGACAAGGTGATACCAGCTCACCCAAACTCTTTACAGCCTGTCTAGAGATGATCTTCCAAACATGAACTAGAAAAATAGAGGAATCAAAATAGAGGACGAATATTTGAGCAACCTTAGATTTACAGACGACAATGCAGAGGACCTACACGACCTCCAACTAATGCTAGATGAGCTAAATGAAGAAAGCAAAAAAGTCGGCCTACACATGAACTTCAGTAAAACGAAAATCATGTGCAACAATCATATTGAGAATAAGAACATAACTGTCAAGATAGAAGATGCAAAATTCGACGAGGTAGACCACTACATCTACCTGGGGCAACGAATCCCCATGAGATCCTCAAAAGAGGAGGAATCACTTTGGGATTGTTAGCCGTCGGCAGAGCCAGCTCTACTTTCAAAAAGCAGACGATCCCAATAATCCTAAAAAGAAGAGTATACAACCAATGCATCCTCCCGATGGACACTTATGGAGCTGAAACAAGGAACCTAACCAAGAGACAGACCTGCATACTGAAAAGCCTGCAACGTGCCCATGAAAGAATCATGCTCAACCTCACGTGGAGAGATCACAAGACAGCACAGTATATCAGGAAGAAAACAGGAGTCCGAGACATCATAGAAACTATTAAAAAACTCAAATGGCAACGGGCAGGCCATGTTGCAAGAATGAAAGACAACCGATGGACATCATGTCTCACAATATGGATCCTCAGAGATCCCACGAGAAACTGAGGCCGACAGAATACAAGATGGATAGACGAATCCGGAAGATACTGGCTCCACGACGCTCATAAATTGTGGCAAATCTTGGGGAAGGTCTAACGACGGATGTTAAAAGACTGATGATGATTATTTGTATTTTCAATATATCTCAAAGATATGTTTTTAGCGGGGTTCAACCTACCATGTAAGTTGATACTGAATTAATCCCAGCGACGTTCACGCTTGTTTTTAAAAAAATTCTGTCTCTTTTTTAATGATCACTGATGATCAAGAGGGTGAGAGAAGCAGTTTATTCATTGATCACGATTTTACAAAAAAATTGTTACTCTGTCAGTATTGATATTGTCTAAAAGTTAAAGCGCTTCCGGCTGAACTATCTTTTGGACAATATCTATATTCATTGAAACCAAAGATCTGTTCAATTGAACGAAAATGAGAAAAATTACAAAAAGATTTTTAAAAAAATGCTCCTTGTCTATCATATATATATATATATATAGTTGTACTGTAAAACCATGAAATAGAGTCAGAGTTTGTTGTGTGTACGGAATTGGTTAGTGTTATTCCCAACATGTTTCGAAGCAAAAAAAAAAAAATTCAACGGGAAGGTTTAACAACTTCAACGATTGTAGAGCACTAGAAGGGACAAGCATAACAACCACATTGGAAAGGTCCAAGGCTCGAAATGCATGCTTGCACGTTTCCAAAAATATTACTCCGCTTCTTGGGTAATAATTACAACACACTAGTGTACTACAACACGCAGTTTTAGAATCACTGGTCTTATTACAGAATTCTATGTTCTTAGATCTTGAAAAATGATTAAAAGCCAGGGTCAAACTGTATTCCTACTTCTCTTCTGATTGAAGATGATTATTGCAAACTTTGTATCGTATATATAATAGAAAGAAAACATAAAATGACGTGACAGATGAACAGTGACGAGTTTATTCCCCCAAATGAGGTGAGCATTGTTGTCGTTGCTGTTACGGTAGAGAGAATCTGGATATTGACGAAACCTCCCTACATTTACCAACGACTCGAGTTTTAAATCCAATGTATGTAGACATTTACTAGACATGGCTAAGTCTGGCTCTAAACCAATGGTTGTCTTACTCTTTCCCTGTGGACCACTTAATGATCTCAAAAAAAAAAAAATGCGGACCCCTAAAGAGTGGTATTTATGTTTATTATTTGGTAGTAGTAAAAAGAGCCAATACGAGTTTTCAGAAACAACATTTATTTCAAAATGATTCTCCTTTCGTGGACCTCTTTGGTAAACTCTTTTCTGGGCTATAGTCTTTTTTGTCATTTTGATAAACATTTTCATCAACCGGACACCTCAAACGGAAATATAGACTTATTTACCCACATTAACCATTGTAACAACTGGATGAAATTCCACAAGTGTTGCCTGAAATCCTGAGCTGAAATCAATAATTGATGGATTATTTGGACGAATATCTTCATCTTTGTTGTGACGTTCATATTCTGACATTTAAGCCGAATAGAATTCAACTTCACCTCTTGTAAAACAAAGTGAGGAGGTTGGACAACTTGGCCACTTTATGAAAAAAATGTGCCTTTATTCACGTGTCTTTTCGGGTTTCCATCGATGTGACAATGGGTGTCATAAACTAGCCTGAAATAATCATCGAATAGTAATAACACATCATCTTTAAGCACACGTGGCTTAGTAGCATCTAAGATAATCACACAAAGGGTACGATCGAAAATATAAAGGTGAGCATACTAGTCTGATTAATACATCGAACAACGACTGCATTTCACTTTATAACATCATATAATACCAAAAAGGCTGTAGAACGTACAGGCTGAAATGTATTTTACACAAAATGATGAAGACGATTGTCCGAATGATTTTTCAAATGAATACAGTACTCACTCCCAAAATATTGGAGACTGGAGAGTATGCCGGTCAAAATGCAGTGACCAAAATAACGAGGTAAAGAATTCTGGTCTGATCAATTAATCGAACAATAAAAAACATCTTATTTTAAAGCCCCAAATAGAACTAAAAAGGCAGAAGAAGTCATCGTTCAAAATGAAGTGATCGACACAACAAAGGTGAGGATACTAGTTCGGGTGATTTGTCAAATAAATATAATATTTCATCTCAGAACTGCAGAAAATATTAGTAAGGTTGGAGAACACACCATCTGAAATGCATTGATCAAAACAACTGACGCAAGCATACTAGTCTGATTAATTCATCGGCAATGACAATACTTAACTTTAGAGCCTCAAGCAAGACTAAGAAGGCCAAAGAATGCACCGGCTGAAATATATTGATTGGCCCCAAAAGTGGGGATACTGATTTGTTTTAATTGTCTCATAAATACAATATTTTGCCTCGGCAATATTAGGACGAAATGCTGATGTCAAAATAACGATGGTAAGGATGTTAATTAGGAGAAATTAAATCAATACAAACAAGTGTTTCGAACTAATTGATATTTTTGACCGGGGTTGCTCAAAGTAAGGGTTGGAATCTAAGTTTGCAAAAAGATTATTTGGGGTTGCAGAAATATTTTAAAACCGTTTTGTTTAGCTCTGTATAACTATACTCCCTCTGATTCTTTCATAAATGGATCAATGTTATTCCTGAACCAAAAAAAAAAAAAAAGAAAAGAAATGATTTCGTTGCATTTTAATATATTAAAGAAATTTTCTTTCGTCGCTGTGAAACTGATTCTAGATTGAAAATACGTTGAAATTTGTGACCTTTTTTTACCTCATTCGGATCTTTTAGATACTAAAATCTAATAATATATAGTTTTTAGTTCTTATTGCTTCTGTATCATCGAGTGAAAGGACGCGAAAAAGCTCCTTCATTGCAAGGGGTTGCGAACGAAAAAGATTTGAGAAATGCTTTCTGGAAGTCTTCCGTGACGGGGAATGATGGTTGCTTACATCTGCTGGTCTTAGAAAATAAAAGAATCAGAATAGACGTTTAATACCTAAAAACCTCAGATTGTCTGACGACATTATCCTTTCTACTGAGAACCTTCACGATCTCCAGACGAGAGAAAACAAGAATTTCGGTAAAACAAATATCATAAAAAACATCTAGAGGATAAAGACAACGATCAAAATCGAAAATACAGAACTAAAGTAAGTGAACCACTACATCTTTCTAGGACAATTAATCTCCATGAAATCCTCAAAAGAAGATATTAAGCAAATAATCACTCTAGGTTGACAAGCTTTTGATAGAGATAATCCAACCTTCAAAAGCAAAAAAAAAAAAAAAAAAAAAAAAATCCAGTGATTCTAAAAAGAAGGGTATACAACCAATACAACCTCCCGATAGTCACATATGGAGCTGAAACATAAAACCTAAACAAAAGATCGACCCTCAGACTGAGAACCATAAAGAGATAACAAGACAGCACGTTATATCAGGAAAGAAACAGAAGTCAGAGATATGAAAAAAACCCTTAGAAAACCATTAAAAACTCAAATGGCAATGGGCTGGCCATGTTGCAAGAATGAACAACAGCTGCTGGGCATTAAGACTCATAGCATGGATCTGCAGTGATCATATGCGAAACTGTGACTGGCAAAAAATTAGACGGCGTGATGATCTACATAAGTGCAGAGAGTATTCAGAAAGATAAAAAGATCTGGCGATTCTTGGGAAAGGTCTATATAGGACGCTGAAATGATGATGATGATGATGATGATGAATCTTTTATTAGACTAACCGATAGCCGGGGGTTCTTGTTGAAGAAGCACATATAATTATTCCAACATTCCTGTAGAGGTGGGAGCTTGATTGATTTATGAAAATTGAATCGCAAAGAATTCAATTAATTTTTCAATCAAAACGACGATTGCTTTAGAGTGATTATAGTCGTCTGCTATTGAGATTAGAATCTCTGACTGCATTTTCTCCCCTTGGACACTGACGCAAATTGTCAGATTACCTCAATTAGCACATTAATAATTGTTCAGGTAGTCCTGCCCTGAATTTATTGTTGCCTCTTATCACGACTTTCTAGGTCAAATACCTTAAAACCATTTAATTCCCATCTATATTATTATTCTGCTGATTCTTGCCAACACTTGAATATTGCGTTTTCAGTACAGTAGAACATTACGAATTCGGACTTCAGAAACTCAGTTACATCAGAAACCCGGTTATTTTAAGAATTTAATGATCATTAAATTTAGTTCAAGTTTCTTTTTATCGATCAGTGAAATACCTTTCTTTCTGGATAACGATGTTTTGGAAGCATATATGTATGCATATTATATATATATATATATATATATATATATATATATATATATATATATATATATATATATTTGCATATTATCTATTGAATGTCATATTTCTAAAAGCCACAAAAAATTTCCAGTATATGTTAATTTCCGTAAATCTGAAGTACAATTCAGTACTGTTGGATTATAAATTTTTGGAAGCAACACAAAGATATTTATTGAGATTTCATAAAACTAAACGATTATTTCGTTAACATTAGAGACATTCTTAAATTCGGGGCTATTCATGGAAATTTGTGGGGTTAATGACCCAACCCTGCAGTATCTCGAAGTAGACCTAGTCTGTGCCAAGTCTAAAACCCGGGAATTTCAGAACCTCGAGGCACCCTCGGTCCCAAAGATGCCGGGTCTGTGATGCTCAACTTTAATAGTAAAAGGGAAGGTTAGATAGTTCACTAAGAGGATAGAAGGAGAGAGAACAGAAAAGAATGTTAATAGATTGATAAGAGGGTAGGAAGAGAGAGGGGAGAAAATAAATCTAAGTAGTTGAGGGGTCGGAATGAGGTAGTTCCGATGAGACAAGAAAATTAGATAACCCAAGTCTACTACTACTACTACTACTACTACTACTACTACTACTACTACTACTACTACTACATGCAAACAAGCAACAGAAATAGGATGAAAAAACAAGTCAACAATTGATATCGATGACAAAACTTCATTTAAGAAATTTGGAGAACTTGAGATTATTAAGTGTATCACTTCTACGAGGTGTAAAACGCAACAAAAATAAGATGAAGAAAAACTAGTCAAAAATAAATATCAATAACAATGCTTCGTCAAACCAAATTGGAGGGCTATTATGTATTCATTAGTACTACTAGCACATACCCGTAAAAAATGATAGTGTTATTTACGGGTCGGCACTAAAGAGCATGAAGCTATTTTATGAAGTGATTTCTTTTTGATAATTCAAGTATACTAAAGTCAAGTTTTTCCAGAGTGTCAGCTCAAGCTGTTAATTTGTGATCAGACATAAGGTTTTAAGAGTTTTTTATAACCTAATCTTCATTGTTATATCGTAATGGGAAATCAAATTAACCTATGAAATCAATGGTCAAACAGACAGGAAAGAAATTTGCATGTATGACTAGAAAATACCCGTAAAAAATGACTGGGTTATTCATCTATGAATTGGCATTGAGGAGCCTAATGCTATTCTATTGGGTAATTTATTTTCAAAAATTCAACAATCCTGATTAAATCTTAACTCGAGTAAAAATAATGCTGTTTTTGAGAGTGATCGGATAAAAAGTTTAAAGAGTTACAATGACGTAATCTTCATTGCTTTGCCATAATAAGAAGGTACATTCACCAATGAGATCAATGCGCAAACAAGCAGAGATGAAATTTGTATACATGCATATTATATGTTCAGATTACTATTTACAAGTTTCAATAAGCAAAATGGTGGCATAGTGGATACTGCAGGAGAAAAGGATATGGCTATACGTGCTAATAAGAACATTACTTTGCAGTTGAGTTTCAGCGGCTTAATCAGTAAAGCGGTGTCCTGGTAAGACAGTTTCCCAAGCATAAAGGATTAGGCATCAAATCTTATTCTTTATTTCTGAAGCATATCACGTATATAACAGTCGTAGAATTAGTCGAGTTTAAACGCCACAAAAATAAGATGAATGAAAAACCAGTCAGAAATAATCATAACTCGCCATCACTATTAAAAATAAGTGTAATCAGAATATTTTCAAAAAACTGTGCTATCAGATTAAAAAATCCTCCGATGAAATCAATATGTTCTATTTCGACGTTGCAGTTGTGTTATGGAATGTTGCACATACGGTTGTGTGTTCATGTGTGCATTTGTGACTTGGAAGAAAGAGAGAGGCAAGGGATCTTGGTTTCATGCCATAAGAATGTATTATAGGTCGAACTTGGCAACTTTTTTTTTCGATGACCTTTTGTACAAAGGGTCTCAAGAGGAGTGGAAGAAAATGTCATTAGTTTGGACAGAATGCTCGAGACAAAGGGAACATTAGTTGCAGTATGTGGTTGGTCAACCACAGAGTCTTTTACAAAGTAGTATGATCGGCTTAGCCAATCAATGGACAGCCTAAGAATCTCTCTCTCTTCTCATTGTTTGATTCTTCAAACGAAGTAGCCAGGAGTTGTGAGAAAAAAAATATTTTACTTGTAATTAGTCAGGTGGGCGGGGAGCATGTAATCTCCCCAGTTCGGTCTAGTGAGGGAATGGGAGAAGAGAAGAGGAAGTAGCCATCGAGTTGGATCAAATAGAAAAGTTAGTGTCCCACCATAAATAAATGCTTCTCTCAGTTCTGTTTGGGAATATCATCATTCGACGTTTCTGCTTTGCTCTTAAATTTGAACCCTTCTCTTCTCAGACTTTTCCCCAGCTGTTTCGTATTTTGTTTCCGTCTTAGTTGTTGGGAAGTTACCCTTATAACCCTCAATGAGGTCGGTTGAAACGCGACGGTACTTGAATGGTATAACTGCCAAACAATGGTAGCTGTACCAAAAATGGGTCTAGTTCTACATTATAGTAATCTCATAGGTAGAACATCCCCACTCAAAACATAATGTATCAGTTGAAATGCCTGGGTTAGATTTATTCTTCAAGTTAGAACTTTTGGAAGATGTAGAGCTGAAAAGATCTCTGTCAACCATGTGCTGTTTTACGGTAACATACACATATGCATACAAATAGAAAACTATTACTAACCAAAAAATACACGCCTTACAGGCAGTTAGAAAAAGCATCAATCGACATTGGGTTCATCTTATCATTGTGTCTGCTGATTCTTTGATGAGAAGCATCCTTGCCTCCTTAGATCGGAAAAGCACTTTGATAATTTCATTTGCTTAATCAAGGGAAATAGTAGTTTAAATCAATTCAATTGATTTAGCTTTCTAGGAATAACCTTTTTCATTTACTTTGTATGAAATATTATCAAAACACTGGAAACAAAATTGAACCACCATTGAAACAAATGAAGTGAATGTAAACAAAATGGGTAATAACTCCGACTTGCTTGGTTTTTGTTATGAAAACAGAAAAAAAAACAACTTATCATTCGATAACGATAGCCGTTTTTGAGCATCTGTAATTAGAAATTCGAAACGTTGCTTTGTATTAAGCTCTGAAAATATGTTTTTGAGCTTCCAAAATTACAGAATTTTTGGGAAATGAATCGTCTAAAAGAATCTAGAATGTGTAAAGCCTACAACCGTTTGTTTCTGGAAAAATGCAATTGACTGAGAGAAACGTCGTGATATGAATAATTCATTATTAATTAAAGTGATCGCTTTATTGCTTGATAACAATAAAAAACTGATTCCTGATCATTTACATATCCTAATTCAAGTACCGAAACATTAAAAATAGCAAAAAACCTGCCCTGAGTTGCCCTTATATTTGAATGTATAATGTTTCAGTATGTGGTTCTTTAAAAATGTATTATGGGTTCAAGAAATTGTATTTATGTAAATCGTTTGACTCTACCGTTTTGTCTTTAAAAGAAGTATTAGTATATATTAAAGAGTATGGTTATAGTGAGTAGATGCGTTGTGAATAGACTTTGTAGAAGGAAATTGGATGTGTTTAATCTTAAATATGAAAAAGGTTTTTTTCTCTTATCGATCTATTTGACATCATTTTGAATTTTGTGTACAAAATATTTGTTTGTCTTTTCGATAAAGGTACTACTTTATTTAATTTCTTGGCAGAAAGGAAAATTATTCGGGCTCAGGAGCAGTAGACACAGTAAAGAATGTCACGGCTAATTTGATTGGTTGCACCCTAAAACTCTAAGCTTTCAACAAGAAAGATAAGGTAGGCACTTAAAATTTAATTAGCAAAAATTAAAAAGAAATCATTTTAAATCGAGATAAGAAGAAATTGGTAAAAAACGCGATCTTCGATTCAACACATAAAAAGAAAGACTAAACAATTGCGTCATGAAAATCAAAATAAGAATTCTTGCAGATTTTGCAACGTTCAGGAAATAGTTTGGAAAAGGCGATAACCAGCAAGGCCAGAATGTCACCAATAAAAAATCATATGAAGTAGATCGTCCAAAGAAAAGAAAACCAAGTATATATATATATATAGTTATCATTACCATGCTACCAAGGATGACATTAAAACAGTATACAAAATATGAAATTTGTATATGTTTACAGACGTGTGATTTATATGAATGTATTAATTAATCAGGGGTCAGTTCATCATTAAATACCAATAGGAAACTGACCCTCAACCCGTGTCCAGGGACAACTCCCGCTGATATAACAAGCATCAGTTTATTACTATATAACAAAAAAAAAACGAACCACCTCTGTTGATACCTCACTTAATGTACAAAGATTTTGAAAAGTGTGTAAAATCTGCCTTGAGTACGCGTTCCTTTTATTCTCATAGCATTGTATTAGGATATACGTTGAGGCTTTGTATGTAAAATATGAAAGCTGGTCTACACACTTATCAAAAACTGATCCATACACTTACGAAATAAATGCAGAGAATGTAAAAAATGAATAATAATTCCGATTTCAGCATAGTTAAGTCTGTAAACAAAAAACATGATACAATAATGATAGCTGTTTCCAGATTCCATTCTTTAAACTTCGAAACGGTACTTCTAATAAGGCCTTAAAATGTGTTTTTGTGCTTCATAAATCACATGTTTATCTGGAAATCATAGCCTATAACTATTTGGAGTGAAATATCTACAGCACACAAGTGTTGTTTTGGGGTAAAAAACAATCGGCGGGGAGACACCCCGGGACAAAAACATTAAACAAACTTTCTATTATATATATATATATGATATAGATAGGACCCATAAAAATGACGGGTTATTTACGATTGGGAAAATATACAAATAGCTATTGTAATAAATATACAAACATCTGTTCTCGTATAAATGTATTCATTGCTCATAAAAATGCGCTCGAATGAAATTCATTTTTCTATCGATTTTCTGCAATTGTTCATTTTCTGTTTTTTGATAATTGCAAAACATTACGGGCTATAGAATTATGTAAAAACGATTAATTCCCTTTTAATGAGGAAAACATTAGTTCTATTTTTGGAAAATCAGAAATGCCCATATTTAGAGGATTTGTTTTCTGCGCTAATTCTAAGACATCATCATCACCATCATCATAGTGATATAGATGCGAGCACACACATATAAAGCCTTGCTTCACCCTTTCTTTCTTTTTGTTTGCTTCACTGTAACAGAAACCAACCAACAAATCAACAGACAAAAAGTGATGTAGGACAACATCATTGTTATCACTGTAGATGCAAAAACACAAAGCGTACCCCAGCGTGACAGAAACGAACAAACAAACAGACAAAAAAGTGACATGATGTCTTATATTTTAAGATCAACATAGTACCCGTAAAAAATTACGGGGTTATTTACGCATGGATCGGCACTCCCATCTGCGATTGGAGCATCTGTGTGCACTGTTTAGTATCGCTCCCCTGTCCACTTCCAAGGATCACAGTGTAGCATCTGTGCGCTCATGGAGATGTTATACATATCCGTTTTTTTAAGTGAATTGTAGCACTAACGGTTTGGGTAAAAAAAACAGTGACTGAAAAAAGTCATAGGGCAGAAGTCTTGGAAAAAATGTCATCATGCAGAAGTAATGGTCGACTGAGAAAAATGTCACAGGAAAAAAGTCACAACTTGGTTTCTTTCTTAGATAGGGGAAAGGTCAATTAAAAACGCTTAATAATTACTTTTTTACTATGAAATTTGTTTCCTACAAACCGACGTCTCCTTTCTTGGTGGAATATTTATAGAAATATTCTTCCGTTAACATCATATCTCCAAATGTCTCCGTACGGTAATGAAATGTTTTCATGTTAGGTGGGTGCAGAAATAATTGCGTTTTTTGCTGTTTTAAACATTAATACCTATTTTTATGACAAGCTATAAATTAACTATGTTCATGGGATACATCATTTTGAAGCAAACATTCTGCTCTATTCATTCCAGCTGGAGTTTTTTTTACCATTCATTCTGGTTTATTTCAGGTTGTCAAATCAAAGATGGTAAAAAGCGAATTCGAGCAATTTTGTTTCATTAGTTCAAAATCGAGCTAAAGGCGATGGAAACTGCTCGCAATATCAACTAAGTGTCTGGCTAACGGAGTGTCAACGAACGCAGAGCTCAATATTGATTTCTAAAATTCCAAAACGGAGTTGGGATCCTTGACGATATGGACATCTTCCGGCGATTGACGACAGCCAATTGTGGGCCAAGCTTTGGAATAATTCGAGAGATTTTTGAGGAGCTAAACGTTGACCATTCAACAGTTGTTTGACATTTGCACCAAAAAAGCTGAAAAACTTGACATGTCGCATAAATCTATGAAGGGATTATCTCTAACAACCAGGCAGCTGCTAAAAACACCTTCAAAGAATTTCATCAGTTCCCCGATCTCAGGATTTTGTTTCCGGAAGAATGGTGAAAAGCTGAAATTATTTTTGCACCAAACTAGTATAGAAATCGTGAGAATATTTTAAACAGGTGTCGTAAGTTGCAGAATTTATAGAACATAGAAAAGATAATTTTGAAATATTGAAATTAAAAAAGGATATGAGCATATTAGTACTTTTTTTTTCAGATATTCCAATAGAAGCCTTTGTTTTGAATATCAAAAGACAACCCAAATGGTGACACTTTATTTACTTCCGAATTTTATGAACTTTAAATCAACAAAATTAATAAAAAATCCAATTTACGTTTTAAAAAATTCTCAGTGGGATAAAATATTTTTATTGTAAGAATTAAGGTTCTGGCTTTTCAAATTAAAGATATTTAAAAAATCTGAGAAGATTTCTAGCATCTCAGGGTAACTAGAAACTCTGTGTGAAGAGATTATTTAGAATAAAACTTGCTTTATATTATCTATAAAAGAGATTTTGTTAAAAAAAAGATGAAATTTAAGAGGAAGAAAAATAAATTTTGATTGAGCAAAGAATTTTCCAAAGACCGAAAAAAAGGACTGGCAGAACGCAGGAGCTTTCTTTCTTTCTATATCTTGAAAATATCCTAATTCTAATTTTTCGCTTCAATGAGCTTTCGGATTAAAAAAAGGAATTTACTTTAAAAAATTACAAATATTTAACTTAAGTTAGAAAATAACTCATCCGATGTATTTAACACATACATTCAGTTAGCTTAGCGTAATGGTTTATCTGAATATCAATGCCCTGGATGCTGGTTCAAATCAAGCCAGATTTTCGTAGTTAATTTCATAAATCAGTTTGGTTCAGCGTGACTCTTTTTGCTGAGTAGACAAATAGATAAACCAGCAAATTTTAAGACACTGAGATTTATAAGCATAGATTAACCAGAGTTATGCTAATTAGATCTTAGCATGAATATAACTATTTTTAAACTGTTCAGGTATTTTAATTTGGTGTTTTTGAAGACTTCATCACTCCATTTCATAATTTCTGCACATTCTTTCATGCAAAGTTCATCATGAAAACTGACTCGTTAAGTCTTTAAGAAGACGATTTCTTCGAAACAATCAAATCAATTGAATGGAAATATGTTAATTGGCAGGGATTACGCGTTGCAATTATCTAAAAGCTCGGTTATTAATTGATTAATTTACGTACTTTGCATTCTTCAGTCTCCTCCCCTGCAGAAGGCTGTTGACTGAAATCTTTACCTGTCCCCACTTTCTTCATTTAATGATATTCTGACTGATCTTAATCGAAAGAGTTAATCCAAAATGGCCAACAAAAATAAATAAGCCTCGTTCTGAATCATCGTCTTATTATAAGGTTGTTGCATATGAAATGCCGTTCATAGAATAGTAAGATAATGGGTGATATAAACGATAGAATAGGGTACATATTTATTCAAAGTATGATATTTTAAGCCGGGGTCGGACCTATGTGCCGGCAACACAGGCTGTCGCCCTGGGTGCCAAATGCTAGGGCACACCTGTCAATAGTCTAAGTGACAGTAAGACTTTCCAAATACAAATGGAAAAAACAAAAATAAGTGTATCAAACAGAAAACAAATTCAAAAATCAGTGAAAAGGGTAATCAATGAAAACGTTGTATTTTGTAGGGTAATGAACACTGGGAACACCCGAATTTAGAAAAAAACAAACAAAATCAAACAAAACAAAACAAGTGTGAATGTTGGAAAAAAACATGGAAAAAACCCAAACTAATTTGGCATAAACTTACACTGTAAATTGAACCTCCCACTAAAACCCTTTTAGGGAGTACTAAAAAAACAATAGAAACTTTTTTTGTGGATGACCCAAGAAGTAAATGTTTAAATTTTTAGACACATACTCACGGGCTGTACGTATGATACTTACATAGCCAGCAAGCTGGATCAACTTGAAAACTGAAGAAACCTATGTTGACAGATTTGGTTGACGTTTTCTAATCGTCAAAATAGGAACATTCCTTGATATGAAGTCAAATTTTTCATGAATATCTGACAGTTAAATTTAGTCTGTTGTGATAAAACTGAGAGAGGGAGATAACTGATCAAGAAATTCTCATGACTGACGATAAGCCCAGTGAAGCTCAGCTAGTTTGGTAGGATGGACAGTTCGCCAAATGGCCACACATAACAAAACAATTTATTTATTTGTCGTCTGTCAAGGTAAAAAACGTATAAAATTTTATGTTTTGGTGACGTGTTAGAAAGAATTGAATGTTTTGCTAAAAATAAATATTTATTAATTGATGTATTGAATGTTATTTGTCAATGAGGGAGGGGAGAAGACGTTTTTATCCGAGAAAATGACATATGTGTATTCATATATATATATATATATATATATATATATATATATATATATATATATATATATATATGTGTGTGTGTGTGTGTGTGTGTGTGTGTGCGTATATATATATATATATATATATATATATATATATATATATATATATATATATATATATATATATATATATATATACGCACACACACACACACACACATATATATATATATATATATATATATATATATAAATTAGCAGAAATACCCAGCGTTACACGAGGTAGTAATAAAACTCAACACAGCCAATGAAAAAAAAACAAACGCTTACACTGTACTGATGAAAAAGTAACTATAACGGAAGAAATATTCCGATGCACGGAAAAAAACAAAACAAAACAAATGATGTTTTTTTTAGTTTGACAGGGCTTTTGATTTACTACGAAAGTGCCCTCCCCCCGTTGGATGCCAAGATCTAACTGCCATAATTAACCAATATAAAGTTGTTAATGAGAAAAGCATTGAGAACTCAGGTAAAGGTCAGTGATCTTGATAGATTATCCTTGTTCCTTGTTACAATTTCCAGAAACCTCTCGTGACCTCCAGCATCAATGTCAATATCTTTTGCCGAGTAAACATGTATTCCAATGCAAACTTTCTGCATCTTAGGTGCAATATTGTGGTCAACAACTTTGGAAATTCGCTAGAAAATGACCAAAAATGAGTAATGGTAACCGCGAATAACTTTGATGTCAAAATCTAATCTCTAAATATTTTGGCTGTCAGAAAATCGGCTAAATTTTAGTTTCATAAGTGCACGATTGTGGCTACCAAATTGGAAAATTGGCTAGAATCGATATAAAAGGACTTTGGATGACCTCAAATAAATTTTGAGGTCAATATCAAATTGCCTTTGACCTTTGTAAAAATGAGGCCCTCATCTCTGAAAATCAGCTAGAAGTGATCAGAAATTACTCCTGGTGACCTCGAATGACCTCAATTGTCAACTCCGCATTGCAAATGACCTTCGCCATCGAAAGTTGTGCCTTCTTGCTCGATTTCAGATTCATAGGTGCTCAATTGTGTTCCAAAATATTTTGTACTCATATAAATTATTGAAAATGTCTTATTCTAACACATTTATGAATAGGTAGTTCACGTTTAGTACGGTCAATTCGTTCCAAAATGTCCCGTACTATTCTTGACCGCAAGGTTCAAGGTCTTATCATAATATATGGCATTTTTGTTTTCTGCTTAAACTTAGTTACATTAATCTGTGCCGCGATACTCAAAACATACCAGGTCAAACCCACACTAATCGAAACCGTACAATTCCATATATTCCTGTGCGGGATGGTTGGGAATTAACTCCCTATTTGAATTCCTGTAACCGTAGCCAGG
>OY735240.1:37290778-37305778 GCA_963457665.1 Thysanoteuthis rhombus
CACATTTTAACACTCAGTAGCTTGAACTTTAAAAATAGATACTTCCTCCAGATGAAAGGCTATGCCATGGGCACAGTAGCGGTCTCCTCAATGCTAAGATTTTCGCGGACAAATTTGAAGAAACCCACAAATACCCGGAGATGGACGAAGATTGCATCTTCTAAATTAGATACATGGATGATATTTTTTTGTATGCACAGGAGATGAAGCTGAACTAGAGAATTTCTTCGCACATGTAAACTTTGCACACGATTCGATTAAATTTGATTCGGTGACATCCTCTGTCTCCATAGCTTTCCCAGACATCCACATACGTAGATGGTAATAGAAACCTCCAAACCACCCTCTACACTAAACCCTGGGACATTCACAATCATCTTCAATCTAAATCGGCCCACCACAAACACCTGAAAAAATACCATTTTACAAGCACTTAGAATTAGAAGAAATTGTTCTAAAGATAGTTAACTCAAAAGATACAACCATAACTTACTGCAACCTTTCATTAAACGAGGAAGATATTCACTAGCTGATACAAATAACCAAATAAAAAGGCGACTACAATGCCCAGAGAAGAAACCTTTACATCTGCTAACAATAATAAACCTGACTGCATACCACTTAAAAACAACCTTCAACAGCACATTCCCACCCTTATCACTTATTATCAATAAGGGATGGAATATCCCCACACTTAAAACAGACCTTAAAGAAGTATTCGTACATCCATGTGTCATGGCTGACCACGGACCCCGAAACATCAAAGATATGATCAGCAGTAATACTATAATAAGCAATAAAGTCTCACATAACAACATCCCTAAAACCATTAAATTCTGCAACTGTGCAATAAAAGAAATATTCTTTGCTGCAACCACCTTAAGTACACCAACACCTTCACTTGCTTTACCTCTAACGAGACTTTCTACTTATACCATAACACTAACTGTCGTAGCAAAAATATTATACACCACCTAGAATGAAATTGATGCAATTCAAAATACATAGGCAAGTCCGAGTGGCAATTCAACATTTCATTTGATAACTATAGACACAGAATTACATCACAACACCATCCCAGTCCACTTCCCGTATAACTACACTTCTGCAACCCCGGACATACTTTTGCCACAAACGCTAGATTCACAATCATTGGAAAAATAGAAAAAAAATGCACACTCACTGACAAAACTAAAATTTTAGATATGTGGATTAACCAACTTAGAGCTCTCTCCCTTTGATGGACTTAATATAAAACTCAATAACCTTAACCACACAGATCTCCAATATCATAATAACAACCTCATATCCATGCTTTAACATCCTTCATCTATATCTAATATTGGAAACTTCACAGTCTTACAAACTCCTATCGACTAAAACCTTTGAATTGTATTTAATTTGTACAAATTAGAGCCAACAAACTTTCATTGACCTGTAAAGATAATACAAATGAAGTCCCTTGACCTCATCACCCCACCATCTATACTATCCTAAACCTACCCTTCAATCTTGACACCCTATGGCCTATCCAAGACTCACTACTGCTACTACTATCACATCTTATCACAGACAAACACAGATTCCATCACAGACAGAACGAAATCCAGCACATCAGGATGACCCTGAAAGATCTGATTCCAATTTTTGCTTCCAAAGCAAAGCATCTTATAGCAAATCCATTTTCTACGGAAAACTTTTAACCACTGAAAGGCACACACACACACACACACGCACACACATACACACACACACACACATACACAGAGCAAACACTACCAAAGATGAGAATACCTCCCGAAACATGTTTAGCACACCAATTAATTCATTTTTTGATTAACTAATTAATAAATAAAGTTTCCATACGTTCTTACTCTTGAGTCTGTCTCACTTCCCATTGTTCACATTATATATATATATATATATATATATATATATATATATATATATACATATATATATATATATCCTGTTACCTAAAAGGAACTTAAAATACACATTTTGAAGATTAGGAAAAAACAGAAAAAATCCAACCCATGCCGCTGAACCAATCCCCGCTCCTAGACTAAATGGTGGGTGCAAAATATCTGGACAGTTTATCAGCTTAGAACTTTTTTAGGCTCTATAGATTTGAATATTCAAAATGAAATGTCATTGATGCATAAACATTGAATGTTTTTTTTTTTAAACTTTATTGGTAAATGTGTAAAACAGGGGCGTAATCACGCGGGGACAAAGTTTACACAATTCCTTTCATCCTCTTGCACCCTATTTAAACAAGTAAATGACATTTTTATAAATGTTATTTTTGTCTAAAAAAAGAGAAACAAATTTTCATTAATCATGACGTATAATTTGATTAGTTTAAGGTCGACGTTTACAGTTATCGGCGAAACGATAATAATAATAATAATAATAATAATAATAATAATAATAATAATAATAATAATGACTGTAACGTTAACTGTCAATAGTGACCCAACAGAGGAAGGGAAATGAAAGTGGAAACTCAAATTGTAGCACTGACATCATAGGCGAAAAAGAGAGGAGACGTTGGCTGAAGACCTGAGGAGACTTATTGTCACTCAGCCTTCAGTAATGACCACCGGGCAACCAGTGTGAAACTGTAAACCACAGTATTACTGTGACCTATGAGCACTAGGAGAGAAGGGCTGGAGACTTGAGGAGACTTGCTGTCACTCAAACTCCAGCGGTTACCACCAGGCAACTGGTGTGAGATTGCAAATAATAATGATAATAAACCATACTTTCAGCGGACAGAATTTTTACCAATATTGAATTACCTCCACATATTTTTGTTAGATTCGTAGAAATAATTCAATTTTAAAGAAGCGCGAATAGAGTCCTCATTAGAGGTCCAAAGCAGAAATTGAGAATTTATCAACGCTCAGTTTTCTTTCTCTCTTTATGTATTTCTATCTGTCTGCCAAAATGTTAATCAAGGTGAACAACATTTCATAGAGATAAGGTAATTCAGTATTGGTAAAAACTTTGACTCTTCATAAAAAATTACGCCTAAATTCTCTAGATTTACCATTTTAATTTAAACATTTATTTTAATTTACTTTCAGTTAAGGAACCAGGGCTGCTATTGATAACCTGCAAGTATAAATTTCGTATCTATCTATCTATCTATCTATCTATCCCAGTAATTTCATTATCTATCTATCTATCTATCTATCCCAGTAATTTCATTATCTATCTATCTATCTATCTATCTATCTATCTATCTATCCCAGTAATTTCATTATCTATCTATCTATCTATCTATCTATCTATCTATCTATCTATCTATCTATCTATCTATCCCAGTAATTTCTTTATCTATCTATCTATCTATCTAACATGTCGGCGTAGCCGGGCAGATGATCTATGGACAGTTCACCGACGGACATTTGGCCAAATGGACATTTCCCCGACGGACAAATGGACGTATAACTGAATGCATATTCATTCTATTTTACTTCATTTTTCAATTTTCTTTTTGTCCTGTGTTCAATACCAGGTATTTGTTTTTCGGTTCACCCAATACCCTTCATTCTGCTACCAGCTTAATTGTCAGCATCCAGTTCAAATCTTTCGTCGGTTTTTTAAAACGATTCTCTCAAGCAATTACATTTCATATATTTTATAGCAATAATGGATTTTCTATCATTCAGTTATTTTATCAGAAACCGTCAACCAAAACAGCCAACATAGGTTTCTTCAGTTTTCAAGTTGGTCTGACTGGCTATACATGTGGGTATCACGCATACCTGTCGCACGAATGGAGCAAGGGGGCTAAAATTTAAACATAACTCCTCGTCGTCTAAAAACGCCTTTTCGAGTTTTTTGGATAGTCACTCAATAGGGTTTTACAGGGTTCAGTTTACAATGTATCTTTATACTAAATTGGTTACTTAGTTTGTGTCCCAGCAGCATTCATGCATGTTTTAAAAGATTCGAACTTTTTTAAAATCACAACCCAACAAAAAGCAAGAAAAGTAACTCCGTTATTGACTAGCCCTTCTCTAATTTTCAATTGATCACCCCCAACACAGTATGCTGCCAAAAGACTTTGTTCATGTGACGGTTCCTATTGAATGGCCAACCACATGCGTCTCTTTATAGCTTTTATCTTTTTATAATTTTTTATGTTCCAGACAACATCACATTACAAAGAAGAAATTAAAAAAAAAATGAAAATCAAAAGGTCATATGTCCATTCGTTCATATGTCCATCGTTGAAATGACCATTAGGTTAAATATCCGATGGTGAAATGTCCGTGCAGACAAATATCCGTCTGCGAGATTCCCTTTTGCCTAAACGTCTGGCGGCCAATTGTCCGCTACCAACCTTCCCCATGATGGTTGCAGAAAAGATGGATACTGCTAAATAGGGTCACTATCTTCTGAGATGGCACCCCATCGACAACCGAATTATGGGAATCAAGCGTTGATATGATATGAGATAGCAGTTCATCGTTATTTGGGCCTGTCGTTAATATCTCATGAGATTGCACTGCATCGTCAAGACCAATTTAATGCTTTCTGAGCCGGTATCCCATCGTCCCCCGGTACCTACTAATTCAACATTAGACTATATTCTTCATTAAACTCATTGGATGGAGTATCGTAGGAAATTGTTTTTTTTTTTCATCAGATTTGAATACTTTTTACTTTCATCTTAATTTTTAGCTGTTTTTAAGAACTATATCATTCGTATAGTGCTTAAAACAAAAATTATATACAATTCAATTGAAGGCTAGAGAGCACTCAGAGAGTGCATACTTTTGTCATAGCTATTTTCAGGAGAAGTGATTGTGCACGGATCCGCCCCAACATTAATTCACTTCTCCGATAGAATATTGCTTATCCTTCCACAGACTATCATAGAAATTCACTGAGAGTTCTTGGGGATATCGTGTGGAAAGATATGATCGCATACATAGATGCATGAAAAGAGATTCCTGGATCCGCACCAAAATTTAACCGTTTCTTTTTTTTTTTCACCCCATTGCCCACACTTTCACGAAAATTCAAATGCACTGAGTACTTTCGGAGATATCTTCTGGACAGATAGACAGACAGACTGACAGACAGACGGACAGACAGACAGACTGACAGACAGACAGACTGACTGACAGACAGACTGAGAGACGCGACCGAAAACATTTACTTCCCCAACTTCGCGGACAGAGGAAAATTAGGATTAAAGTAAAAAAACTAGACATATTAAATAAACAGAATTTGGTTTATCTTGAATCTTATGAATGCATTGTGACATTTTTGTAGTCATTCCAGATGTGCTGATCACTTTTCCTGAACATGTTTAACAAACTTTACTTCCAAGTTTCCTTTGTCAAAAACAAAATGATATTTGATGAATTGGGAGACAATGTGCGTAATTGAAATTCGGACGTTGAACTAGGGGGTTATCAAATATTGAAATTTATAAGCAGACAGTAACGAAATAGTAATGATACAATGTTTCATTGCCGTCTTCATCTTTCTGTTATTGAATATATCTCTTATGGGAGCGAAAAATAAAGTGATGTATATCACTTAGTGTGCATTTAGTGATTTTGAAGCTCTACTCTTGTTTGTACTTTTAACAGAAGTTCGGAGAGGAGATTTAAAATCAGGGGAAGGTAGATTAGACGTATTACAATCATGCAATACAAAGTTGGAGGAATGAACAAATGAGCGAAGTACATGAATAAGTACATGATAAGTAAATGAATGAATAAGAATACGGCAAATTCAGTTGTACTTCTCCGGTTCTTGCAGCTGCTTTGGGATTTTGGGGATTTCTTTAAGCAGTTGAAAAATAATGAATTTTTCATTTTACTCTGTTAAATAATTCATGTCCGACTCCAGGCTGAGAGTGGAAAGAATTTATTACTTTGATGTGTCTGTCTTTGAATCTCATCTATGGCCAGTCTAACATGGGGGGGGGGGCTAATTTTTTTTTTTAATCAGTTAGCAATACCGTAGTACAAAGAATCCGAACCCGGGGAAAAATTACCCTTGGGAGTAAATTTCATCTACCCAGTGGGTAAATTTGCTGATATTAATCATATATAAGAAATATAATTCAATAAAAAAAACATTGTTGTATGCTAATATCATTAATTATGTAAGAAACGGTATTTTATAATTTCCCCTTTGTTGGTTGTTTTTACATGTTAGTGTGATCATGAATTACTGAACTAAACAGTGAGGGGTGAAATTTACTTTCGAAAAGTTGCCAGGGGTTAAAGGGACGGGAAGGCTTTTGAACCCCTGCTAAAATAGTAGGCGGCATATTTTATTGTATTTGTATAGTTCGATATAATTCATATTTACGAAATGTAATGCAATATATAACTGGTTTTATGACTGAATGAATTCGGAATACGTCCAAAAATATGATATCACATTGACAGGTTTATCCCGCTTATAGATAGAATTTAATGAGGAACAACTTCAATGAGAAAGAACTCAGAGAGCGCATACCTCTGCCAACGCAGTTTTTTTGGGAAGTAATTGTGCATGGATCCGCCCCCAAATTTAATATTTTCTTCCGTAGCCCATCGCTTACCCTTCCACAAAGTTTCATAGAAATTCATACATAACTTTTAAACATGGACTTTTGAAAATATTATGTGGTGTGCACGTATAGCTATAACGCAGGGGAGGTAATTGGGCATAAGTCTGCCCCAAAATTCGATCACTTTTTTCGTAGCTTATTATCCAACCTTCCACAAAATTTCATGGAAGTCTATGGGGAACTTTTGGAAATATTGTGTGGACGGACATTAGTGTATATATAAATGCATGAAAAAATAAATGGGAAAATATATCGCAATAAAAAAACAACAAAAAACAAAAAAAAAAAACCCAAAAGAGAACATCCTACTCCCGCCCCACAATTCAACCACCTCTTCCTTACCAAATTGTTCAGGCTTTCACAAAATTGCTTTGGGATCTATTCTGTACTTTCAAAGATATCGTGTGGACAGACAGACAGACTGAAAAACCTAACCAAATAAATACTCTCCAACTTTATTGGTGGAGGTAATAATTGCATGATAATGATGATATCATAGTTATTGCATATCTTACGAATGTCAATGTTTCGATATCACCAATATTGTCACAAGAACCGTCAATATAAGTTTCTTCAGTTGTTTAGTTGGTCCGGCTGATTGATTCGCTATGTATGTATGTATCACGCGTACGGACAGTACTAATGAAACACAACGGCTGTAAAATTAAACATTTCTTCTTATCACACCTTGTGAAACTTGAAAAAATCCCTTCATTTAGGTTTTTAATAGCGTTCATTTTGTAATGTATGTCTCTGCTGAATTGATCCCTTTGTTTTTGCCCTGCAGCGTTCATGCTTTTTTAAAAATTAGACTCTTCCGTGACAAAAAGTGATTGAAGTAACTTATCCACTGATCACCCCTTTTCCATTAAAACACAGCCTGCAACCAAAAGACGTTGGTAACGTGACGATTTCCATTGAGTGACTAACCAGACCTGTTTATCTAAATTCAATAATTTGTTTTTATTCTTTCTGTCATTTTAGAGCCGCCCAGTAACATTCAGAGCTCAAGATGAACCGATTTCAAGACAAGAAAAACTTTATGGGATGGTACCACCCAAACCATTTCAACAGGAGCGATAAATACCCAGGCGTAATGGAACCAATGTCCAGGATGTCCATGGACTTTCAAGGAAGGTTCATGGATTCTCAAGGTCGACTGATTGATCCTAAGTTCTCAGAATTTTACAGAAGATACAATTTTGGTGGCCAAAACATGCCTGGTTATGGCCATGGCAATCAACATCATGGTGGTTATCCTTACTTCTGGATGCCCTTCTTCGGAGGATACGCGAGAGGAGATTCGTACCCACGTTTCGGGCGTCAGATGAATTTTCCGGAAAGATCCATGGACATGTCTAACCTCCAGATGGACATGCAGGGACGCTGGATGGATATGCAAGGACGCTACACCAACCCTTTTAATTATCAGGCGGGTTCCTACGGTAGACACAATTTCCCCGGATGGCACCCATATATGTTCAATAATTGGCGCTTTATGTATCGCCCCGAAAGGCACATGGATATGTCCAACTATCAGATGGATATGCAAGGACGCTATATGGATATGCAAGGACGCTACTGCAACCCGTTCAACCAGTGGGGATACAATAGAAGCGATAAATACCCCGGAGCATTAGAGCCCATGTCAAGGATGTCTATGGACTTCCAAGGAAGATTCATGGATTCTCAGGGTCGACTTCTTGACCCTAAGTTTTCTGAATTTTACAGGAGGCACAACTTTGGAGGTCAAAACTTCCCTGGTTTCGGTCAAGGGGGTCAACATCATGGTGGTTATCCTTACAACTTTTGGCCCTTTATGGGTGGATATATGAGAGGAGATTCATATCCACGTTTCGGCCGTCAGATGAATTTTCCGGAAAGGTCCATGGACCTTTCTAATTACCAGATGGACATGCAGGGACGCTGGATGGATATGCAAGGACGCCACGTGAACCCTTGGTTCTTCAACAGACAACGTAACTTTCCTGGCTTCTCTTACGTTCGTATCATGTACAACCCGGAGAGATACATGGATATGTCCAACTATCAGATGGACATGCAAGGCCGTTGGATGGACACCTATGGACGCTACGTGAACCCGTTTTACAGTTACTACGCCAGATACATGCACTACCCGGGGGGCTATTTTTTTGGCCGTCACATGAATAATCCTGAGAGATTCATGGATATGTCCGGCTATCAGATGGACATGCAGGGACGTTGGATGGACATGCAAGGGCGACATGTGAACCCGTTCAACCACAGACAAGGTTACTATCCAGGCTCTTTTAACGGTCGCCACATGAACTACCCAGAGAGATACATGGACATGTCTGGTGGTCAGAGAAATACTTTTGGAGATGAATTTGGAAGCAGTCCCGGGAGATACATGGGAGAGCCGCAGCAGTACTTTGGCATGGACATGCAGGGCCCCCACATGAGAAACATGGATATGCAAGGCCCCCACATGAGGAACATGGATATGCAAGGCCCCCACATGAGAAACATGGATATGCAGGGCCCCCCAAGGAATATGGACATGCAAGGCCCCCACATGAGAAACATGGATATGCAAAGCCCCCACATGAGGAACATGGACATGCAAGGCCCCCACATGAGAAACATGGACATGCAAGGTCCCCACATGAGACACATGGATATGCAGGACCCTCACATGAAGAATATGGACATGCAGGGTCACCACATGAGGAATATGGACATGCAGGGCTCTCACATGAGAAATATGGACGACATGAACCATCACCATCACCATGGATACCATCACCAACCCCATATGTTTAATCACCATGGTCACAGTAACCAGGGTAGTAATATGATGGGAAATGTTTATGAATACTAAACGAGGTTACGATTAATTATGCTTTACTTTTTAAATATCAGGATTCGACCGGAAAAAATATAAACGGATTCCACCTTAGATTGAAGAACTTTTTTACTCATTTCGAACAGTCGAAAAAATCCAGGAGAAAAGGCTGTTGTCTTTATAATTAAATCTAAAAGAGTTTAACTTTAAAAGTAAATAAAAATAAAGTATAATAAAAAAAATTTATTACCACTGCAAAATGCGTTGATTGATTATTTAAACACAGTTAAAGGCCACCCTTCAGCGGCCTTTGATCGATGCCTGGTTATCTCCTATTTATAAAATCCACACTTGTAATAATTAGCAATGTGTATATGTTTTTTTGTCCCAATAAAAGGCGCAACTGACGCTGTAAAATAGTATTCCATTCATGTTTTAAAGACGTTATGAAATGAAGAATTTAAAGAATAACACGGAAATATAAAAAAAAGTAATAAAAACAAAACAGAAAGATATTAAAATTCCGTTCGTTGTGAACAGAAGGCTCTCCTCCAAATTCACGGATATGTAGATTATCATTATCCACGTATATAAAAGGCAATGAATATCCATATATTTAAAATGGATCTCCATATATTTCGTATACGCCATCATTTTTGACAGCATCATTTAACTAGTTTATATCTAAATAGCGTAGTAACAGTAAAGATAGCGGAATTATTTATATACGGATACTATCATCACCATCATCATCATCAGTCTTTCAATGTCCGTCGTTGGACATAGACCTTCCCCAGGATTCGCCTCACTTCTCTATCACGGGCGACGCGGAGCCAGTACTTTCTGAATTTGTCTAGCTCGTCACTCCATCTAATATCCTGCCAGCCTCGGTTGTGCATGTGATGTCTTGAGTTGCGATGTCCATCGGGCATCCGCCATTCTTGCAACATGGCCAGCCCACTGTCATTTGAGATTTTTAATGGATTCTATGATGTCCCTGACTCCTGTCTTTTTCCGGATGTACTGTGTTGTCTTGTGGTCTCTCCATGTAAGGCCCAGCGACACTATACACAAACATAATTTACTATAGATGTATTTTTGAGAAAAACAAACAAAAACACTTATACCTCAAACCAAATTTATTTTGCAGGCGATTTTCTACAACTCATCATGTTTTTTTTAATAATTTTAAATGTTTCAAAACATTTTTCAAAACAAGGCAACAGAATTGGGAAGAAAAACGAATTTCTTCTGAGAAAGACATCAGTTTTATTCATGAAAAACAGTTTTCCCTACATTTAGCAAAATCGTTTTCCGTGCTACTACAAAGATATCATCATCAGTAATAGCAGTAGTAGTTGTAGTAGCCATGTAAGCGTGAATACACTGACACAGTAGCTTCTTTTTTACCCTCTACCAATCATTCTGTTTGCTCAAGTGTGACAGAAACCAACCAACAAAACAAAGGCTGAAGAAAAATGCTATGGATTTAAATATTATATAATTATTTGCAAACTAACATAGTACCCGTAAAATATGACGGGATTTTTCATGCCATCAATGGATTTTCTCATTAAGGAAACATTCAAATAATCTACAAATTTGCTGTTAATAGGCCTGGAGTATCTTCCTTGGACAGACATCTTTTGGTCAATTTATACCTTGTTGAAAACTCAATATCCGGTGCCCCGACCGGACTTAAGATACCTTATTCTCTAAGTGTATTTTAACAATTGTGTACAGATGTGTCGTCCTGCTGTAGAACAGTAACAAACACTTAAACACACAAACAATTATACAGAAATAAGTGAGACTTGCCAAAAACCAGCTGTCAACGAACCATCTGAGAAGACCTCCGACGGGTGAACAAGAGCTGGAATGACATCAGGATCATGACAACTGACCAACCGTAATGAAGAGAGTTGATTGTCTTAAGTCTCAAATGTTAATGCTAATCAATTAATGTCATAGATATTGTTGTCAAACATTAAAACTAGAGTTGACTGTATTTTTATATTGTAAAAAGGATAAGAAGAAGAATTCTCACCAAAATTAGGGATATGAACCGATGTGTAAAATTCACGTTCCGCTACCGTGATTTTAAGATCTCACCAACTGACTGCCAGGTGATTGTCTTACTGACTGAGCTAAATTGACAAGTATATATTAACGACAATTTATCATACAAATACGCACGGGCTTATTCCGTTCTAATGAATAATAATGAATTTATACAAACAATATACATTTTTATAATCTTTTATTTATCATAATTAGCAGTAATCATCTCCAGTTAGAATAGAAATTGGAGTGGTATTTAACCCCGTAGCAGGCAAGCAGGCTTGTTATCAAGCTATTCCCGAAGGTTTCTGGTAATGCATTCAGTTCTCATAGGATGAGCCACAGTTGGGGCTTTTTGCTAGGCTAAAATTAGCATAGTATATGAGTACAATGAGTGCCAACCGTAGAGCAATGGTTAGCATGCTAATCTCACGAGTCAGGAGTGCTAGGGAGTTACATACAGTTCGATGTCTTTAATCTAGAAAACTTTGGTTTTGGCCATTGTGGGACTACTGATATTGTTAGAAAAGGTTTTTTTTATACTGATACAGATTAGATTTTAGCTGTTTATAAATTTTTAACGATTTTTCTTATGGTGAGGAAAATGAAACGTTATCTAAAGATAATTATAATTTATAAAATATAGATTATATCATAATAAATAGAAATTATTTGTGCTTGTTAATGTTTTTAATATGTTTTATTAGCGATAGTTTTGAAATTTATAAATTGATCGGTTCGAGCAAAAGAAAGGCTCCAGATTCAAGGTGTACCAGACCATAGAACATCGAATTAGCGACATACAATCTATACTTACTGGTTGACCCCAAATTGTGGACTTGTTGTAGGGCAGGCTGAGCCTAGTAAATATATACCCTAGGCACCTGGGGATGATAATTAAAAAAAAAAACTTATGGGGAGCTCAATCGTTGTTAGGTATCCAAGGATTATGATAATGTTCCAGACTAGATATTTATTATTTCAGTTTTGTCTGACACAGGGCCACTTTAGTGGAGATCTCAATAAAATTCCTGCTCCTTAGCATTAACTCGAAAAAGACATACACGTAAAAAGCAGTGGCTCTGAACCCTTTGAATCCCACCAAGACAGATAAAAAATGTTGATGTACCCTTTACAATAATTCAAAAAAATTGATTTGGGAATGTATAATAACTGGCCATCACAGTCAGTAATTGAACAGCCGTACCGTCAAAATTTAAAAAAGAATAAATATGGTCAAAATAAGTTCTATGCATGACATCATTGGCGTTTTCCACTTGAAGACATCTAAAATAGAGTAAACAAATCTAGAAACAATTAGATAAACCCGCCAAAATAGGCTCCCAAAAGGTCGAAAAACTTTTTTACACAAATTTTTATATGGGGTCTAGTGGAGTACCGATGCTGTTTTCCAAGTCTGGGGAAAAAAAACATTATGGCCAGAAGAGCTATAATACACAAGCACATCAACATAAAAACACATATAAAAAGGGTTAGAATCGTTCGATATCTAGGGTTGTTTAATGTAATATTGAATAAAGAAATTTACCGAGTTTTCAATCGTAGTACACAATAAAATTTGGTAAAAAGTGTCTGAAGGCAAATCTAAAAGTTCTGTAGACAAAGTTAAAAGTTCTTGAGGCAAAAATTAAAGGTGTAGAAGCCCCCATTGAAAAAAAAAAGAATAAAATCGCCCACTGAGATAAAACCGCAAATAAGAAAAAAAAACCTTTTCTCTTTCACTAACCTACCAAGTAGATCATAAAAAAATTGTGAACTGTAAAGATCCTAATATTGACTGTAGGATCAGTCTAAAGCGCTCAAGCCAAAATCAGGTTTAATCAATTATTACATCTGTTTGTCCCTGAAGTTGAAGAAAATAGGTAAAACTAAACAAAATTATTAAGTCGACATTCCTTGTCTGTTGCCTTCGATGAAACTAGCACCCCCACATACATGTATCTGTGTGCAAAAGTATATATATATATATATATATATATATATATATATATATATATATATATATATATATATGCATATGCATTGCCGGGCTTCTTCAGAGCTTTGGAACTTTTGCTTTCGAAGCTTCAAGGAAGCCTGGCTCAACCAGTGAAACGTACGTAACCAATCAAAAATTTTGATTAAAAGAAGATATGCCAAGTGATCTCAAGTATTTTTCTTTTTCACATTGTCAACTTTTACACATTCTGTGAGATCTACACGCTCTCCTCACACACAAATATATATATATTGAAGAAATTATCAGAAAATTTTGAAAATTGAAAGAGAATGCATGAATTATAGGCTTATATGATATATATTTGCATTCTTTTCACCAGGTTCCTTACATTCAGGTTTTATTAAAAAAGTCAGGTTAGAATGTTCAAGTTAAAGAAATTTTTGATTATTGCAGGAAAGGTAGGATTGATTAAGATAAAAATTAACATAAAAAATAGCCCTGATGACAAGTAATCATGGAGTAACATTCTGGGACTGTGATTTCTCTCGTAGGATTTGATTGGTCTTTAGAACTTCATAATTGATAATCACCGAGTTAAAATGGTTTTGAAGTTTATTCAAGGTGTGGTTATAAGTTTTGACTATAATATACTTGAATTTTTTGTGTTCTCTCTTTGTTTCCGTTTAACCAGCTTGTAGGAATGTCGACATACTTTTTAATAAAATTAGAACGTTGCACATCTAGTGTCTTAGTGATCCGGTTGGTGATGATTTTTGTGAAAAGTTTGTAAATGCAGTTGTGTAGGCTTATACGTCTGTACTTGTTTAGATCTTTGGATTTCCTTTCTTATGTAGAAGCATTATGATTGCAGCGTTCAGTTCCTTCAGGACTTTACTCAATTTTAGACTCAAGTTCAATTGATTAGCTACCTAAGACAACGAATCTCCATGAGATCCTCAAAAGAATAGGAAATCAAACAAAGAATCACTCTAGGCTGACAAGCTTTCGGCACAACAAACTCAACTTTCAAAATCCAGACGATCCCAATAATCCTAAATAGAAGAGAGCACAACCAATGCGTTTTCCCGATAGTCACTTATGGATATGAAACATTGAACCTAACCAAAAGACAAACCCACAAACTGAGAAGTATGCAACGCGTGCAAGAGAAAATCATGCTCAACCTCACATGGAGAAATCACAAGACAGCAAGAAAGAAAACGTGAGTGTGAGAAATCATAAAATCTATTAAAAAACTTAAATGCCATGTTGCAAGAATGGCAGACAACCAATGGACATCACGACTTACAACATGGATCCCCAGAGATCACGTGTGAAACCGAGACCGACAGAATACAAGATGGAGAGATGAACTAGACAAATTCAGAAAATACTGGCTCTGTGATGCCCATGATGGAGAATTATGGCTGATCTTGGGAAAGGTCTATGTCCAACGACGATAAAAGACTGATGATGATGAAAACGTTGCAGTATTCTTAATATATCAAACATACATCAATATCAATATTGATTTGGATTTAATTGCAAAAAAATAACCCA
>OY735240.1:37310778-37315778 GCA_963457665.1 Thysanoteuthis rhombus
TATATATATATATATATATATATATATATATATATATTAAAAAATAAACTTGTAATTCACCAAGTGGGAGTAGCTTCCCCTTATTTGTTGAGTTACCATCATAAAATGAAAGGTCATTTATTTAGATCTAAAGAACTCATCATATCAAAATCCGTCCACTTTGGATTGATATCGTCCCCGTTGATAATGACCTGAATGGCAAGACGCTGTCCATGAAAGAGTCAAAAACATACAGGGTGAAAGTTCAAATTTACTACTTGTTCATTTCTGATCCACGCTACTTACTTAGCATTGGATTGATTAAAAACGTACTAAGCTTTACGATATAAATGACAAAAAGAAATTTAGACAACTCAAGACTGTTGAACAACCGTAGCCATCGAAGATAGCAAAGGATCCTATCCTTTTCATATATATATGTATATATATATATATATAATATATATATATATATATATATATATATATATATATATATATGTTTGTGTGTGTGTGTGTGTTTATATGCTTGTGTGCGTGTGGGTTTGTTTACATGTTTGCTTATGCGTTTGTGTGTTGTAGCAGTCTGGGTTATGACGTCAAAAATTGAAGTCACGTAAAAAATTCCATCAAAAGATTAATATGGTCAGAATAAATTCTATTTATGGCATCATTGGCATTTTTCATCGGAAAACATCTAAAACAGGGTAAAAAAACATCTAGAAACATCCAGATTCTGGAGAATCTAGATGTTAAACCCAGCAGAAAGAAGCCCCCCGAACGATCAAAAAAGGTTTTTTTTTTCCCCAAATCAATAAGGAATTTTAGGAAAGGTGTCTAGTGTAGTACAGATGACAATTTTATAGTCAATAGACAGAACAGCGTGACCAGAAGCACTGAAAAACACAGACACGTAAACAAACACACAAACACATCAACAAAAAAAAAATAGAACCCTTCCTCGCTTTTGGGAGCTAAAGTAGTTCAATGCTTCATCTAAGAAATGCATAGATTAATTTTTTAGTTAATATTGGCTTAACTTAAAGTCCTAAGTTCCCCTTTGTCTCCGTAAGATGGTGACGGAAAAATAGAACATGTATTAAGAAATTGATATACATGATCAGACAGAATGATTATGAATTACGTTATATTGTATAGAAACTCTTATTTGAAATGATTTCCCGTCATTACACGGTTGAATTATCACTTGGCCTAGACAACGTAAATGGAATAAACGATTAAAGAAAATGGGGTGACTGGCAAGAATCAAAACTATACACTGTGTAACGAGGGGATACCATTTCAAATTAGAGTTTCTATATGATATAACGTAATTTATAATCAAACATGTAAAAACACACACACACACACACACATATATATATATATAAAGAGAGAGAGAAAGAGAGAGAGAGAGGGAGAAATAGAGAGATATAGATAATATATGATATATCGATATGCATTTGCATGCATATATATATATATATATAGAGAGAGAGAGAGCATATTACTAAATAAAATATTTTACAAGAACAAACTGAAAATGAGCTATAGTTTTATGGATAATTTAAAATAAATTCATACCTAAACATAACAATGAAGTAATTTGAAATAATACAGAGCGAGTATGAATAAACCATATTGCAATTGTACAAGCCAAAACAAATACCCTTTGTAAGACACATGTCTCAAATCGAATACTGTATACCAAACTGGAATATCAACCCAAGAGAAACCCTGAAATATTGTATTGGAACATTGAAAACACCCTTCAAATTAAGATTAAACAATCATACATCGTCATTAACGAAAAAATAGATAAATAAAAAACAGTACATCACTATTAACATATTATTTTGAAGAATACCTGATAGCAGACTAAAACCCACAATAAACTTGAAAATATGAAAGCAAACACACGTATGCCAGAATATTGGACCCATATATTATCTATGCCTAAATGAGAATTTCAAAATCCACTTTTTGCCAAAAGAACAAAAAAACCCCAAACAAACAAGAAAAAAAAACAAAACAACAACAACAACAACAACAGCAGCAGCAACAACAACAACAACAACAACAGAAAACAACAGAATTATGAAACAAAAAAATGAAATAACGCTAAAATACCGGTATCGCTCTAAATTCCTATTAACAAATATAATTCAATGACCCACTTATAGATATACTAAAAATAACCACTATAGATATCTTATTTACATTGCCACTTCAAAGAACAATCCAATCAAAATAATTATCTTAGACAAGTGGAAACAAACCAAATCCAAAATAATCAAATTAACAAATAAAGTCACATAAAAGGGAATTCTAACACTGGAAAACAGATTGAAGTAAGAATAAAAACTCTCAGTCAGGGAATATACCACATCATCTGATAGGTCAACCGCATACTAATAAAGAGAATCCCCACACCATACCCTCCTGGTTTGTAATTCATAGCCACCAACAGATATAATACTCCCCATAAAAAAACAAAATACAGAAAGGAATGGCCAACCATTAAATAAAAAAATAGATAAATAGAATTAAAAGAAGATTCTTCCACCTTGAAAAAATAGAGAATAAATGTCTTTAATAGGAATCTGAAATAAGCCGAATCATTTGCTTGAGAATGCTCAAACAGGATAGAAACATGAATGCGTTTGTGCAGCGAATCCTCACTCCATTATATATATATATATATATATATATATATATATATATATATATATGTATGTATATATATATATATATATGTGTGTGTGTGTGTGTGTGTGTGTGTTTCAAACAGAAACACTAATATACCTCTGTAGCGAATCAATTAATTCGTCATATTTTATGCTCTACTTTAACTAATTTTTTTTGTAACAAACACTTTCATGAGAGAAACCAATCAAATATCATATATTGAATCATAAATTTGTACTTTGGTATATATATATATATATATATATATATATATATATATATATATAGAGAGAGAGAGAGAGAGAGAGAGAGAGAGAGAGAAAGAAAGAGAGAGAGAGCTAGAAAGAGAGAGATGAACTGATTGACATAGATTGGCAAGCAGTCACAATACAACTCGGGTCATTATTCTACGGCCGTGAGCAAACAGTGCAGATCAGGAATAGAAGGTGAGCTAACGATGAGATTGAATTCATGCCCTTCTTGTCGGAGGGAAACCTGGTTTACGTACTGCAGCTACGACCACTCAGGAATGTCATGGTTCGATCTCATCTTTTAAATTTTCCAATCCCACGTCGTTTGTTTGCTGCCGTAGAGTGACGGTCAAATTTGGAGTTGTGATAAAAAACAATTAGAAAAATCAAGATAAAGGCAAACAGTAGTCGAAATCGATAATAAAATTACTTTACTGATATTGTTACTAATAGTTGATAGCAGAGAGATCAAGAGAGAGAAGAGATTTATTGGATTGATTATTGATTTGGACTTCTTGTAGCCAGATGTTCCTCGTGGCTCAGTTGGTAAGAGCAGCAAGGCGTTGACCTGATTCTCTTCTCGTATAGGTAGTTCTTTATTCCTGATCTGCGTTGTTTGCCAACTGCCATAGAGTGACGATCCGAGTTGAGTTGTGATGAGAAGTAACTGACTATTAAGATGGAGGTGAACAGCTATCATATCAATAAAATTGGTTATAATACTTCATTGCATTAAAAAGGAACCCCCCCCAACAAACGGTGTAGACAAAATGGATTTGTCTTCACGCTAAAACATTTAAAATATTTAAAAGAAAAAGGTCATATGTTCGCTCCTCTATCATTGCAACTGTGTTTTTTTTTTGCTCGTGTCTCTAACTGGCTTTGTTGTTTTAAGCATTTTCTAATTTGTACAAGTTCTTCCCGCTCTGTATATTCAAACATTTCGACATCTTTCAGACAGTTCATCCTCTGAGGATTATCGGACGAATAGAGCTTTCTAAGATTTATACATATTAAAAACAAAAGACATATACAGAAAGACCAAACCTTTTTTTCTTCCCCTTTTTATGGTTTATCTTACTTCTGCTAATTACAACAATATCAAAATAATAAACCGTAAACCACAGTATTGCTGTGGACTACGAAAGTGTGGAGAGGAGGGATGGAGACTTGAAGAGATTTGCTGTCACTCAACCTCCTGTGGTAACCACCAGGCAACTGATGTGAAATTGATCTGGGACTTTGACATCCAAACTGACCACCTCATTCAGGCAAGAAGACCGGACTTAGTAATAGTAGACAAAAAAAGGAAGGCCTGCCAAATACTAGACGTTGCTGTACCTGCAGACCATAGAGTAAAAAAGAAGGAGGGTGAAAAAAGGGAAAAATACCACGACCTAGCAAGAGAGTTAAGGAAGATGTGGAACATGAAAACCAAGGTAGTACCTGTCATAGTGGGCGCACTAGGGAACTGTCCCCAAAACGCTGAGGGTGAGACTGGAGGAGATCGGGATTAGGGGAAGGATTGAGACCGTACAGACCACAGCACTACTGGGAACTGCACGGATACTGACGAAGATGCTAGAGATATAAGTACTGCAACGAATTGTTGCTCTGTCATGATATGCGAGAGAGAGAGGAGACGTTTGCCGAAGACCTGAGGAGACTTAATGTCACTCAGCCTTCAGCGATAACCACTGGGCAACCGGTGTGAAACTGTAAATCGCAGAATTACTGCGACCTATGAGTACTAGGAGAGGAAGGCTGGAGACTTGAGGAGACTTGCTGTCACTCAAACTCCAGCGGTTATCACCAGGCAACTGGTGTGAGATTCCAACACCAGACAACTGGTGTGAGATTCCAAATAATAATGATAATAATAATAATAATAATAATAATAATAATAATAATAATAATAATAATAATAATAATAATAATAATAATAATAATGTCTATTTCATCTTGATAAATGAATAGATATCTCTAAAACGGAATCAAATTCATGGATCCATCCCGAAATTTGATCATTTTTTCCGAGACTATGGCTCATTCTCTGGCAATATTTAATTCAGATTCATTGAG
>OY735240.1:37318278-37328278 GCA_963457665.1 Thysanoteuthis rhombus
AGGTTTCGATCCTATCTTGTGGCACTGGATAGGGTGCTGGATAGTCAATAGCCACATTGAATACGATTGTAATACGACGAAACGGCTGTCTGTGAATGACTCCTTCAGTTAGAATAGATGATGGAGTCGGGATTGGCGTTGTAGCAGCAAGGCTTGTCTTTCTTCCTTTCTTTCTTTCTTTCTTTCTTTCTTTCTTTCTTCCTTTCTTTCTTCCTTCCTTTCTTTCTTTCTTCTTTTCAATATTTCGTTTTCATTCGTTCTTTTTGAATGAGCAGGACAGACCGGAAATCTTGTCGGAAGCTCATTCTATGTTTCCACCCTTAACGATCGTAGAACAAAAATAAAAGCAACCTGAAAACTGAGATGAAAAGCAACAGAAATAAGATGAAAGGTAAACTAGCAAAAAAAAAAAAAATTAATAATGATGACAAAGCTTCATCTCCGAAATTCAGACATCGTGAGACTATTACATCTATTACTGCTTGGGTAAACACATGCAGAAGAAAGGAATATAGCTTTATAGCTTTTTTTAGCGATGCATAAATTACATAAAATAAGAAGATTGGCTACGCTAGGGTTAAATTCCCTTGCTTCATAAAAACCTAAAAGGTAAACAAAACAGAATTCATTTCTCCATACAATACTTATCCTATATTATGAGTTAACTCCTTTATTAATATTTTCTGTAATAGAATAAGTCGACCAGAGTTGAGAGAGTGAATTCGCTAACAATTTTTTGCCTGCACAATTCTTATTCGTGCTGTCATGACGTCACTGGTTTTTGTTGAAGTCATTTTCATTGTTGTGAGGAACGGAAATAAAGTCAAAACTCAAGAGTGGGAGTTTGACAATAATCTGAAGATGATGTGAATAATGTCGAAATATCAGCCTATTCAACATATCTGTTACGCCGAATCCATGAAATTTCTGATTTGATATCGAAATTTGAACCTTTTTACAAAAAATAAATATATCTGCTGTTTTAATTTGATCGTAAGTTAATCTAATTTGAAACAAGGATGTAAACAACTATTTTTTACAAACAAAAGTTTATGAAATCAAAACTTTTCAATATATATAATTAACTACTTACTTTTAACTTTTTTACAAGAAATAAATAAAAAAAGAACTTTTAATTTGATCAAAAGTTTATTTCGTCAAAACAAGGATATTGAACAACATGTATGCAATCAAATTGAAAGAAAACCTTTTTTTGGCAAAAAATACGTGAATTTTGCCTGTCCGGAATATCACCAATTCGTTGGAATATATATACTAGCTGAAGTAAACTGCGTTGCCCGTGGGAAACTAAGATAAAAATTGAAAAATTGTTGTAGTTAATATAGTTCACATTTTATTTGGACACATTTCACATTTATTCATCAAATCTAATTTGGGAACATTCCACATTTATTAATCATATTATTCGACACATTTCATATTCCTTTGACATTGTCAGCATTCATCTTAAGTACTCCAATGCTTCGGGTGGACCAAATTTTTGAACAAAAATAAAAGTATTTTCATTATTTTGAAAAAGTAGCAAAAAAGTACAATAATTCGTATTGTTGCATTTTGCCAAGAGCTCAACAAAAATGTTTTCTCTCTCAGTAATAAACTACAAGATAAAAAGATCGAAAGAGAGTTAAAATTTGAATTTAGACCATCTAACCATAATTGATGGAATCTGTGTGTATATGTGTGTTTGCACTGCGATTGCTTGACGACTGGCCATAGTACGAACATGACATTTGCCAAATATAGACAACAGACAAGGCATTACAGTATTGAATATAGAGTTATTTGAACTGCGGTTCTCGAGTAATCTGATAAAAAATGAATAAGAAACTGCAGATTATAGATCATCCATCTAAAATCATAGATCTAATTTTAGATATGTAATAAGTTAATCGACAACACTAAAAGAAGTAACAGAAATAATTCAAAGTTGTATTTTCTTACGACGGAGAGATATTATTTTACTTGACAATTATGGCAGGTAGCTCCACAAACTGTAGAGTCCGGCCTCTTCCAAACATGCACCTTTGAAACAAACACGGCCCAAGGTAAATCAAATTTTCAAATGATTGATTCTTTTGGGCATAAATTGAAATATGTAGACAAATACGTCCCATATAAGTCAAAGACAATTGGTGACAAAATTCTCAGTGTAATATCAGTGTAATTCTTTATTCTGATCCACGTTGTTTATTTATTAAAACGAATTCATCTATCAAATGCTGAAGGGAGGAGCAGCCTGGGTTTAGTTGCGACAAAAAGCAACGCAATTAAGATGAAGGTAAATAGTAGCAAAAATTTGTAATAATAAACTAAAACAATGTCAACATTTCTGGATATTTTTTGACATTCGGGAAACACTTCTTGTCTAGTTTTCAGAATTCGGGAAACTCATTTCATTTTCCCCCCTAAACAATATATTCTCAAAAATTGGGAAATGCGTTTTGTTTTTATCTTCGAAAAAATATATATGAATATATTTGATTTCGAAATTCGACTAAGGATTATGTGTGCAGTGGGTAAATTGAGACGTGCTAATTCCGAATATGCCCTTAGTTTTGCTGCAGGATACATAGTTCTCGAGTTATTCACTTACAAACACACAGACAGACACGACATTTTTATTTATACACACACACACACACACACACACACACACACACATATATATATATATATATATATATATATATATATATATATATATCCAATTATCAAACAGAAGTATTAAAAAGAACAAACATAACTGTAATATTCATTGTATATAGCATTTGTTTTTATTCAATTTTTCTTTTTTTTTTCAGAATAATACAGTCGTCAAAAATCTATCTATCTATCTGGAGAGAGAGAGAGAGAGAGAGAGAGAGAGAGAGAGAGAGAGAGAGAGAGAGAGAGAGAGAAAAGAGATTATCCAATGAGTCATTCGAACCAGTATCATCATCTTTGTCGTCTTTTTTTACTACTCTCGAACACATGAATTTTCTGTTTTTCTCCGGGCGTAATTCGTCGGCACACACACACACACACACACACACACACACACACACACACATGTATATATATATGTACATATACATACACACACACATACACATTTATATTGATCTCTAGATTACGTAAACTTGGTAATATTTACACGATCCACAAGTAAATGATATTCGAAACATCAATATTAGTTTGCTTATTAATCTAATTTAGTTGATCCATTATTGTGTTTTTGCTGATACTTGGAAATCTGTCTATCTATCTATCTATCTATCTATCTATCTCAGTCTGTTAATATCTATATATCCATATAACTATATGTTAATATCTATCTATCTATCTATCTATCTATCTCAGTCTATTCGAATTATCATGTCTAGAGAAACAGCTAAAAATGCCCTCCAAAAATTAAGTTTTTAGTGAGGAGGAGCCTTGATCACCCATTTTTCCAATTTTTTAATTGATCACCACCACTATGGCATGTTGCCAAAAGACTTTGGTCACATGACGATTATAATATATATATATATATATATATATATATATATATATATATATATATATAGCAATAATAGAATTGCTACTGGAAGAAACGTAAGGAACAAAACAACAAAGATGAAGATACTAGTCCCAATAATTCATTGTTCGATGAATGTGCTTCATTTTAGAACTGAAAGGCACACTAGGAAGGCCAGAGACCACAAAAGTCAAAACGTATGGATGCGTACACGAAAGAGTCCGAATAATACTTGTAATAATGATAATGTTTTCTCTCAGAATTTCCAACAACGAGGAAGTTCTGTATTGTACTGAACTATTTATCCAGCTTTCAGAAAACCGGCATCTCCAGAAAACTGGCATCTCCAGAAAACCGGTTATTAAAAAAAAAAAAGACTGGTCAGTTTTGAATCCGGTCTGATGGTAGTATGTTGCTGCTCGACTGCTGTTTGTTTTTATTTCCATTGTGTGATTGAATTGTCTTCATATAAAATGTATGTTAAGCCTAGGTCCGAAAATCCGGAAAATCCAGAAATCCGGATCACCTCCTGGCCTCAAGCTAGCCGGATAAATGATCTAGTACTGGATAGAGACAACCCCTTACTTTGTTTTCTTTGGGTATTGATACTTCCTGGGACGGTAAGAGTCTTTGTCATCAAAATCTTCCTCGTTGGTACCATTGTAATCATCATAAAAATCTTCAGTACCTAGCCAAAGGTTTTGCATACTCTCTCTGATGTTCATCATATTCCCGTCCCTTGCAGGATAATCCCAGAATACGTAATCCCCGGCGGCAGGATAATCCATGTAATAAGGACCACTAGAGGCCAAACTGCTGGCTTCTGGTAAAAATAGGTTATTGTTTTGATGAAAATTGTTCGTCACGTTAGGTAAGCCGGACAGATCAAGAGACTCAGGTGCAATGTTCAAGGAGCCGTATTCGTAATACTCGTCTTCGTCGGAGTCAGTGCAGTACCAGTCTGTTAATGGATCTATATATTCCCCACAGTCCATCCAGCGTTGGTCCATGTCCATCTGGAAGCTTGATAGATCTATAAATCTCTCAGGGTTATTTGCAAATTCATCACCATATTCAGTATCTATATCGTAGCTGTCGTTAAAAACGTCATAATAGTCGCAGTCTCCCAGATACACGGGTTCCCCATCGTAACTATAGCAGTAAAAGAACGGGGTGATATAACGCCCATTCCTATCCATCCAGCGTCCTTGCAGATCCATTTCGTATTCAGACAAGTCTATATATCTATCTGGGTAGGTAGCGTAGGACCAGAGACAGAAATTATGGGGGTCCACTAACTGTCCGTGCGCGACCATCCAACGGCCAAAAAGACTCAACTGAATAGGACTGTCCCCACTGCTCTGGCTTAAACTTGCAGTCGTGTCTCCGGGTGTCTTAAGTTTCCCAGTTTGTGTCTTATGACTCTTAGATACATTTAAATCGCCCTTTGTAGTAAGGCGTCCGACGTCGTCTGTAAACGCACGGCCATCGTATTTATCAGAGTCAATACGGGAAGGACTATAAGCTTGATTTTGGGAATGATTGGGAAGATGCTGCTTGGTGTAGATACTTCCCATCTCGTCTTTTGACCGTGGATCCTTGACCACGCTCCTCTCTGCAGAGTTGTTTCCGGATACTCTACTTGGATTGTGTTCTTGTCCAACAAGAAATTCTTCAGAACCTTGTCTAACCATTCTCTCCATTTTATTATGAAGACCAGATTCAGACTCTTGATAATATTTTTGCATAGCTTGATCGTTGTTCCGACGAAAGGGGTCAGCACTTTTTTTATAATTCGTATTAAATTTGTCATCATCATAATTATCACGCATTGGGTGATGATCGTACATTGAGGTACTTGGTTCATATTGGGCACAAATATTGTTTATGTCTTCATTTGATTCATAAATACAATATGCTCCATCTCCATAGCCATCTAAACCGTCAGTATCCATAAAGAAATCATCACAGTCTTGTCTAATACCTTTCTCTCTTTCAGGATGCTTACTAGAAGGCGAGACTAGAGGATAATTACTTTTTGGAACGGTTTGGTTTGTATTTGATTGGCACAGATCGAAATCTCCTGAAATTTCAGGGCTGAAGCTTGTATCATTATTCTTATGGTCCTGATCATATGCAAGAGTATTTTTCTCAAGTTGGCTAGAAAAATTGCTCGTATCCCCTTTCAATCTACTGCTCGCATGTTCTCCTTCATTGTAGCCACCTAAAATTTGCCCTGGGTTTTGGGATATTTTGTCATTTTTTGAGGACAGGTAGTCGTCATCAGATTTGATATTTTTATCAGTGTCAGTTTGAAAATGAGTCGCAGTAACTCGTGAATCTTCGAGCGAGGAAGAATTAAATTTTGGGAGAAGGTACACAGTATCTTTTTTGATATCAAGAGAAACATCTTTATCACTGTCAGGGTATTCGATTAAGGGAGACGCTGTCGCATTACGATCGTCATTTTTCTCGACGGGGGCGAAATTAGGATTTCTTCCAACGTTTATGTCATCATCACTTTCGTCTTGGAAGAACTGAAGAGCTTTGACCAAAGTAGCTCCATATTCTTCCGTAAGGTAAACAGTTTCGTCTTTGTCACCGTCATTACGAGCTCGAAGATCTCCAGGCCAGTTACTACGGTCGGTTCTCGATTCACCTGGTTTGTCAGGTAAACCTGAAACGTACTTATTCGTAAAATCATCATCGTCCACTTGGGTATTATCCCTATACTTCTCGCCATCGTCAGTAAGATTATCAATTCTTGGTTGTCGAAACTTCTGGGGTGTATTTGGAGGTGGTTTAGTTTCTTTGATAATCAAATCCTCCACGAAATCGCTATATAACTCAGACTCTCCTGGCTGCGATGTTTTAGTAGGTTCTTTCTTATAGATTTCATCCTCCCTCGTGTCCCTATATAATTTAGAGTCATCTGTTTCCCATGTTTTGGATGTTTTATCCTCGTTGGTTTTATCCTTTACTGTGTCCCTATGTAATTTAGAGTCTTTTGTTTGAGGTGTTTTAGTCTTTTTTTCCTCGTGGAATTTAAGTGACTGACCGGCACCCTTTTGGGAGACCTGTGTAGGAGTGTCTTTTGCAAGGGCTCTACTGCTGTTCGGCTTTGGGATTTGAGTGTCTTTGCGAGAACTTAAGGGGAGATTTGAACGGGTATTGGTGCCTGTGTAAATCCGGGATGTAGACGGAAATGTTGACGATGGTCGTGTCTTTAATCCTGCTGAGGTCTTTTTTGTTTCTCGTGGCTTTTTACCGAAAGTAGAGCTCAGTTTGTCCATGACCCCTTTCATCTCAACGGGTGGAGTTTTTCTTATTGCCTGAAACACGAAAGAAAATGCCGAAAATTTAATTTTAAAAGAAGAGATAAAACAAAACATTATATGTACATTTTTGCAGATATTATCTTATAACTACTTATTTATGCAACCTATAATATCCTGGGTAGGATTTCTTAAACAAATACGTAAAATCTTTTACATGTATAGTGACAGAGCAAATACAAAAAGCTCATTTAAAATTCATTGGGAATGATTTTACAATAGTTTAATATTGCAAATTATTTGATATTCGCTCTTTATGTAAACTGTGATATTCTGCGTTGTATTCATAAAAGAAATATTTCATTCATTCTAATGATTACATAGCATACACTAAAAACATTAATACGAATCCACTGGAACCATTTTACTATATAAATATTTACACAAATTTTCATACTACCTCTATATATAACTGGTATTATTATGGATATGGTTTATCAAATAAGAACGTTACATTCCCTATTTGATCTTTAAAAGTGGACATATATATATATATATATATATATATATATATATATATCCCTTCACTTTCGGCCCTTTAACCAGGGGAAAGGTTTCCACAATTTTTGATCCCTTGATTTGGAAAAGCTCTCATTTGATTTTTAAAGGGAAAATTTCGCTTTCACCTTTGACTCCTTAAAGTGGAAATGTTTCTCTTCATTTTGCCCTAAAAATGAGAGATTTTTTCTTCTCTTTTGTTACATGAAATGGTTTTATCCAGATATATAAAATACGAACACATGTAAATGTATATTGAACTGAAAGTAATTGGTGAATTCAGCAGTATGATTATATTGTAAATTGAACCCTCATCTCAAAACCTTTTTACCTTGAAACATTCTCCAAGGCCCACAAAATTTGGTTGAGCAGCGCCTATGTTTAGGTGGTTTCTAACGCACAACAGGAAGACAGACAGTGTGTATCTCTCACTTATGTATACACATTGGAATATAAAAAAAAAAAAAAGATATATAATGAAAATTCATGGGAAATAATTCATTATAGTAATGCATTATAGATTATTTCAATACCAGTTCTTTATATAAGTTATTGCATAAACTAGCTCACCCGTGCCATCAAAGTGACGACATGTATGAAATATACGGATAAAAACATTGAATTTTATACGCAAAGATAGTAGAGATTTGCATTGCAGTGAGCTTGGAGAATAGCGTTCAGTTGACGACAAACGGATTTACTATTATTATTTTGTTTTTCTATTACTTTTGCTATTTTTTTTATCATACTTTTGATTCAACATTTTTATCACGTCATTAGAACATGAATGAAATTATATTTAACTACATCAGTTGCGCCCCTTTGCATGACAGAAGACACATGCACGGTGCTAATTATTGTGTGGGTATTGATAGAATTTATTACGCAAATACATGAAAACTTTCTAATGATTAGATATATAGTGACACGGCAAATACTAAAAGCATACATAGAAATTCATTGGAAATGATTTTACTATAGAAATTTATTACAAATTATTTCAATACTAGATCTTTATGCAACCTGTAATATTGTGTGTAGATTATATTGACCAAATAAATCAAAACTTTCATTCTAGTAATTACACATATAGTAACACAGCAAATACTAAAAGAATATATAGTAGGTAGATAGGTACCCAATTTTACCCAGACAAACTGATGATTATGATACACACACACACACACACATATATATATATATATATATATATATATATATATATATATATATATATATATATATATATATATATATATATTTATATATAAATATATAAAGCAAATTACATATCTGTAATCCAATATACGATGTGTGACAGGTTTATTCTATTAAAGTGCTCGTTATAAAAACATTTAGTTAAAGGAGAGCTTTAAATATGGTGAAATAATTGATTAGCTATGTTTCTGCCTTTTGGGCTTCAGGCAGATCTCTTTCTATATACATATGTATGTAGAAGAGGACAACGATGAATATACGACAAACCTGTGTATATGGATTGAATAGATCTTTATTCAAAATAGTGCTTGATACCATCTGGAGAGTGATTATAAAACGAGTAAAGATTTTTCAATAGTTCATTGAAGATTGTACGTGGTTTTACTTTAAAAAAATATTTATTTGAAAATCTCCGCTTAAATGAAACAGAACATAAAATCTATAATGAACCACTGGAGAAATATTTTTTTATCTATTATAATAGCTCCACTTATAGAGTCAAATATTGAGCACTGTGATTAAACTTGCGCTGCAAATAAAATCTTTTTTCATTTATTTCTGTTTGTTCGTTACAAATTGAGAAAATATATGCTTTTATATATATATATATATATATATATATATATATGTAGACGCCACACAAACAATTCTTGAGAAGTATACATGTTCAGACTATAAAGGGCTGAGTGTACTTTAAAACTACTCCAAAGATTTCCTTTCAATTAAGCAAAAGATAACGTTGGAGACTTTTGCACTATCTTAATACACACAATGAAGCAAAAGCAAAAAAGACCCCCCCCCCAAAAAAAAACGACAAATAATGATTACTTTGGAAATGTTTCATAAACATAGGGACATAGTGAAAAGCATCCTGTCAATATTTTCTAAACGTAAAGTGTACAATGAAGGCACAATAACAACCATGACATTAAGTCGTTGAACGTGGAAACTAACAAAATCACTTGGCAAAAAATCAATCTCACAATCGATCAATTGAAAGAAAAATACTCGGAATAAGACTGCCATGGTTAACTTTCTTAGCCTGGCGCGTCAAAATAGTGATTTTATTAAAAATGTCCTATCATTGAGGTGTCATTTACAGGTATGCATGTATTTTAGCTTTAAGAAAACACTCATGAATGAGCAATACATTTTTCAATTAAATTTATAAAAAAGTGCATAGAATTAGGAGTGTTATAAAAAATAACATGTTATATATCAAAATACTATAATATGAAAACGCCCTAGATGGAGAACAGACATTCATCATAGAAGTGATCAAGTGACCAAAATGGAGGTGAGCGGGACACGTGCAAGAAAGGATGAAAGAGTTTGGTCAGATAGTGTCCAAAGAATAGCAATTGCAGAAGGAGAAGACCAGACAGTAGATGGGAAAATGAGATTGAAGCATTTGTCGATGATAATCATG